>JBAWJW010000007.1:600000-1093293 GCA_037356055.1 Xylaria sp. Z34 | reverse complement strand
AAAAGGGGGGGATTTCAAAAAAAAAAAAAAAAAAAAAAAAAAAAAAAAAAAAAAGAAAAGGACGGGGAGTAATTAGTATAGGCAGCTTGTTAACAGTCCTTATGCGGTCTGCATCTTTACAGGAAGATAGCCTAGTGAACTACGGCTCGACATATTGAATGATAAAAGAAGTGACATCCTCAAATGAATGCATTCCTAATCTCGTAGTTTGAATCCACGCGTGGGTGTTTGCAGCATAAATATAGCTGCATGTGTTCAAAACTATTGCTATTGACTCAGCCATCATTCGAATGCAAATGTTTCAAACAAGAATCTCCATCTACGCTCACATGTAGACATGAACGAGCACCTCATTAGTGTCTCATCTGGGGCTTCTCACTGTACAACTGGTACTCCAAAGTTTCTGGCGCTTTGAGGACTTTTCAATCACTATGATCTCGACATTTTCTTTTTTCATTTGGAAGGGCGATGTTGGCATTTGGTGTTTAGATCGAGCATCATGTCTGAAACGAACTGAGAAAGACCTATAAGATTAGTTAATGTGTATCAGATTTGCAGTGACCAGAAGACTGTCCCGCTCTAGAAATGCAAGGAGTGCAAAGGGGCTTAGATATTACCTTCTACTGACTGGCTCGCTTTTCGGAGCAACTTATTTGTCGCTAACATTTAAGCTCCGTTGGGTTGGTTTGATGTGTACACTAAAGTGTTTGAAGTCAGTTAACTATCTAGGCTTTTGGCAGACCCGATATCTATTTAGGCGCTTGGGGTATGGTATACTGCTAATGCTAGGACAACTGGTACTGTATGTCTTGTGGGAAGTACAGCAGAATTAAAGACAGATATACATACGCGAGAGAGACCCGATCTGTTATTTTTGCCGTGTTCCCCCCCTCTCTGAACGTAGCCTATACCCAAGGTCAAAAGCGAGAACGGTATAGTGAATCTCGTAGATATTTGTATGTTTTTATTGTTACTTCTTTAGGCGTCTTGCGGCGTTATCAGGAGACGTGCTAGAGGTAATACCATTTTCATCTGTAACGATTATGTCTTCATGATCATCGTCGCCAATCTTGTCACGGGATGGTTCAAATGCTCTATTTTGAAAGCGTTGGTCAAGAACGGAAGGCGTTGGGTATAATATTAGTTGATAGTATTTAATCTTAGTTGCTAAACAAATATGTTACTATCGGCGGATCCCAGCAAGCCAGTTTATTTTGTAAGGATTTGAAAGAAAGGGTTTTCGAAAGAAATAAAAGAATTTGGTATTCTCTAAATTCTTTCCTATGCTGCCCGTCGAACCGGTTCTTAATAGCATGGAAGAACAGTGCTGTCATTATCAGAGGTGGAGTTGGAGCCACAGGAAGTCGGCTCAATAGTGTAAGAAAAGGGTGTAAAACCTCAGGTAGTTAGTGGTGCTAAGACCCCATCATATTTCTTACATCACTCCGCCCACGCAGCTCCCCAATCTTTGACTGATGCCAGTCACCTCGAGTTAGTCTATTACATTATTTACATTTCCTGGAATCCCGCTCCCTCTTCGAGAAATATCAGATTGATAAGCCACTATTCTAATACGATTTGAGGTCGAATGAAGAAGAATATACGAAATGAGCTGTGCGATTGTTCAGTTTACAGCTGCGGGGGCCCAAAAAATATCACGGGTGGAGGCTCTTGAATTTCCATTCTCGCGATCTCAATATGTGAGGGTTCGATTGAAACTAGGAATCTGGAGCATTGAGAAAATAATCACAATAGTTAGTTGATCTTAACACAGCATGTTGTTGTTGGTAGGGCCGGCGGACGGGCAGCGGGTAGTCGTATTCTCCTCTTGCTGTTCCTAGTTTTGTCCAAGCCAACACACACGTAGCGAAAGCAATCTGTCCTTGAGTGGCTCGATGACCGCCGGCGTTGAAGCGCTGCCAAAGGCATAGTATCTATCCTAAGCTATCACTTCATCTACCTAATAAATTTATTCTTCATGTTACACTATGACATTCGTTGGCTAGGCTTGCTATATACTTACTCGTTGTCCGATCTCGAGATACATGACGCCACTGTTCCCGAGGTTGTGAACAGGCGGACCATGATCAAAAAAACTTTCTAGGACTCCATGCCCTGGGTGGGCACTAGACACCTGTTGTTGCGCGAAGGACTCTCAACATCTTCCCAAGCGCTGTCTGGCTATATACAGGAGGTCTTTGTTCCACGCCTGTGCGCCTGTGCCTCATGACAATACTACTTATACAGGAAGAGCTACAGTACTGTGGCAGAATGTTCAATTGAGGACGTTTTTTTTTGTCTCAACGCATTGTTGGATTAGACAATTACAAGCTCCCAATGATCAGATCCGGAGCATGTTCAAGGGTCCTTTAGAAATCGCCTACAGCAGGATATGATTCCCTAGTACCACTATGTTTGCTGCGGTCTGTTTGTAGGGTGCGGTCACCGGCGCGACTGGTCTTACGGAGAACTTGCATTGTTAACATCCAATCACAAATCGTTGCGCAAAGTGATATAATATAATACTCAATACAACGTATAGCATTAATGCTATACATGCGGTAAGCTACGCTGTCTGAGTCAGCTGAACGTGCTGCCTACTATGTATACATTAATGGTCGAGGCCAGACCACGAAGTCACGATGATTTGGCCGGGTTTAATATACAACCAGCGCGGTGCGAGTGGTCAGACCAATCAATCTTGCATGCTGATCGGATGAGCGACGTGTCGTGACCCGATTACGGGGATGCTACGCTGATACTTGTAAATAAATGAATGGCCGGTGAGGTTGGTAACAAATAGCCCACTGTGATGATGACCGGCTGCAGGTACGGGGACCAAGGCGTTGACGGGAATAAGGTACCGTAACAGTGGTTGCAGAGTGCCGAGGAGTGCGAAGTGCCCTTCCTCAATTGTCGCAGGCTGGAAGCTATAGTTGCTGCTGTGTTCACGCATGCTCGGCAGGAACACTGCATGAAGTCATACAAAGTCGTAGAAATAGTCAGATACTATTCTCTCTACCCCGCCGCGTGGCGCTTATCACGAATAATAATCCCCAGGACTCTCTCTAATTCATTCATTGTAAGCGTGATGTGAATCCGCGAGTGAAAGATCGTCATCGCAAACCATTTCCCTTCGTGGATGCCAAGCCTCGTGATCTACACTGCTACATGCCAAATCCCCTCACTCCTCAACCAATCTCACCTCACTCGACTTGCGATGAACCATTACTCTCTTATACATACATAGGTATACCAACTCAACTCTTCCAATGGGGGGGTGGATACGAAAGTGGATGTAGCAGCCGCTCAATGGGACCCTATAGGCAGATGGCATGTTATAGTAACTGTACATATGTAGGCGACCTAGCGTACGTAAATACGAGAAATGGAATGGCTTGGCAACAGCCAACCTATCCCGACCATATGGCACGATGACCGGGGTTCAATTCGCAACATAGCATTCTATTGGGAGCTGAGAGTGATGGAGAAAATCAAGTTTATTCTATCTAATGTAATCAGTCTTACGACTGCAACTACCTGGTATCGTCATCGGAAAGGAGTGCGCTGTTTGTCGTGACCACCGGCCGATGAATCGAAAACGCCGCCTGCCCGTAAGTCCCCCCAACCGTAGTCCCTCGCCATTAACCCTCATGAGTTTTTGCGTCCCAATATACCGATGCGTCGTTAAATTCGTATCAAGGTCTTTCATAAGCGAAAGACCTATTTTAATGAGTGATTAGAATTATGAAGTAAACCTCCCGCTAATGGCGTGAATCTCAATATTTCCCCCACCTCTTCACACACAATCCATCCTTCTCTTCCATTTCCTCATCTCCGCATAACTCTTTCTTCACAATCCACTCAGAGCGCCAGGGCAACGATACCGGCAGCGATCAAAGCGCCCACCGGACCCACCTTCGCGGCCGCGCCCGTGGGAACGGTTACGGGGCCAGTGGTGCTGGGGCCGGAGCCGGGGGTGGTGCTGGGGCCCGGATATGAGCTGGTTGGAGCGACCGTGACAAACGTCGTCGAGTTGGCGGGGTAGGTAGTTGTGTAGATAGGGTATGTCAGAGGGTAGCTAGACGTCGCCGTGGAGACGGAAGTAGGATAAGTGGGTGTCTCTGTTGGGTAGGTGGGAGTCTCCGTGGGATAAGTGGGAGTCTCCGTTGGGTATGTAGGTGTCTCCGTGGGATAGGTGGGAGTCTCAGTAGGGTAGGTAGGAGTCTCCGTAGGGTAGGTGGGTGTTTCCGTGGGATAGGAAGAAGGTGTATAAGTAGGGTACGACACCGTGGGGTAAGAAGTGGGATAATAGGTAGGAGTTTCCACAGGATAGCTGGACGTGGGATAAGTAGGAGTCTCTACTGGGTAGCTGGACGTGGGATAAGTAGGAGTCTCTACTGGGTAGCTTGACGTCGGATAGGTAGGAGTTTCCACTGGATAGCTAGACGTCGGGTAGGTAGGAGTCTCTACTGGGTAGCTGGATGTCGGATAAGTAGGAGTCTCAGTGGGATAGGTTGGCGTCTCCGTAGGATAAGTGGGCGTCTCAGTAGGGTAGGTAGGAGTCTCCGTGGGATAGGTAGGAGTTTCTACGGGGTAGCTGGACGAGCTGGATGTTGGATATGTTGGAGTTTCCGTAGGGTAGGTAGGCGTCTCCGTGGGATATGTTGGTGTCTCCGTAGGGTAAGTAGGAGTTTCAACAGGATACGAAGGCGAGGAAACTGGGTAATCGGCGTTGACGGTTGCAAACAGCGCAACGGCTGGGGCCAACGTCTGAGTGAACTTCATGACGACTGACTGACTCCTTTGTGGGACGATTAAGATTAATAGTAATAGGTAGTAGACCGAAGCGAGTGGTCGGATTGGTATGAACGATTGCGATGTCGACGAACTACGACAGACGAATTGGATAGCGACTGTGAGGAGCGATTATATACTAGATGTGAGAGAGTGATCTGACTTTCAAAACACGAGTTCCTGCTCGGCCGGACTATATACTTATTTTCAAGAGGGGCTGGTAACCCAACTCGAAGGTAGGTTAGGTAGGCTGTGGCGAGATAGCCATCCATCCATCCATTCATCCTTGGCTTAGATCTAATGATCCCTGGCGACCCTCTTCTGACCCTCTGTTTCTAGGGCAATGGATGGTGCATGCAGCCGAGACAGATCCGACAAAGCCACCCCGGTTACTTAACCTCGACTCACCACGATCGTGGTCGCATCCTGTTGTGGCAATGGGTTCACTCAGATCAAGCCAAGGAACCAAAAGCGCCCGCTCCCGTAACACTACAGGACCAAACCCTGCACAGGAGAAGCATTGCCATCTTGGGGATCTTCACCAGAGTATCAATGTATTGTAGGGACCATGAGAGGTGCCAACTATCTTAGCCAACGTTGCATTAGCAGCGTGACTTCTTGCGAGTGAAAACCTAACCTAACCTAAGTAGGAGCAACCAATGAAGAAAAGCGGTCCATCGTCATGGCTCCATGATAATACGAGGCCACGGCTTACCGAACTTGTGTTTATCTGGGAGGTTGGCGAGCTGGCGAGGTTGGGCGGAAGATGGAAGATAGTCATGGACGATGATCTTGCGGGGCAGACAGACCATTGTTGTTGGTTGGTAGCACGTTGACAGGGCTGCAACGGGCTTCGTTGGCGCTAGCTGCAATGGACCCAGGCGAGGCGAGATGCAAATTGAATGAGAGACTCTTCCCACTTAAAATGCGAGAAGTCTCTCATTTAATTTGTATCTCGCCTCGCCAGGTTCCAATATGGGCTACAGAGGCGGTAACATGTATCGGGATAACGTCATGTTAGGCTATCGACTTTCGGTTTTGGGTTTAGGGCGGGAGCTGAGAGGCGGAAGGATTCTGTGCTGTTCTGTGTTGGCCAAAGGCTCTTGGCCGCTTTCGGGGTCAGATACAACGCCGCCACCGAAAAGTGCCGAGTTCCAAACCTCGTGTTGCCCTGACGATGTCTTGGCCCCGAAAGAGTATTGGCGTCGTGACCCGATCCGTTCCAGTACGTCATTGGATGGGCTGATCCGCTAAAAAAAAAAAAAAAGACCTTGGGTCATCTAATAGGCCAATCAATAAAAGCGATAATTGCGTCTACCAGAAAGTTGGAATAAGCTGGTTGAGAAGTGCGCCGTTTGTGGCCGGCCATAGAGGCACGAGCGGGATGTTGGCAGTTGGGACTCTTCAACATGTGGCGCAATTCAAATATGTATTTACTACATACAATGCATTTATGAATGAACATCCTCGTTGCCTTGGAGGTCAGGTAACTAACTAACTAAGTGGAACTGCGCTGATTGTTACCGATGTAGGTATGCTCGACGAACCCAAAATCCTGTTCTGAATACGATCTCAAGAACGAGATCTAACTTCTGATCTAACTACCTCGACTACTAATCTACCCGTACGATATCTAATTTTAAACCACATTTCGTAAACATTGTGTCTAAATCATGTAACAAAAAAAGAAATAGAACACGAACCTGTCCGTAACTGTCTCGTCGTATACACTAAACTGTATCAGTCGAGCTGCCACAAAGCCACCGGTGACTAATTCTCTCCTCCAACAATATTCCGCAAGCCCTAACTCTTTTACGTTCGATTGGAAAATTCTCAGCTTCGGGGCTGCATTCAATGCATCGGTCGCCGTGATGGCATCTAGAACAACCCACGACTGCCTCGCCGAAGCAGCTCATTCGTATACTTGAACTCTTCCAACTGCTTCTTAAGTTGGCTTGTTATGAGATGTCTTGTTCACATCAAGTTCAGCCTCTGAAGATCACCTGCGGGTTTGAACAGGCTCCTTTTGTCACTGCCAGCGCGATCCCATCTACTAACTCAGCTCATCACACGCAACTTTACCTGGGCCTTTAGGAAATTTTATTTGTTCTAGTCTATGCTTAGGACCTAGGAGGTTTAGGCCATTTCGCTCGTTGTTGATCGGTCTTGGTGATTAATTAGGCGCCACCTGAGCAGCCACCTGAGCCACATAGACACAGATCTAGGTTAGGTACTGACATATGCTTCGGTCGGAACGCCAAAACTTGATGGGCACCCGTCATAATCCGACACCTACCTGCCAGAGAGCTAGTTATGACGCCGGTGCACGTTGCAGCCTCGCTAGGCCAAGAGATGCAATGCCAAAATGTCTTTGAAGTACGTAGGCAAGTTACTACAAGTCGCCACCTCTATTACCTAACGTAATACCTACGAATTATTTTAGGCGAGCCAGATTGTCCCCAATCAGATACCTACCTTGCCTACCAGTCTCGCCAGTGAGGTCGAAAAACCCACCCATGGGTGACTAAACAGAATCGCACTTCGTACGTCAAAATTTAGTACATAATGGGGAACAAGTACCAAGTACGTTTAGGGCTTTCACGGAAACTACCTAGGTAGTTTCTGTCACGGCAGAAACACAATGAGGTAGCCGAGGCCGACGGGCTAGTAGCACGCCACTCTGCTCACTATTGGCAGCACCCGATTACATAGTATGCTGTGCTGACTGCGAGCCCCCGTGGACTCAACAAGAGAGCTCAGGTTCTCTCGGCTCTATCTACCTCGTGCCTGTCGGTTATTGGGGTTTCGTTACTGCCGAGCCGAGATGCCCATTGGAGGCAATAACTACTCCACTCCAGGATGCCGCTGTACTACAGGATTCCGCGAGTCCTTACGCATTACCTATCTAACGCTTCCAGCGAGTCCTTTCATCCTTGGCGTCCTTCACCTCCGATTGCCATCCGCGCAATCAAGTTACAGGGTAGATTACAGGGGTCTTGATTGTAAAGGCCCGCAACTACCTTAGGTACGTGTGAAGATGTCAATTGGGAGACGAGGTAGTGAAGAAATTTTCATCCTCTGTGACGTCGCCTACCTATGTACCGAGTTGCGCATTTGCTCCGCCAGACGAATATACGCTCATTCATCATTCATCTTCTTCGTGGCACTTCACAATGCATCGAGTAGTTGCGAAGGATTCCCTCCAATTCAGCTAGACAGTAATCCTATCTCAGCCACTAACAGAGATGCCTATAATAGAAAAAAAAAACCACAACTCAGACACGCACATCAGTTCTCCCAAGCCATGAGTGAAGTCGAAGGCAAAAACAAGGTTCACAAGCAGCTTGCCTAGGTAGATGGATTGATTGACCGTGCACTCTAGGAGAAACACAACTTCAAGTCATCCATCACACGTGCCTACAAAGACATTGTGATCAGTCTAAGGTTAGCGGCTTTTACTCCGATCACTGGAAGTCAGTGGCGACGCAAATATGCAAGGCACCAAGGTCTAGACGATGGATCTGACCGCAACTAACCAAACTTTGGTTGGCCGGAGCCGTCCCGTTCCTGTCAGGCACCAGGCACAAGGGACACAACATCATCAACGCTGGCCAATCGGAGTGTATAGGACTTACACAGCATAAGATACCTCCACCTCCCGGTTGGCGCTCTTCCTCCCCTCCCTTATTTAGCATACCTGAATGAATGGAATGAGGGAGAGAAAAAAAATTTGTGTTGCACGATTGGATCCTAGGTCAGATCCTTCCCGCTCTTCCGGATCGCGTCAGCCTTACAACGCACACACACCACCTATTATTGTCAACGTGAAGAAGCAACCTTCGATCTCCATCCCTCAACAAGTGAACCGCCCTATCTGCAAAGAGCCATTCATTTGAAAGACCATGTGGCCCTTTAAAACTCCCTTCGTCCTCCTAATAAGCGAGTTTGTGATAATGTAGATGGAGGTGTGCCAGGGGCTGCGTACACGCGTGTGATGTCCTGGTCAAAGTGATGGACGACTAACAAGCGGCCCGGGTTGCGTTGTCAAAACCTGCTCCGACGTAGGCCATCTTGCTGTATGGCACCTTGATAACTTGTAGCTTACTTACGTTATTACACCCACAAACCGCCCCTTCTGGGCTTGGCAGATAGATCGGGCATTTTACCCCTTGCGATTAAGCTGGCAACTCGGCAGGTACCTGCATCTCGACTTCGCATGCATGGATGTTGGCACCAACCAATGTGGCATGGTCACATCCCGTCTGTCCCCGGCATTTTTTTCTTCTTTTTTCTCTTGTGACCCATCGCATATAAGAGCTCGTCGTCCTTGCACGATATCTTGGTAAGTTTCACAACCCCTCCCTCGTTAACACGCAGTCAGTCCATTCATTGACTCACGATTCGCTCCTTTGGCTATCTGTAGCTACCGTTCCTTTTTTTTTTATTCTTTCAACAGTGATAACACATTCCTTGATTACCGGGCTTCGCTATTGATCTAGCTGTTTGCCGTGCTCTCCTTCGACACAACAACCACAACTATACAACAGTCTATACAACGACATCTCCACCAAAGGAACAACAGCACATAGCCACCTGGCCAGTCATTCTTATCATTCTCTATCGCTTCCAATCACCATGCGTTTCTCGCAACAGTTGACTGCTTTGGCTGCTGCCACCTTGGCCAGCGCCAACTCCATTACATTCGTGAACCAAGACGCTACTCAACGCACCATTATTTTCACTGCCAACGCCGGGCTTCAACACATCGAGCCTGTTGTCATCGCCGGGCTCGACCAGACCAAGGTCAACTTCCCCGATGGCTGGATCGGCAACGCCTACTCCGTCTCTGATGGTGCACCCAATGTCCCAGGTATGCTAGCTGAGTAAGTCATATCATCATCGTTACTACTACAAAAACCGTAACCTGTGCTTACTTCTTCCAAGGGTTACGTTCCAAGGCTGGCAAGGCCTCACCTACTTCGATGTGTCTGCCATTGTGAACCCCAATGACCACAATGGTGTTAAGGAGCTGTTCCCAACCAGTGAGCAGAGCGTAAAGGAGAAGCAGCTGATTTCTGGTTGCGCCGTCTTCCCTTGCTCCAAGGCATACTACCATCCTGACGACGTCCAAACCGTCACCACTCCGGCGGAGGATCTCATCTGCACCCTCGGCAACCCTCCCAGCAACGTGGTCACTCGTGATGTCGAGGTAGAGCTCGTCGCCCGCAAATTCGTCTTGGGCAAGTTTTAAAAAGGTGGAGCAAGCACTTCACCTCTCCCCCATTTTGCCATCCGGCATTGAGACGAATATATCGCGCTGGGCGCTCAGTACGATGAACGACAGACACGACGAAGATACCCACATTCTTTTTTTTCTTATTCTTTTTCTTCTTCTTCGGCCTCGACGGTGCTCACGCTCTGTAGCCCGTAAAGGCAGCGCTTAACGCGTGTTCAGTATAGACTTCTCTTACGTGGACGTGGACCCGGGACGAGGTAGTGGCCGGCAGAGGAACCTGTCAACTCTCTCTCCCCTTCCCAATGAGTGATCGCGATGCGATTCGCCGCCACGATTCTGAGAATCGTGCTCGGAACGGGGAGATTGTAGTTGCCAAGGCCTCACACTCCTCCAAACCTTCCCTCGTCAGCATGCACCACGTTATTTCTTGCATTCGCTAGCTCAAACCATTCGATGGCTTCGATTCATGTACATACTTTAGGAGGGGCAGTCGGGGCGGTCGGGGCGGTCGGGGCGCTTGGGGTTATTATTATCTTTACAGGTATCATCAGCTTTACCTTCTCTTTTTTTCCCGAATGACACGCCAAACCACCTTATCGTCGTACGACATCATGATTTTGTGACAAAAGGACCAAGCGTGCAGTAGTGCATCTTCACACCCGCCACGCCTTCGCTAGCTAGGTATCTCCCGAGCACGGATGCTCAACAGTTGAGTGACTAAGTTGGTAGAATCCTCCATCCTCCTATCTCATCCTACGATTCTGCTCCTCTTCGTTGGTGTTTTGGACCCCGGCCGCCACGCGCGACGTCGAAGTGCGGCCCCTTTGCTACCCGCCGCTAAGCTATCTTGGCTCTTGGATCCCACGATGCGATGCAAGACACGCATGCATGTATCGGGCGAAAATAGCAACCCCTCCTCTTCCATTCTCCACTCATTCCTTGGCTGAGCAGCTAGGTGGGTTAGTTTAGTTCGAACTAGTATGGCTGCTGGGAATATCCGTCGGGACTATAAATAAGTATCGTAGATCTACGTATATTCAACCCCATTTCCTGATAGAGAAACGTATTTCAATTACGATCCCGGTCGCAATAATAGGTATTGTATTCGTTATGTTTCGAGAAACAGCCTCCAGGAGCGCGCATCGATACCCTGACTCAGAACCCCGGTTAGCAGGCTTCGACCCCGAGCCCAAGCCACGTAGGACACGCGCGTCCCACGACACGTCGGGGTGACGAAGCGTGTAAAAAGCAAAACCAACCAAAGGCATCACCAATCCGCAACACCGAGTTGGCGCCTGCGCACATGACGTCTTTATCGCAAGCAGCCACGGACAACATGAAAAGCCAGCGCATCCACCACAGGGAAGAAAGCATATGTTACGCAAGTAATAACACACGTCACGAAGTTTTCGTCGGATGTGACGAGCTACAAGAAGGGGACGCCACGAAGCCAGACAACCCCTCAGCCAGGTGAAGTTTGATGCCCAGGTTTGCCTTGCCCAGTAGATGATGGGAATGCTTAGATAACTAGAGACGCACGATAGTTCTCGGGCCGACTGGGTAGATGAAATCGGGGAAAAGGCACTGGTGAAGGCGAATGGCATCCATTCGTCCTCTAACCATCGCGGCGCCGGCAGCCGTGTGCCGTTCATTGTATCACCTATTACCATTGATGCGATCCATCCATCCGTTTGTGAGGAGACCGGAACCGTGGTTCTCGTGATAGGTCATTGGGTCTCGGCTCGGGTTGGATAAATCCACACCAAGCGAGATTGAAGAACGGGGATAAGAGGGCAAATTCATTCATCCGGCATACAAACGTGTATATATATATAAGAAGAAGAAAAAAGAGATAAACCGACTACCGATCTCGAAAGCGCAGCATGCAACCCGTCACTTGTCTATTGGTTAGGCATAATTCCCTATCTAACCCATGAGTTCATCCCATGTTGCCCTTCATCCATATGTGAGATTTTATGATGTGGATGCCGGTGGCTAGAGTTCTTCCTGGTTTTCGATCCAAATTTGGTTTCCAGCTCTACCACGTCGGCTTCTGGCAGTGTCGGAGTCTGCAGCATCTGGATCCGCTGACTCGGTCTCGGCCTCGGCGCCCCAGGTTCACCTGAAGAACCGTTGTGAAAGACACGAGGATGGCTTTGGTTGCTCCATGCCTCATCATACTCCGTGGCTGAGTGTGACGTAATTATTGGTGGATGGCAGTTCTAGATGTGAAGCGTCGACGAGGACGAGATCGAGATTGTGGCGGAGGCTGATTGCACCGTGTTGCAAGGACTTGACCAGCGACATGCAAGCGTCAAGAGAGCCGGTGTAGTTTCCCACCAACGCTACAGTCACGCCTTCGAGATGCTCTTGCGGCTCTACGAGCTTTTCCCGCGACTCCCATATATTCTCGACCTGCTCTGCTCCTCTTTGGAACCACGCTTGATCAAGAATTCTTGACATCAAAGGGATCCACCCCTGCTTTTCTAGGGTAATAGGGACGAGGTAGGATGATGAGACGTCGGGCATAGCGATGAGCTTGTCTCAATCGACATGACAATGATACGCAACTGTTCCAATCATTGAGTCATGTAGCCGGTCTTGACATCGCCATGCGATCTGACGGAGGTCAGCTTCTATGCATCTAGTCACGCGAAAGAATAATAACCTACCCAAGTCTGGACGCCGCGTATGGTTCGGATGGTTTGCTGGGTCGGCTTCGTTTTCTGCTCGCTATAACTAGCAAAGATGAATAAGTAGTTCCCTTTTCCGGTTCTGCCTTTTAGTTGTCATAAGGCCTCGACAAACGGCCCGTTCTCAATGTCACCAGCGGTGCCGCCAAGCTCGATAACACAGGTATCGGGCTCTCGAAGCGTCCCATTTACCGGAATGCGAGCTATACCCTCGATCCATTCTTGTATCGCATTAGTACGATAAGGAACAACCTGGACTGTTTTGTCGAGGTAGTCACCGGTACGCTAACGCCTAATTACGTAGAGATACATCTTGCCCGTAGTAGTGCTATGCTCGCTTGAAAGGGTACTGTGGTCAACCTCGCCGCCGTCAGCGAGGGCAAAGCACTCGCCGTGCTTAGCAAGAGCCATAGTTCCCGCATCGACACTCATATATGATCAATTTTGATTATTGTCACGCTAAGGCCTGCTGTCTTGAGCAACATGCCTATGTTTGAGGCTATCTATACGTCAGATACTACAGGGGTTTAAGGGACTCATGCTTACCAATAGTGCCTTTTCCAATTCCGCTGATTACTCCTGATTGGGTCTTAGAGCCCTTCGTTGATTGAAATTACTGTGACTTCCCACACCTCCAATCACCACTTTGTACTTCATCGCAACGGCGAAAGACGGTAAGAAAACTGAAACGGAAGGAGTGTGGCACCCTTGGTAAATAGGGACGGTTGCTCGGCAGGCATTGTATTCGTCTCTATGGAAAATCTCACTGCAATTAGGTGTACAAGTACATCGCCCACCGGACAAGACCTTGAGTACAGATCTATCAGCCATACCAGTAATTGTGGCAGGCAGAGATCGGATCCCACTCAATATAGGTCACAAGCATACACAGCGGTATCCTAAAGACTTCATCGGGCAGTTCGAGCATTGCGTAACGGAGTGGCTAAAGCAGAAAGGACAAAAAGTGCTATATTGATAAGCATGATAACTGAAGCGTAAAATGTATCAACCTATAATTTGCGTATTTACTTCGGTGTATGAAAGTAGTTAGTTATATTGGGCTAGAAAAATGACGTTGTTTTATGATATGTTATACTTTTAGGAAATTATGCAGTCGTGGTATTTATTAACGCCGTTAGATAGGGAGGTGGATGAGACGTTATGACGAGGCGTACAGGTTACGGCTTAAGAAGAATCGTCCGGCCATATAGCTCGAACGGAAAAGTCCATTGCTTTCTGTGTCACGTCCTCCTCGAGCTAGATATAATTGTTGAAGCGGATGACGTCGTATGCCTGGCGTAATTTCAACCTAGCTTTTGTTTAATGTCTCGAGGCTCAGTGTTACACGGAAACAGCCCAGGTAGGGGTATGCAACTACCCGCCTACCAGGGCTTGGTCGGCAATATCGTGACACCAACCTGCAAATCGGTGTTTCGGCTGCGGTTCGGCATTTGGGCTGTAGTTCGGGGTTTGAACAATTCAACTACCCGTGTTTGCTAAATGCTGCGAAACGGACTTGAATTATCTAGGCAAGTAAATGCGAACGATTCGTGTATATATAGACCTAGGTTCGCCGCGAAGGCAGAAGGAAAGCAGACCTGTATGCCTCCTTGATGCCCAAGAAGATTATTGCAAATCTGAATATTATTCCAAGCCCTAGACACTAGCCCTTGTGACACTCAGACGCACCTCGAGCTACCAACAGCCATATGTAACAGTGGTGATACGCTCCCTCTGAAGAACCCCCTGGACGAGAGCCTCTCGAATCGCCAATTCTCTCTGCTCTTCGTAGGTAATCTGGCTTTCTCTAGTTTCACTGGTCAGAGAGGTAGATTGAAAATTGAAATAGCCACGGGTGACTGCAAACTCCCTAAACCAAAGCGGAAATCTAAATATTATTACACATCCCAGACTAGCAAACACCAGCAAAATCGATAGGTAATCGCGTGATCACGCAAAGCAGTAGATATTTCAATAGATTTTAAAAGGAAATTGAGAATGAATTCAACAAAAAGCTAAATGATGAAGCTAAAAAAAAACAAAAGAAAATGAGATGAGTGGGGAGCCTGTGGGAAACAGGAAGGGGTGTGGTTTGCTACCACATGATCACACGATTCATGATTAAATTTAATGATATCTAGTAGCGTTGTCATACCTATAATAATTCCTTGACTTAAGATTTAGGGGTATTTGTGTAGGCTATCCGTGGCCGTTTTAGTATAACGACTCTAACAGCAAGGCGTATTCACGACAGTCTGCCACGATTCTGGGCGGATAGAATATCTATTTTCAGGTGGCGTAGAGCATGAATATTCTTTGTGTCATCAAAAACGTCAGACACTGATTGTATATGGCCCTGATGAGAGAAAGGTGGTCCGAACGATGTAGTTCTATTCATGTTGTATAGTACATGGTGCCAATAGATTTCTTTATTCTAGCTATACGTAATGCGTTTCAATATAATAATAGTACTACTGCCTTTTATCCCTAGTTATTCCACCACTGACAAAAGAACCGCCGTTGGTCGTTTAGAATGCTGGCAGTTGTCGTTACCGTTTGGCTTGAGTCTAGACTCATGTGGTGTACTTTCTCTTAGGACGCAGGGCCGAGCCTGCCTAACGACACGGTAGATCGAGGCTTATACGAGTACCAGTTGTAGGCCTGATAGATGAAGACCAGCAGACTGGGTGGTGTAGATGCAAACGCTTACGTACGTATAATAGAGCAGGAAATAGACGCCAATGCAGATTTACGATTTATCATGTTATCAATGTCATATCTACATTGGTGACCACGGAGTTGGCCTCGGCTGATGGTGTGAGCGTGTTTACGTATACCATACTGTCAACTGCGAGATGAAGCTGTGGCCGGCATCGGAGGAGGCCGTTCAGTGGTTCATAATTATCACGATTTATATGTTGTCTAAAGATAGGTATTGTTAAATATATGAAGTTTTGATTCGAAATGTTAAATTCTTTATTTTAAAAAAAAAAAAAAAAAAAAAAAAAAAAACTTTATTATAATGGAGAGAGGTGTCTTATGATTGTAAGGATGATCGTCATGGTCAGCCGAGGTATCCGCGTATATTCTCTTATACGATCAGATGGATTTGCCAACAGAAGATGCGCCTCAGACTAGGCAACAGAGGATCGATCCTGAAGATGTTGCTTCTATATATTCTGTCTTAAGAAATGCCATCATAAGATAGCTAGTATAAGTAGGTCGAGAATAATGTGACACCACGAACTTTCTTTCCCTTCTCAACACTATCGAGACTGTCCAGACTGTTCCAAGTGCTGTAACCGTAATGCTTGCGGGTCAGTGGGCTGTGCCCTGGCCACTGCCCCACAATTCACGGCACCTAGCAGGGTGATGTAAAAATTAAACATCAAGCTAACCTACATTAGTGAGTAGAAAATCTCTCATGTATTCTTTACATCACTTACCAAAGCAGTTAGGTACCCACTGACATGAACCCCCCCCCGCGCCTATTTATGAATAAGGTATCGAATCCATGTCAGCACTAACTAAACCTCCGGCCGATTCCTCGTGCTTCTACAACGGACAAACTTCCCCAGAGGGCCATCAGCGGTTCTCCCGATGGTTGATGCCGCAGACACCTGATATCCCATTTGATGTCGTATTTCCTTAGAAAATTACAGCGTTTATAGCTCTGTCGGCAGCAGCAGCAGCAGAAGTAGCAGTAGCAGCAAGAGAACCCGCGACCGTCGTCATCATGAGTTTCAGCGGCCTTCTCGCGCAGCTCGACGACGGGCTGAGCTCTCTCGTCGGCCAGTGGAACGTCTATTCGACCGCCATCATGACCCTCCTGGTGCTCCTCACCACGTACTCGATCACGAGCCGCGTGGAACCCGAAATCCATCCCATGCTCCTGGCCCGCCAGGGTCATGGCTCGCCGGTTCGCCAGCAGGGGGAGTCTCCCATCTACCGTTCCAATGCGGCGCCTCACAGCATGCCCCTCAACAGCGGCCTGAATGTCAAGGAGCCTGGCGCTTCCAAGTGGGCCCAGGGCCGCGATGGAGATCTGAGGGATATCTGGCGCAAGGCTGTTACAGGGCGATCGGAGGATGGGGGCGTCGAGGAGGGCAAGGGTCGTTTTTTTACCGTCTTAGGCACCGAGAAGGTTGTCGAGCACAAGCTTGGTATAACTCACCTACACAGGCAGACGCCTCTTTTTTTTTCTCCCTCTCCAACCCATGCTGACCACATCTAGGGGACATAACTCGACAGATCAACTTGATCGGGCAGTACATCTCCTCGCAGGGCGGAGGCAAGGTGGCCATCTATCTGCCCAACTCTGTCGAGTACATTGCCACGCTCTTTGCCTGTAGTTTCTACAACGCGACTGCGATCCTGCTGCCTTACGACCAGTCGGATGCATCCGTCATCTCTATGCTTCGGCAGTCCGGTGCCGATACCGTTGTCACGTGTCCCGGCACATTCCCCTTTGACAGCGTCGTCAAGAGCTATCCCGCCCTGCGACAACTGATCTGGGTTGTCGACGAGGGCAGCAAGCATCTCGACTGGAACGAGGTTCCGAAAGGCATGGGCGGCAAGGTCAACGTGTCTACGTGGCAGGACATCCTGAACGACCACCCGCAAGATGCGGGCACCGAGCTTCCCTCGTCCGATCACCAGGCTGCCGCTCCCGACGTCGTCACCTTCTGGCCGTCCGAGGCCGACTCGGCGGTGGAGGAGGAGATGGCGCGCTTCACGCAGGGCAACCTCGTATCCGCCGTCTCCGCTCAGCTCGTCGCTATCCCCACCAAGGAGCGGTTCTCGCCGGCCGACCTCTTCTTGCCCGCGGCGTCGCTGTCCTCCTCGTACACGCTCGTCCTGACCCTCGTGGCCATCTACAGCAACGCATCCGTCGCCTTCAACTCGGTCGCGGGCACGTCGACGGATCTGGCTCTCGCCACCCAAGGTGTGGCTCCGACGATCATCGTCGCGACGCCGGAGACGCTGGCAAAGACGCATTCCGAGACCAGAGGCAAGATCACGTCGGCCCTCGCCTCGCTGTCCCACTGGGTCCAGACCCGCAGCCTCGTGCAGAACGGCGTCATGCCCATGGCATCGTTCCTCGCTTCGTACAACGACGCCCTGCGCCCTCGTCTCGGAACCAAGCCTGGCAAGCTTCGGCTGATCTACGTCGCACATCCCGCCACTAGCAGCAGTACGCCGCGGCTCTCCGAACTCACCCTCTCCGATCTGCGGATCTTCACCGGTGCACGCGTGATCTACGCCCTCGCTGCCGCGCCGTGTGCGGGCGCCGTCGCGCAGACGCAGTTCCACGACTACCGCGTCTCGGGGGATGGCAGGGGCTCTCATTTTGGCCCGCCCGTCAGCAGCACCGAGATACTGCTGCGTGATAGCGGCCCTCACAAGATTACGGACGACAACTACACGGGCGGCGTCGTCGTCCGGGGCCCGGCCATCATAGGCGGCGAGGCCGCGCTGGGCTTGGTGGCTACGATTCGGGATGATAATACGATTGCCGTTGTCTAAATCACCACTCTTTGTATACCTAGAAACGAAGTGCGACCGCGGAGCGACAGGGAGCGACAGACAAGGTTGGGTACCTTATGCCGACTTGATAGAATGAATGGATGAGAATGAGAGGATATGATTGCTGCGGCGGGTATGAATGAATTCGGTCTGGGAGGTTTGCCCACGGACGAATGACCATGTTCGTACTTTCATGATGACATAGACCAAGTTTCAAGTTCTTCTCGGCAGATTCTTTTCCACGTCTGCACTCCATCATCATGAACAAAAATGTCTCAGATGAGCAGTGCGTGACCGTGCTTAGTTAGTATAAGTAGCATGTCTGTCTGTATACTTTGAAGTTCTCTTGCCATTACCATTGTATGTACTAAACCAGCTATACACAATACGCACGGAAAATCGTCAGGGTCCTTTGCAAACACCATGAAACGCCGCCACTCAATTCATAAATCGTATCTCTTCTTGTTTTTTCTCCACCTTTTCTCTCTCTCTCTCTCGTTGCACGTGAGCGTTCGTTTCCCTCTATCCGGGCGTGTTTCTCTGCTACGCGCCGTTTCGATAGACCTGTGCGCCCTGGTTCCGAAACATGATCGTGTCCCTCCTCTGGAGGATCATGAGTGCGCGGTTGAGGCTCTGCTCGCTGAAGCCCTTGCCCTCGACCATCTCGCGGCGGAGCGACGCGAGACTGGTGCTCCAGCCGATGGGCAGACGGCGCCTGAGCTCGGCCTCGACGCGCGACACCTCCTCGTTGAGCTCGCGGCTGCCCTGGTTCGAGCCCTGGTTCACCGCGTCCATGGTGCTGCACAGGAACAGCCGGATCGCCTCGTCGACGTGCTGCTCCGTCGCGATCGGGGAGAGAGTCAGTTTCGCCAGCGCCTCCGTGATGCGCACGATCGCTTCCAATTGCCGTACGGTGATGGGGATGCTGGACCGGCTGTTCGCTTCCATCTCCGAGGCGTGCACTTGCTTGCGGATAGACACGAAGTGCGAGGACAGCTTCTCGGCTGCCTCGGGCGAGAGGCGGGGGGCGCAGCGCCTGGGGTATCTTGTTAGTTCTCTCTCTCTCTCTCTTCTCTTCTATACTCGGCGTTAGAGAGGGGAAAATCCGTGTCCACTTACGATTTGCAGTAGGATAGATACCGCCTCATTGTCTCCACTGGTACTTCGCCTTCGACTTGCTCCTCGAGACCACGCCCGCCCATATGAATACCCATGACGTGTTTCGCGATACGCTCGTCCTTGTCACGCGTATGCTCGTCTTTGACAATGAAGATCATGTCGAAACGGGACAAGATGGTCGTCTGGAAATCAATGTTCTCGCCGGGCGTCTTCATGTCGTCGTAGCGGCCGAAGATGGGGTTGGCGGCCGCCAGGACCGACGTTCGCGCGTTGAGGATCGTGGTGATGCCCGCCTTGGCGATCGAGATGGTCTGCTGCTCCATGGCTTCGTGGATGGCGACTCGGTCCTCGTCCCGCATCTTGTCAAACTCGTCGATACACACGACCCCGCCGTCCGCGAGCACCATAGCACCGCCCTCCAAGTAGAATTCTCTCGTGGACTGATCGCGTTGCACCGATGCGGTCAGACCAGCCGCCGACGAGCCCTTGCCGGAAGTGTAGATGGAGATGGGCGCGGCCTTCTCCACAAACTTTAGTAGCTGCGATTTGGCCGTACCCGGATCACCGAGGAGCAGCACGTTGATGTCACCTCGGAGTTTCATGCCGTCTGGCAAGATCTTCTTGGACCCGCCGAGGAGCAGGCACAAGATGGCTTTCTTGATGTCCCTATTTCCGTAGATCGAGGGGGCGATACAGTCGGCCATGACGTTGTAGAGGTCGGGCCGTCTGCTGAGCTCGAGGAATTCTTGCTCTTCCTCCTCGGAGAAGACGGCATTGCCCTTTGCGGTCGAGTCCACGTCCGTCTGGATCCCGACAGCGCGGAGGTAAGGGGTCCGGATGGCCACGGCGCCGCCCGTGGACGAATTCTTGGATCCCTTGCTCTGGTAGATGGAGAAGATGCCCATGACCGTGCAGCGGGACCCCGGGACGACCCTGTTGGTCAGGTAGCGGTCCGCCGAGATCAGCACGTGCCTGGGGAGCTCTCCGACAGGGACCTGGTCGGGCGCCTCCTGGAGCTTGATGATCTGCTGGTCGACGAAGCGGGACTTTTCGTGAATGACAAAGTAAGGGTCGAGAGGACATTTCTCGGCGGGGTCGTTGGGGGCGCGCTGCCGGCCGCACTGGCGCGGTAGCGTGACGCCGGTGAAGCCGCCGAGGATGGGGATCGCCTGGGTGTGCAGGCAGCTTCGGCACTGGACGTTCAGCTCGGTGGCCTTGGAAGACATGACGGACGCCCCGATCACAATGCCCGACACCCTGACGAGGCGCGCGATGGTCTCCGAGTCTAGGTTCCGTATCGACACATCTTCGGCGGTGCTGTGCAGCAGGAGCTGGTGTTCTGGGATCTCGGCGGTGGGGTTGTGAGGAAATACGATCCTGTGCGTGCACTTTCGCAGCGCATTCTCAAACTATACGCACGCACCCACTTCGTGGTCAGACTCGACGTGTGGCCCCGCACTGGACAAGGGGGAGGGGGTGTCTTGGACGTACCAGAGGGATGATCTCTGCCGGCTCTGTCACGAGACGGTGTGCGAGCTCTTCGTTGTATTTGATGAGGTCCGTGATGTTGACGTCGCAGTAGAACTTCTTGAGCAGGGCATTCTCGCGCAGCTGATCTCTGTAGACGAAGATATTGTCGTGTCTGAACTGCAGGACGAAGTTTATGAGCTGTTCCTGTAGCTGCAGTCGGCTGTCCTCGTTCGGGCCCGCGCTGTTCTGGAACACGGAAACCGAGTAGACCGATTGGCGATCCATCTTGCCGCCGGTCTCTCTTGTCACGAAGCAGCGAAGGAGTGGTTCACAGGCCCTGACTGTCGAGAATCAATCTCGGCAAGACTAGAAGATGGTGGCGGAGATGGAAGCGGGATCGAAGACAGAGGTCCAGGATTGGATTGTGTTGTGTGGAATTGAGGGGCTTCCAACTTCCAAGGTTGCTTCAAGGTTGTGAGGTTGTGCATAAGATTTTCATAAACGACGGCGCGTGTTTAGGTCGGAAACACGCGTTTGGATATCCAACCAAGCAAGCGCGTTTAAGTATAGTGGTTGCATGACGCTAGACCTCGTTGAGAGAAAGACCTCCCGAGGTGCAAGCTTGTCACGTGCTAACCTAGGTAGGTAGTTACCTGTCGAGTTGGCCTTGCCCGAGTCTTGTAATCCACTTATCTACAGACTACCAGGTAATCCTCCTGCGACAAGACATTCATCATTATACCAATAAGCCAAATTGATCAACCTTTCAAACCAATATTGATCATTACCACCTGCCCGGCTCACCTGCCTGTCCCGTTCTTGTATGTATACCTAGGTTTGGCCTAGTGATTGGCCCCCACTCAGCCAGCTTACTTATATACCTAGGTACGCATACATACGGACGTACAGATATTGAACTTGGCTCGAGTTCGACCTCCGTCCATCGATCAACGCGGGAGGAAGGAATAACGGTTATTATCGCGCTCCGGGGCTTTCCTGCAGTCAAGACGCTTCTTGTTGTGCCGCTATGATTCCTCGGTAGCCCCCCCCTTTTCCCTTCCCCCCCGCGAGCCCCCTTCTCGATCCAGTCGATCGGCCTCTTCCCACGCCCTGCCTCGCCGCTCGCCGCTTGCTCGGCTGGGCCCCACTTGTCTCATCAGTCGCTGCACACGATTGCGATTCCATTCTTGACACACGGGCAAATCCGCGCGCCATGTTCTCCAACGCCGCCGCCCGCAAGTCCGTGGACAGCCTCTCGCCCTGGTCCCCGACATCCCCCACCGAGTTTGCCTTCCACCACCGCCCATCCGCGACCTCCCAACCTAGGAACCGCCGAGGCTCGACCGCGAGTTCGATCCATTCCGTCGGCGGCCAGCTCGACACGTCGTCGTCGGCGTCGGGCGCCTGGTCCCACGCCGTCCTGGAGACGGGCCAGAACGCCATATCCACCCTGCTCCAGCCCCCGATCGTCCGGACCGGCCTGCAACCCCATGCCGCGGCGCCGGCATCCAGCACGCATAAACCTCCCACCGCCAGGGACATCCCGCCCGTCACCCTGACCAACGTGCCACACGTCGATGCTTCCGAGTTTAGGCCCTACCTCACCGAAGTTGGCACCCTGTACGACCAGCTGCGGCGCATGCGCGAGAGCGACGACGACGGGAACGATCAGGTGTTTCGCCGCGGCAGGGCCGACGAACCCGCCGGGCTCAAGGACGATGGCCATCACCTACTACGACCAGGAGGAGGACGCAAGTCGTCCTTCTCCACACGGCCGACGTCGTCTTCTTCTTCTACCCGGTCAGTGTCGCCGATTGATTCCCCTCCCGCGTCGAGGGCCCCGGTGCGCAGACGATCCAGCTCGGGATATGGTCGGAAACAAGCGCACGGACCACCACCTCTATCCACCATTCCCAACGTCTACTTTGACGAAGAATTTCATCTCGAGAACCCCCGAACCTTTGACATCGTGAGCGAGAAATCCGAGGTCGTCCCGCCAGCTCCCGGTCCCGCCGCGGACGGGAAGTGGGCAAACGGCAGTGCCACTACCCCGGCACCACGCAAGGCACTGGCCACCAACGCAATCTTACAAGAGAAGCTCTCCTGGTACATGGATACCGTGGAGATGCACCTCATATCCTCGATATCGACGGCGTCCACCACCTTCTTCACGGCCCTGGGGTCCCTGAGAGAGCTTCACTCGGAAGCCTCGGACTCTGTCGAACAGATCAAGACGCTGCGGAAGGAGTTAGGATCCCTCGATCACGAGATGGCCACGAGCGGATTGGAGATAGTGCAGAGGCAGCGGCGTCGCGAGAATCTGCAGCAGCTGAGTGACGCCGTGAGACAGTTGAAGACTGTCGTGGAATCGGTCGCCGCATGCGAGAACCTAGTAGAAGCCGGAGACCTTCAGAGGGCACTGGACCACATGGATCACGTGGAGGACCTGATCGCCGGCCGGGGCACGGCCAGTGCGACCGAGAGAGACGGCTCGAGCCTCCGGCTGCGCGATCTGAGGGACGCGGCGGCGCTTCGAGGAGTCGGTGACGACATTGCCACGTTGCGTTTCCGCGTCGGCAAGTCGTTCGAATCGCGGTTCCTCGAGATCCTCCTGGGGGACCTGCGACGGCACGTTGACGAGCTCTCTACCCAGGAAGTGCTGCTGCGCTGGAGCAGCGCCGCCATGCGATCCCGCGGTAGCCACATCAGAGATCCGTCGGCATTCCCGGCTTATTTGGCCCGGACCGAGGATCTTCGCTCTCAGCTGATGCCCGTGTTGGTCGGTCTCCATCGATCCAGGCACCTCTCCATCGCGATCGCGTCGTACCGGGAAGTCGTGCTACGGGAAATCCGCAATCTCGTGAAGCGTCCACTTCCGACCTCACACGACGATGACAACGAGTCCATGGTATCGGCCTCGACCGTCAACTCCAAGCGCTTGACGCAGCAGGACAAGTCGAGCATCCTTGCACGCAACCTGCGAGCCCTGGACGAGCAAGACGCCGAAGAGTTATTCACAAAGATGTACGTCGGCGTGACGGAAACCTTGCGGCGGCTCACCACCCAGGTCAAGGTGTTATTCGACGCGGCGAGCTCGATGGGAGAAGAGGCACCGGCGCCCGCGAGCGATCGCTCGCCCTCTCAGCTGAAATCGCCGCCCCTCAATAGTGCCAATCGTGATATACAAGAAGACATACACATGACGATGGACATGGCGAACCTGCTGGGTCAGGCCGTCGACGTGTCCCAGGAGAAGATCGTGAAGGTCCTCCGCGTGCGATCGGAGCAGAGCACCCGGTTGCCGCTCGTGACCTTCTTGAGATACTTTACGCTCAACCTCTATTTCGCCAACGAATGCGAGTCCATATCCGGAAGGAGCGGCACGTCTCTGAAGACGGTCGTCAACGCCCATATCAAGGACTTTATCCAGTGCCATGGCGATACGGAAAAGCAGAAGCTTGCGCAAGCCATGGAGTCGGATCAGTGGAACGCCAGGGACTTCACGGAAAGCCACAACGTCTTCCTCTGCGACATCCTGGAATGCAGCACAAAAGATAGCACATCCTGGACGGAGGGAAGTCAGATATGGGTTCCGCTCTCCGAGTCTGAGAATGACGATGCCAGGCCCAACGGACGACCCAGGGCAGAGTCGAACGGAACGACAAAAGAAAAGGTCAGAAGTGCCATCATAGACTCGGAGCCCTTCATATTACCCAACTCTGCCATCTTGTGCCTCGAGGGCATGACGCGCTTCTTGCATCTCATCACGGGCATTCCCTCGATGGCATCCGACATCTCCGCCTCCCTCGTCGCGTACCTCCAGCTTTTCAATTCGCGATGTACCCAACTCATCCTCGGCGCTGGTGCGACGCGGTCCGCTGGCCTGAAAAATATCACCACCCGACATCTCGCTCTCGCTTCCCAGGCATTGGCCTTCATATCCGCACTCATTCCGCACGTCCGGGAATTCGTGCGACGGCACGCCGGATCAGGCCCGCACGTCAACAACATGAATGTCGCTGCTCTGATGGGCGAATTTGACAAGGTTAAGCGCCTGTTCCAGGAACACCAGAACAACATATACGACAAGCTGGTTGAGATCATGAGCGGCCGGGCGGCCGCACATGCGAAGACGATCAAGGGAATACACTGGGACCAGGAGACCGAGTCGAAAGTGAACCTGTACATGGAAACCCTGGTGAAAGAGACGGTAACTCTGCATCGAGTCCTTACCAAGCACCTCCCAGAGAGCACAGTGCGATTGATCATGACTCCTGTGTTTGAAAGCTACAAGAGCCAAATCGGTAAGACCTTGGAGGCCATTGAGACGAAGAATGCGGTTTCGACGAATCGGTAAGTGGCACAATGGAGTCTCTGTTTTGATGAATGTGACAGTGACCCTGACCTTGCTCAACAGCATGGAGTCCGATATCAATTATCTCATCGCACGGCTCGGTAAGATTGACGGCTTCGGGGACGCCGGCGATCATCTACTCAACATTGTCAAATCAAAGAAATCGCAACAAACTGCATCTCCTACGACGAGTAGCTCGGAAACGCAAACGCAACCGGCAACGAAGGAGAGTGATCGTCAGGATCCTAGCCCGGATGACTCCGTCAGCGACGATGCCCCAAAAGCATCTTCAGATAGCAAGTGGGTTAAATTAAGCGATCGAAACTGAAGAGACTCTTTTTATTGTGTGTATGTGGAACAAGCGACGGAGCGGGTCGGCGTTTTAGACAGAAATACCAGTAAAATAGATGACTACGCCATGTATGTATATGTGTACGCCATTTGCTATGAATCCAGAATTTTGGCCTAGGTACGATTCAGCTGGCAGTGTATAACATCTGCCTCGAGAGGCGGCAAAAAGGGGTAGTTTATGAATAATGAATAATACATCTGGTAACGACACTGTTCATCTTGAATTTTCAAACTCAAAAGCACTAAGCTGCTTTCACGGCTACTGCGTCTCATGCGCATTAGCATCATACCTACCTAGACAAGCACTTTACATTAAGTACCTATACGAGAACCACCTTACATTAGAACTGTGGCAGTGTTATGTATGTACCGACACCTCAAGGTCGAAGCCGGGTATATCAGGCCATCCTTTGGCAGCCCTGCCCGTCAAACGATGAATAGCCCTAGGACCCGGCAAGTATTCTCTAAAGTTTAAGTAGCGCGAGCAGCGCCGGACCAGATCGCTCGGTGGGTTGGTAAGTAAGTAGTCATTGTCATTATGGGTGACGTAGTGAGTTGCATGAGGCTCTGTGTCGTAAGTCATTGTGTTGTTGTACCTGACAGCTTCTATAAAGGGCGCTACCCTAGATATGCGGTTAGTAATGACGACGAATGAAGGGACTGACGCAGTAACCACAGAAAGACACAATAGGCCAGCGAGGACCGTATGCCAAGAAGTATTGAGCTACATGTTCTTGTCCACTCGTGGTAGCGAGTTCTAGTCATAGCGAGGGCTCGATTACGATCCGGTCTCTTTGTATGCCGTTGGATCTCGTGAAAATGGTCGCTCATCTGTCACGGCCTCTAGATACTAGATGGCAACGTTGGGTGTTTAAGACTTGGATTGCGATCTAATCACGGATAACTCGTAGTATCCCTGAGTCCTAGCCTAGGTAGAGCTATTACGCATCCCAGACCAGTCAAGAACCAGTAAACTCAACAGTAAATCGCGTAATTACGTGAAGAAGAAGATGTTCGAACTTTGGAACGATAGACAAAGTGCCACAAAGCCGAAGGAAGGTGTGGATGACTAAGTTGGTACAATAATCCCACCCAAAGGCCTCTTGCTTGCTATCTGCCCCCAATTTGTCCGTGATTTTTGTAAGCGAAGTCCGCCCTATCTATATATCTATCTGTCTTCTCTTCAAGGTTCGGGATGTCTATCGTAGATTATCTTCGTCTGGCCAACACGCCTTCGTCTGGGCTATGGTAAAGCCACAATACCGAATTGAGTCAAGAGAAATAATGAATGTCTAGATTCGAGCGCCAACTGGACATTGTAATGTGTGTATCGGAGAAAATCAGTACTTGTTTTTATCGTTCGGCGACCTAATACGAGTAGACGAAATCAAACACAAGACGACGGGCCTAATGCCAATCAATCAAACAACACAGAACCCAATGTCTCTGGATAATATAGGCCGTCGTATCCCTGCGACGAAGAATGGAATCTTCCAACTATGCAACAAGTTCGAGAGACAAGTTCCAGCGTAACTGGTAGACGATGGCCTAGCTTGCTTCGAGGCTCTTGTACTGTACATCGGCCAAACCCGAGGTGTCATTCGTCTATGCTTTATGACCGCCAGCCATGATTGCCCGAGATCACTTTGAAGTTTCTTGTAGCTAGAACACTTGTGGGAGTCGAGGTCAACTCGTCGGAGCTTGTGAAATGACGATAGTGCTTCGACTCGACCATGAGGCTCCGAAGCTATTTTCCATGATCGCCAGCTCCGGGTAAGCAGCAGAAGACCTTGTGAATGCGCCAGGGACTCCGGACACCTTCGTGAATGCCATTTATTCTGAATGTACCTCGTGATGACTATTTGTGAAGTTTGCACATGATAAGTACATGACATGGCGCGTCACGTAATTCCGTCCATGCTTATTTAGTCATTGACAGATAAGTCGTATAACCAAAAGACAGACCTCACACGAACACCTTCATGAATACCATACACTATCCTACTCTATACGAGAGCCTCTTTGTTGAGGCAGGTCATTGTTCTTGCTTGCACTTATGATACTACTAGTAAGATGATTGGATGTTTATTTGAATTGTCACCAACAAAGGCCTCATCAGATGGGAGACAGACCCTGACCAACTTGTCTTGACAAATGAGAGATCACTACATGGGGTGGCAAGTTTAGATGGGCTGAACTGATTTGCGAATGACCTCCGGCTTACTGTCAATCTCTGTTTTCTGTTTCAACTGACACCAGGGACCACATGGAACCCATTAAGAAGGCAGAGATACTGTGAACATGGAAGTGTTGGCATGTTCCTAGCGTCCAGACTAAGGGTCGATGAAGCGGCCGAGAGCATTGCTCCAAACAATAACAATAATAATAACAATAGGGCTCAACGATTCGAAAAATTAAATAACTACAATAAGAAATAAAATAATATAGTAAACAATAAATTAAATAATAGAATTAAATACTAAAACATGAAATAATAATAATAATGAAATACATAATATACAATGATCATGTCTTATTACTGGAAATATTTCTCATGCACGATCCAGGTTTCTTTTACTGTGCGCGCTTCTCCTGCATCTCCTGCGTCTCCTACATATTGCTGATCGTGACCTTTGCTGATTTGTCACGTTGTTTCACAGCAGCATGTATTGGAGCGTTTTCGCGCAGGAGACAATCACTGCTGGGGTGCGACGTAGACGAGTAACCGACTTGTACTATGTAGATACGACTGTACGTGTCAGAGGTAGAGGATGATGGTTACATGAGCAGAATGAGTATATCAATACCTATGCAAAAATATGTTCTATATCTCGATCTTTGCTTTATCTCGACTCGCGTCTTGTCCTAGATTGACGTATCTCGACCCTCGACTCGTTTCTCTATCTTGACCTTACCTCGACTCATTCCACATCTTGACCCTATCTCCCATTCATCCATCCCTTCAACATGAACGCCCCGCCATCCATGCCAAGCTTCCGCCAGATGGCAGATCAGCTAGAGGCGGTGGCCCACATGATCCGGATGTTTGGCCCACCGGGGGCAGCATCCGATCACGATTGGGTTGCTAGGATGGGGCAAGTCAACTCGGCGATCACCAGCCTGGAGGAGATGCGACAATATCTCCTCTGGGCCATGATGAGCGGGATGCAGCGGGAGCTGGCGTATAACTTCCGCGAGAACTTGGCTTCTTATCGGGGCTACCTTCTCACGGAAGACATCGTGCGGGCGCTCCACCATCGGCTCGAGAGATCTGTCCAGGAGTCTCTAGGCACGGCGTTTGACGCGTCGGCAGTCATTCAACGGGCGCCTCTCCAGTAAGTGAATATCTTATTATTTGAAGCTCGGTGGTCGTCTACTGAGGCTTCACACAACGTTCGCACGTTTCCCACAATCACGTCATGCTCCTGGCTGATTCCACTTCTCTTCAGACCCAACCATCATGATCATCATCCCATGCCGGATGCTTCTCACTATCATCGGGATCATCCAGACTCGTACAACAATTATGGACAAGATGCGACACACTTACGGCAGACAGGAGCTCGCTCCTATCCTCCCCATGATTATTCTTCTCTTCCACCATTCACAACCCCGCATGTTGTTGCTGGTGCTGGTACTGGTACTGGTCCTGCTGCTGGCGATCAGAGAGTATGGACAACGTGTGGAGGGCAAGTGGAGTGTGGATCGTGTGGAGTGCGGGGAGAGTGCGGGGAGCGTGTGGAGATTCGGGAGGATGAGCGATGGTGGAGAGAGTGGAGAGCGTGGACGGAGAGTGCGACGACGCGAATGTAGATTTTTGAGGAGTTCACGATGAGTTTTCTCCATGGGCGAGATATGAATCATGCATTGAGATGGTTACCTTGTTACGAGCGGTAGATCTATGATTTACGTGCAATTGCAATTGTATCGACGTAATAGATTCATATGCAATTGTAATTGTCAGATTTACTTGCATTGATAGGTACCTAAAAGACGAGCTATTAAATCAGGAACCTCTCTGTCGGAGCTTCGCTGGGCTGGTGGCAGGGGGGACGTGACGAGCGACAAGAAAACAAGAAGGAAAGGATGATTCTGCCAATGTGTCGCGTGCCCGAGTTACCGTTGTATGATTGAGCGTGGGGGTGCATACTGTCTACTACTGTCGTTAATACTATGTACTGTTCGTGGTCTGTAACGTAAACGTGTGATCCGTAATAGCATCCGTAACATGCATCCGTCGTAAGCAAACGTAACACGTGTCTTTTTACGGTTCATGTACCGGCTCCTCGGTCGCTGGATTATTCGCAGGGGTTCTGTCGGTAGGGCTGTGCCAAAGACACTGCAACCCAACTAGTCCGACCCAACTTCGGATTAGTTACTGACTTACATAGTCCGAGTTATAAGATTCGTACATAGTGCACAAATTGAGGCTCTTGCCTTGGCACGCTAAGAAAAAACGGCGATCGATCGATCATACCCCGTCTATTGTGACTTTGGCACATTTGTCCAAACTTCTTCAGGTTGTCATTGTGGAAGAGTTATGCATGGATTGTGCCAGCAAGCTCCACGTAACGTCTTGGCAAGAAACCCTCTCCTGCGGCAACGCGCCCACGCGGCCGCCCGCGCCAGGGTCTGGGTGCTTGCATCGAAAAACAAGCCTCTTTTTTAGGCTTACGGGCGTTAGACGAAAATCCTCAAGACCTAACTCACTCATTTCGATCCGCGTGCGTACGTGTTACAATACCGAGCCTGAATACGAATCTGCAATTCGGATGACTGTCTCAATCCTGCAATTCGATGATTAGTGACTGCAGTAGCCCGCAATCCGGGTGACTGCTTCCATCAACTAAACTAACTCTAGACTACATGAGCGAGTGCCTTCTCGCTTGATTTTACCCATCTCGTCCGTATTGCCTGCCTGTTCCCGCGAGGCAGACGGGCAAGCAATCTATTGAATGTTTGGCGGTCTGCTTGGTATCTGGTATACGATCTGGTATAATCGATTAGTAGATATACAATCTAGCATACAATCTAGTAACAACCTGTACACAATCTGGGATATATTCTGGCACACAATAGTATACATCTATTAGTTGGATGCCATACGAGCTGAATCTCGCCGCTTCATACAGATTCTATTGATAGAATAGTTCGGTGTAGCCAACGGTTCATCTCGGACGGAATGCCACAACACACAAAGTCATCAGCGGCTTGTCATCCGCGGTCTCGAATTTGTCTCGTTCTGTAATGCAGAGTACTTTTGGGTTGAAAGCCCTCGCTCGTGTGACGGCAAACTATTCGTCGTCGCCACCTCGGTCAGGTTTATGGGCGGTCGAGAGTTGCCAAACACCTTGTTCACAGGTTACTCGGCATTCGCATACCTTGGGTGTCGGGCGGCTGTTCTACCGTTTGACTCACGCTAGGAAGAAAGCGGACGTTTTTGCATTAGTCTGCCATTATCTCATGATAGTTCATCGTAGTCTGTTTCATTCAAGTCGACCACCTACTATAGTCTCATTGCTTGTTTTTTGTAGCCTGCTTTTGTAGTCTGGTCGTAGTCTATTCTTGTCGCAATCTGCCATATTCTCCTATAGGTCCACGAGAAATGCAGGGTAACCATGTACCAGTATATTCGGTGAACGTGTAGCCCCTGCAGCAATACATAGCCGTTCCGCGATACGTGTCATCGTATCACGGTCATCTGGTAAGGCAGACGCTTGCATCACCCCGAAGACCAGTGCATGACGTTACGTGCGGTAGATGGAAGCTTGCAGACCATCGCACGACGTCCTACAAACACGGCGAGACTTTGAAGACCAGAGATTCCCTCTGCTTCGCACATTACATGCAGCATTTCGTCTGATGTATTGATGAAGCAGAAGAGAGGCTGCAGCAAATACGTGCGAGGCTCGCGTACGGCGTTTCAGACCGGCACAAAACTTCACTGTAATAACGGCGGCAGCAGTAGTTAAACCTGGTGGCTTCGCCCTCGTACCACACACACCATCATGTAAGTGCGGTAATGAGATGCGCGCGAGCGAGCAACCAGGCACGAGCCCTTCGTGGTACACGAACAGGCACACCAGGTCAGAAGAAAACCGAAAAGTTCCTTCGGCCAGGTTGCACAGAGTGTGCAGGTTGCAAACAATGACCAACCAACCAACCACCCATCCTTCGAACTTGCCCTGTCACTGCAGCGGGACGGATGGACGGATGTGCGACCCGGGCGTCTGAGTCGGGATCTTGTCTCCAATGCAGGTGTTCGCCTTCTCTAGGAGAGTTCTTCAGGAAACTGATAGACAGAGCTGATGTATGTATGACAGCCTCATGTCCATTGTAACATGGCGTCGCCCCGTTGAAGTAGTGGCACCAATCAGAAGCACCCTATCGCAGTCCAAATACCTATACTTCGAGCCGTCTATAGAAACCCGCAGATCCATACCAGTCCTTCGGACCAGAATTTGCCTATTCCGGCACCGCCGCTAGCCTAGTACTATCGTCACATGCAGTCACTACGATCTAACGAGATACGGGCAGACAACGCTGACGACGGGCTTTCGATCAATGCATTCGATCTGATGGAGGCGATTGTTCCGATGAATGGATTGCAGGAATTTAATTGTCAAGATACCGAAGAAGACGGAGAAGAAGAAGACGGAGAAGAAGAAGACGGAGAAGAAGAAGACGGAGAAGAAGAAGACGGAGAAGAAGAAGACGAAGAAGATGCTGCCATTCCCCGACGCCATGAGTGCAACTGACGCTTCTCATTGGTTTCCAGCCGTTCTGGGGTAGTAGATCGATCTAGCATACCCGCTCTAGCATACCCGCCCTCTAGCGCATCCTCTAGCGCATCCGCTCCGGCAATGACGTACATGGCGGGTTCGCAGATCTTGCGCCTATCAGGTATGCTATCGGTGACATGCCCCGTTCGAGGAGAGGGAGCAGACAGTTGGCGTCACCATGTAGAAGTGCGATAGAATGAAGTGTATCAATTGATTGAAAGAAAAACGCATCCGTAATTACAAAGTAGGGCGACAAACCCGTTGACACGCGAACACAAACGTTATTACAAGAATCCTCCAACACCATACTAAAACCACGCAACCACCCTCGTGTTACAACACGATATTACAAGCACAATCCACACGACAAACACTGTCGCATCCGATCCTCTCGGGTAATACACCTGGTCGTCGCTTCACTCCCGCTCCCGCTCCCAACCCAGGACACCTGGCATCGTGGTCACGAACCCAGACAAGACGATGCTGACACGAGAAAGACATCATGGTTAGTTAGTGTAGTAGTTTCTGGGATGTAGATGGAGGCATATGTTACCTTGAATTGTATCCATCAGTTACTGCCTTTGTTCCGCAGAAACTTCCTGAAAACGTTCTTCATAACCTGCCCCTTGGTACTCGGCGAGCCACTGTTGTGTGGGCGCGGGTTACTGCTCTGTGAGGGTGGCGGTCGCTCGTTCTCCATCCACCAGTCTCGCATGACATGCGCCGCGTCGCCCATCGGTGGGGGCCGCTGTTGCTGAACGGCTGTTTGCTGCTTGCTGTCCTCTATTTTCTTGAAGCCGAAATTCCGTAGCTGAAGGGATAGAAATTCATGTGGCTCGTACGCAATCGGGGTAAATTGGCCGTTTACATCGTAGCAAGCATTATTATTGCATCTGGCTGGGCGTCTGTTGGGAAAGTTGACAAGTTCGAGGATTGCCGATGAAATTGATGTCGTGTAGACATGGAGGTTTTTACAATCCTCGTTAGTAGCCGCAATAATAATATATGAATGGTAATACCGACAGGAGCAAGTGAGGGACGTCGTCGTAGAACCATAATACTCGTATAGTGCTAGCCTCTGAGCTATGGCGATAGAAGCAGTGATAATGAAGGGATTGTAGTAAAAGTACTTGGACGACCCTGTCTGGGCATGGCGGTGTCGACCCAGCTTCAGCAAAATGTTGTCGATTGTGAGCCGCCCGTCCGGCGGGCATTTTTGCGACCTCGTGCGCCAAGACTTTTCTTCGTCAAGGTTAAGAAACCAGATAGAAACAGGCTCATAAGCAAGAACATGGAGACCACGAATTGGGAAGCGATCCCGAAATGAACTATAAAGGAAGTAAAAATGGAAGTTCAACGGCGTTGCATCGGGGGGCTCGCCGATAAGAGGTTTCATTAGACCGTTTATAGCGAGCAGTTTTTCGCCGGGCGTGCAATTAATAGCTAATCTTCGTGCATGTTGTTCCATGTCGGAAGCATCCGCGGGCGTTTCGGACAACGTTATAGAGAATTTAGGATGAAAGAGGTCGCGGTATCTTTGCTCCCACTGTGCAGGCTCCCCGTCGAGTGAGTCCTTGCCTAATATCTCTTCAAAGGACAAGTGGGCAAGATCTTCCGGTATTTTCGGTGGTAGAGGGTCCATTATGGTGAAGTTGGTGGTGAAGTTGGTGATGCAAGCAAATTGCGCTGTTGTTTAGGAGTCAACAGAATATATGTACAGCCCTAGCGTCTAAAATCTTGCTATTCTAATCTCGGTATGATGTTTGATCCTCGAATGTTTGTCACTACCGTCAACGCCTCTCTTGGCATGCTGGTCAACGCCTCTCCAACGGTTAGTTGCCCAGTTTTGCTACGATTGTTTGGTGGGAAACGATTGATCCTACACACCGGTAGGGAGATTATGGACAGAACTGCATTTCCAATGCAGTAAAGTGTCTATCATTCCATGAGCTGTTTACTAAGTGTAATAAGTGAATCCCCTTTTCGTGTACTAAAATGATGGCGAATGTTCCGTACTACAGTGAGTACTTGATCGTTTCTTCTCGATCATGCTTTTTCTGGTGCTTTCCATAGTCGAGGGTGGTGCCTATCACTTATTCGGCTCTTCCTCCACAAGGTAATATACATACACATCTGTGGCAAATCCCGTCGAGCAAGGTAACTGGCCCACTCAACATCGACACTGCGTGTAGATGAATGACACAAGGGCCGAGTGGTTAGCAAGACCTTCTCTCCCTTGCCCTCTGGCGCGATTCCAGGTTTGAGTATACGAGGAGCACTCGCTTGGCCTTGTCCGTTCGTCGTGAGCGGGATGCCGGTTGCCGAATATACCAATTCGCCGCCTTTACAAATCTCAGCCCCTGGTCTTGAATAGACGCAATATCGGTGACCGTAGATCGTTGAGGCTTACCTACCAGCATCCTGAGGGATGCATTCTGCCGTGCCTTGGGTGCTTTCCAACCCCTGTCCTGTCAAGCGGGAGCAGGTCAAAGCAAAAACGCAAACACTGAACATACAAGGAGGGCAAAGGTCGAGGTCAGATGTGGATTTCTCTCTCTTCATTTTTGCTCAAGTTTAGGTCACCACATCTGAAGCTCCGGTCAGTATGTTAGCATATTAATACGACTTATAGGTAGCTGGCCTGCGCTGAATAGATCCCAGAAATCCGCAAGATACATCGTCAAAACACCTACAACATGCTTTTCAAGTAAGTCGACTACTACTACTACACCAGTCCCATGCCTCCCATACCGTAGCTGGCAGCTCTGCAGTCCAATTCTTCCATAATATTATATCGAACATCCGGAGACTCACCTTGATTTCGTCAACAGAAATCAGACACTTCACAATGGCTCGAGATACAGAAAAGAAGCCCTATTTTGAGGTTATTGACAGTCGTAAAGCCCTCGACAGAAGACAAGAAGAGATAGACCTTACTATCACTGCCGATGCGTTTAAAAGTACTAAGTGGTGTGAGCGTTACCTCGCCGCTGCGAACGTTATAGTAGAGAAAATACCCACCAAGTACTTGTGGGATGACGTAGATGCTCGAGAGGAAGTGTCCCCAAAGCAACGGGAGTTTATCGAAGGCAAGGGACTCTCGCTGACTCTGCAATCGTTGAGCTACTACATTGCCAATTGCGACGACCAGCTCCTGGCTCACATATGGTTTTACCTGAACGAAACACGTCGCCAGCTGCTTTACCCTAATACTGTGATGGCTGCTGTCAAGGGCACGGCCGATGCGGTTAAGGCCGCTATCACTAAAGTCGATGGTGCCAAAATGGAGTATGAACGTGTTCAAAAGAGATTATCTAAGAAGGGTCGTGACGCTAAGTGGGAGGAAGTTGAGGAGGCTCAGAAAATACTTAAGAAGGCTCAGGCTGCTTCTCGAAAGGCTGTTCAACTTCATAATCGGTTGACTAAGCCCCCTACCCCTCCTCAAACAAGACAAGTCCCCAAAAGGAAGGAGACAGCACCTGGCTTTCTGGATTCCGAGACCGCAATCGATGACCCCACGACTCACGCAGAAGTTCCGGATCGTGAGGACTACGTCCGGAACCCGACCATTGCAGATGCCCACAGCAGCTGGCGAAGAATTTCCTCGGGAAGACACGTTGGCTTGGGTCAACTTCGCCATTAGCCTTTTGCTCGCCAATGCGCCGGCCAACCAGCCAAAGTCTTCGTCTACTACCGCCCAAGCAGGGTCCACGCACAAGATAGAGTTCTGCGACGGTGGCGTGGACTTGCGAACCGACAAAGGATACTCCGAGACCGTGAAATATCGCGTCGTCATACTGGAAAAGAGGCGACTAGTGGAACGTACCGAAGATGAGAAGCTGCAGATGAGCGATGTGGTCTTCGCCCATCTCACGCGTGGGGCAATCTCCAGAGCTTTGGAATACCGGAGGCGTACACCCGACAAAGAATCTTTCAGGTACGTCCATCTTATTCAATCCCACCTTTCCTTTTACCAAATACTGGACTAATAATATGTGTGTATATGCTGTATGTGGTGAGAAACTAACATGCCCTATTTTCTAGTATTCTTGTGCTCTACGCAGCACAGTGGTATTTTCGAATCCTACGGTTCGAGATTCCGAAAAGAGTTCTCGACGAGTTCGGCGACTGCGGAGATCTACGATACCTTGTTCGTGATAAAGAAGCTAATATCAAGGTCTTCCATAGCGACTGGCTGGGCATGTTTAAAGAAGACGGTGAGGACAGGGACACACTGACCATCATCTTGAATGAGATCGCGAGAAAGGGTCTGTCCGGTCAGCTGATTCAACTTGATGATTAGGAAGTAGCATAAGGGGGTCGAATTTTACGTGAGGGGTCGGGGGATAAGGGGGATCTTGCTTGATCTCGAATTCTCGAGCTTTTCTTACAAACTCAGCTCATCAGTACTTTATGACTGTTCCCATGGCCCATCTGGGCATGGATATCTTTGTGTATTATCATTGGACGGACTTAGCGTTGATTTTTTGACTTCACCACTTGTTCTATAGTCGAATCCACCGTCGACTTGTCTTCAAAGATGACTTGAACATCTACTGTTTTACGTGATCACGCGATTCTCTATTAAATTCAACTAGTTTCTACCTGTCCAGGATGTATATTATCTAGATAACCTCCTTGACTGGGGCTCGCGGGTTCACAGTCACTCGTGGCCGTTTCACAAGGTACATGTATGTACTTATATATACCTTGTTATAGTGCGCCAAGTTAATCAATTGAACCCTCCTCCGTCTCCCCAATTCCTCAGTCTTGTCGGCATAACCACAGCCCAGCTCATTCAGAGCATCTTTCAACATCAACCAACAACAGCAGCAGCAGCAGCAACACTATCATTCTCTCTACATCCCCACCCAATTCCTCAACAGTAACTTCATCCATCTGAACGTGTTGCACAACAAAGTCCTCGGCCGTGTCCCAAGGTGTCGACGTCCTTACCTTATGATGGCTCCCGGGTCCATATACTAACTACACCCCGGTATCGTGAAGACAAATTGATTTTTGATTTTCCCACCCTTGACTTTGTCATAGATCCAGAAACTCAACGCCAAAGTTGGGGTGTTACCACCTACTCAGTTGCCCTAACTGCAAGTGCTGTTGTTGCGCTGACAGCGCTTTCAATGAAGTTTACTTTACTACTGATCCGGCCGGCCAACATCGCGTTAGAGAACCGCATGCTAAACCTACTGCCAGTTGGCATGTGTCATCCACATGTGAATAATTGGGAGAAACTTGCAGTCCAATGCCCTCGGACATAGAGTAACTAACTCGGCTTCTGCTCCTACTCCAGCCTCGGCTACATCTACGTCTTCATTTCCATACCTAGGAAAGCTATCAATATCTGATTGTGCCTACTTTTTCGGATTGGATGCTCCAACAAGACTTGAAACAAATTTGAATATAGTAAATTAAGCTAATTTTGATTTCAATAAATTCAAAAATTATAAAGAAACTAAGAATTTCTTCCTTTTTTTTTTCTCCGACAATGAACCCTTCCCTAAAAACGAAGGCATAACATTCGTCCTGATACGTGCATTAAGAATTTGGGGGCTGCTAGTGGTTCGTGGGGTTTTATGCGTGGGGCTTTTGTTCGTGGGGGTGCATATGGTTACCAGGTAGGTTAGTTAGGTTTCATTAGAAAGTTGGATGGGGTAATTCGTCACATGGTGAAGGTCATGCTGACATAGGTACTTACATAGTATCATCGATAAGGGCCTCTTATCGGCACCTTCTTTATCGACCTGGAGAGCTTCCCAACCTCCTCACCCCAACAACGTACCATTTCGAGGGCAGTATTTACAAAGTACATATATTTTCTAGTCATTTTCTACTATATATATATTTTGACTTGATACACACATACATGCATACACAGACATAGGCATACATATACACACACATATACACAGACATAGATATACATACACACATGGCTCGACACACTTCCGAGTTCCTACGCCAGCGCCATTCCAACATGTCTCTGCGGATGGCTGCAAACACGACGACGACGACGACAGCCGCTTCTACAAACACGATGACGACAACCCCACCTCTGGCCACCACCCAACTCTCGAGCTTCGCAGACACGACGGCTCTCTCGAGCTTCGCGAACCCGGCCGAGTTCGAACCGAGACCGGCCATGTCCGATGCGGAGAAGGCCTTTATCGTCGGCGAGCTATCGAGGAAGGCCGGCAGATCGCACGACGGCTCCGTGGGGAGGTCATCGAGGGCTGACAACGACCTCTTCCTCTGCGACTCGTGCTACCGAGACATCCCCGAGTCGTACACCGACTCGCTGCCTCTGCGGCTGGCCGACGACCGCGCCTCGTGCTCTGCCTGCATGATCATGGAATCCAGACCCGAGGCCTTCGCGGAGCCGTTCGTGGCGTTTCTGCGAGAGAACCCGACCGTCTTTCACGCGGTGGACTATTTTCGGAGCAAGATGAAGTCGCTGGGGTACAGGGAGCTACCCCCCCGCCAAGACTGGCGAGTCCAGCCCGGCGGCAAGTACTTCGTCACGCGCAACGGCAGCTCCGTGGTCGCCTTTACCGTCGGCAAGGCGTACGAGCCCGGAAACGGAGTGGCCATTATCGCCGGACACATCGACGCTCTCACGGCTAGGCTGAAGCCCGTGAGCAAGAAGCCTACGACGGCCGGCTACGTCCAGCTGGGCGTGGCCCCGTATGCCGGTGCCCTGAACGAGACGTGGTGGGATAGGGACCTAAGCATCGGGGGGAGGGTGATCGTGCGAGACGAGAAATCGGGCAAGACGAGGAGCGAGCTGGTGAAGTTGGACTGGCCGAGTACGTGACCGTCCCCGTGTAACTCTGTCTTCTCTTTACTGTGTGTCGCGTCTACCGTGTAGTTCAGGTTGCGCGTCGCATAGTTGCGTCTGCCGTGTTGAAGTGCTTTGTGCTTTGCTAACTTTACATCCCGTACTAACCGCTGCCAGTCGCTCGAATACCTACCCTAGCCCCTCATTTCGGTGTTGGCATGATGGGCCAAAACAACAAGGAGACGCAGGCCGTACCGATCATTGGGCTCTCTGATTCTGGCACATCTGACTCCTCTAGTTCTAGCTCTAGCTCGCAGACCTCTTCTGCTGCCAGCTCGTTCACCTCCACCCAACCCCCCAGGCTAGTCCAGCTCATCTCCAAGGAACTCGGCCTGGACTCCTCCTCCCAGATCCTGAACTGGGAGCTCGAGCTCTTCGACCTACAGCCCGCCACCCTCGGCGGCCTGGACAAGGAGTTCATCTTTGCCGGCAGGATAGACGACAAGCTCTGCAGCTGGGCCGCGTTCCAGGGCCTGCTGGCGTCCGACCAGAAGGAAGACGACGGCACCATCAAGCTGGTCGCCCTCTTTGATGACGAGGAGATTGGCTCCCTGACGAGGCAGGGTGCCAAGGGCAATTTTTTGTCTTCCGTCATCGAGCGGACGGTGGAGGCGTTGTCTCGTGGGAATGACGACGACGAAGGGAAGAAGTCGTTTAGTGACAACAAAGGGAACAACGACGACAAGAAGACGTCGTCTTTCGGGTCGTTTGGCCCCGGCATCATCGGCCAGACGTACGCCAACTCGTTCCTCGTCTCCGCCGACGTGATCCACGCCATCCACCCCAACTTCGTCTCGCGCTATCTCGAAAATCACGCCCCGCGTCTCAACGTGGGCATCTGCATCTGCGCCGACAGCAACGGACACATGACCACCGACTCCGTCTCCACGGCCATCCTGACGCGCGTCTGCGAGCTGAGCGGCTGCACCCCCCAGGTCTTCCAGATCCGAAACGACTCGAGGAGCGGCGGTACCGTGGGGCCCAGCATCAGCTCGGCGCTGGGCGTCCGTTCCGCCGACGCGGGCATGCCGCAGCTCTCCATGCACTCGATTCGCGCCACCTGCGGCTCGCTCGATCCCGGCCTGGGGGTCAAGTTTTTTAAGGGGTTTCTGGATAATTGGGAGAAGGTGGATGCGGAGTGGCAGTAGATGATGCAGACGTCCGGAACTTGATTGAGATGATGCGGGCATGCATTAGATGCGGCGTAACTGATTGATTTCTACTGGAACCTGATTTACAGACGTCAACTTGATTTCTAACTAGAACTTGATTATTGTCCAGCCGTCTGATTGATGTACAGACGTCAACATGATTGATTTCCTCCTGTTGACAGACGACAGACGTGACGACCTGGCATGGACAGGAGCATATACATCAACTAAGGATATCCGTAGATCGGCTGCCACTGCTATCGAAGAGTGGGGCGTTTTTGGTACACATATGAGCCACGGTACTAATTCGTACTTGTTCTACTAATTGTTACGGGCTTCCGCCCGGGAGGATTGGTCCTCGGCCGCCGTCTCTCACGGTCCGGCCCTTTCACATCTCTGACCGTGTCGGCCATTTTATATCATTATGCTTGCTATATGTATAGTTGTAGCATCTTGTCGCTATATTCATAGTTGTAGTCTTATTGTGGCGTTGTTGTAGCCTCGGCTGGGATAATAAGAGTTACTCTCGGTTGATCTGATCGCTCTTGATCTGCCGTTCTGGTCGTTTCGGACGTAATGTCTGCCATATTAGAATAGTCGTTCGGACGAGGCTGTGCAAGAATTCAATGGGAGTCTTTTTGTCGTGGATCCACCAAAATGTTTCCCATTGAACCATTGAATTCCTACATAGCCCCGTCGGATACGAGTCATTCTAGATACCTAGACTAGTACTACCGCTTCTCAAGTTGTAGTAAGTGCAGTGTTGCTATTCAACCGACAGTCTGACATGCCTCGGTCTGAACAAACTGGTGGGAAGTCTCTCGTTTCATTTTTTTACTTCGGCTGCCAGACTGTCTATATTGATTTTCACCTGCATATGCAGTGTGACGCAATTCCCAACCAGGCGGGACACGACTTTCGCATATATATGCATACCTATGACAACTCACCTATGTGACAACTCTGACCTGCATCTGCTCTGCAACTGTTCTGCATACCCTGCATCTCTATCGTGCAACTCTGCTTTGCATGTCGTGCAACTGTCCTGCATGCCCTGCATGTCCTGCATATCTGTTCCACAACTGTTCTACAACTGCATCTCTGTTCTGCTCTGCAACCCAATTCCGATACGGACACCCCTTTTCGTACACCGGAAATGATGATTCATCTACACTACATGGGCAGACCTCTATCTAATCTACCACTCGAATCCTACGCTTACCACATACGTACATACGCTACCCACACGTGTACGCACGCTACCAAAATGACGATGTTCAATGGACCGGGAATGACGTGAAGTACCGCACGAGACTTGGTCAGGGAAAGTTCCGATTGGTTGTCATGGTCCGGGGTAGAAGGAGAACGTTATCTTGAAACTTGGCAGGTCATTTACACTAACTAACCTGGACGTTGTTCCGTGATCCCCCTTCACACACACGTTTTTTGCTTCTCATTATTTACGAAATTCCATTTTTGCTTCGTTTTTCTCTTGTTGCGCGCAGTTAGACGATACCCAATAGAGCTTCTCATCTATTAACTCTCATTATTTTCCCTACGCCTTCTATATTTACCCGCAAGAGCAAGACAACCTATAAAAGCAAGATCGATAGAGTGTGACAGCATCGTATATTTTTGATCGAATTTTGGCTACTGATTTGGGGAGAATACCACGATAAAAGTAGTCTGGAGCGAATATACCTCACAGCAATCGAGCGAACGGACCTAACACTAATAGATCGAACGGACATGACAGCAATATAACGAAAGGACCTAACTACGATAGAACGGGACACAACAGCAACCTCTTTGCGCTGACATATGTGAATCGGCCCTGGGCGGCGGCGGCGCTGTACTGCCTAGTCTCAAGGTCTACACGAGACGGCGAATAGTAGCTACACACGACAAATAATAGAGGTATACGAGACGGCGAATCATAGGGGAAAGAGAAGCAGGCCCGAGCGCATTACGCACGCCATCGGCTTGGAGTGAAGATATCTGCAGCTCACCTCGGAGTGAAAACCGGCAGCTCTTGGGTTGAGAACATCGCAACTTGCCTCGGGGTGGAGTCAAGATGTCGTCCCTCCTATCCAAGTTGAATCCCGTCCCACGCTTCCCCGAGTTCACGGGTCCCTACAAAGTCGGCACGGTCGACGTCGAGATTCCCGTCTGCGAGTTGGAATCGCCCGCACCCACGCCCGACAACGCCGCCGACCTGGAGACGGTCCAGTTCCGCATCTTCTATCCCTGCGACCCCAATGCCTCTGGAAAGCGGATCACCTGGTTACCGGCACCACAGCGCGACTACCTTTCCGCCTACATCAAGTTCTTGGGCGTGGGGGCTTTTCTCGCCGAAGCCGCATCGTGAGTCCTTATTCGAGTCCATGTTCAAGTCTACTCTTTTTGTGTTCGAATCCACTCCCATGCTCAAGTCCCCAAGTCCATGACTCTTCTGTTTAAGTCTACATTTAAGTCCTTAAGTTCATGTTTAAGTTCTCCTATTCGAGTCCACGTTCAAATCCTCAAGTCCACTCTTAAGTTCGAATCCACGAATCTTAATTCTCACATTCGAGTCCTGCAGTTTCCTCCCGAGACATCTCCACTTCACCTCCATCCCCGTCGTCGACAATGCCCCCATCCTCCAACCCGAGACCCCCGACGACCGCTGGCCCACCATGATGTTCTCGCACGGCCTCGGCGGCAGTCGGAACACGTACTCGCAGATCGCCGGTTCGCTGGCCTCCCACGGTGTCGTCGTCGTCTGCCCGGAGCACCGCGACGGCAGCGCCATCGCCTCGTTCATGCGCGTGCCGTACCAGCAGAACCATCGGTTCTTCGCGCGCAGCACGAAGCGCTCAGTGCCCTACACGCACATCCCGCACGACCCGACGGACGAGGTGTACGAGCGCAGGAACGCGCAGCTGCGGATCCGGCTCTGGGAGCTGGGCCTGATACACGAGGCCATCCTCACCATAGACGAGGGGCGGAAGCTCACGAACCTGAACAAGGACGCGCTGTCGCTCGAGCACCTCTCGAACCGCCTCGACGTCCACGAACCCGGCAGCATCATATTCGGAGGACACAGCTTCGGCGGCGCCACCATCGTCCAGTTCCTCAAGTCCGTCTTCTACGCGGGGCGTCCCGAGCTCGAGACCATCGAGACGCCGCTCTACGCGCCCCACTGGGAGTCCTCCATCTGCCGGCAGATCACGCCCAGGAACGTCACGCTGCTGCTCGACATGTGGTGCTTCCCGCTCCTCGCCAAGAGCGTCAAGCCGCTCTTCCACCTGCCGCTGCCCGTCTACGCGCCCTCGGACTCGTCCTCATCGCCCTCGCAGTCCCCCGGCGGAAACGCCCTGCTCGCCGTCGAGTCCGAGGACTTCTTCAAGTGGCGCGAGCACCTGCACACGACAGCGCACGTCCTGTCGCCGGACCCCTCGGCGCGCGTCGTCGCGCCCTTCGCGGACGGCACCAGCCCTCCCCATTTCTTTTACGTGAAGCGCTCCGCGCACCTCAACCAGTCCGACTTTGCGCTGCTATTTCCCTGGCTCACGCGCAAGGTCTTCGGGTCCGACTCGCCCGGGCGCGCCCTGCGGCTCAACCTGCGGGCGCTCCTGCAGACTCTGCGCGTCAATGGCATCAAGGTCGCGGGCACGCGGAACATGGATCTCGTTGACAGCAAGTCTACTACTACTACTACTACTACTACCAAGCGCGCGAGAGGCACCGCGTCGGCCACCACATCAGCCACCGCGTCAACCACCTCGCTGGCGAAGAGCAGCGGCGGCGGCGAGATATGCGAAGACGACACGGCGATTCTCGAGCGCGAAGGCAATGCGATACGCGGCGAGGAGGAGGACGATAAGAATAACAACAACACGGAGAAGACGGACGAGCTGATACGAGCATGGAGATGGATCGATATTGTCGGTCTGGGGGAGAATCTCGACACTGGTGAGGGCAAAGCGAAGAAGAAAGGCCTGAAGAAGAAAGGAGGCCAGGAGAAGGAAGAAGAAGGAGGAGGAGGCGCCGAGGAAGGGCTGGAGGCGACCGAGCCGCAGATGGCTGGTGTGATGGAACCGAGCGTCTCCCCGTCTGCCGATCGGAGGGTCGATCCGGAGACCGTCGGTGTGTTTGCTGCTGCCGACCAAGAAATGGCCGCCCAGATGTCCAAGAGGTTCCATTAAGCTGACATGGTGATTTGGCGTTGCGTGGTGAACGGTGTCAAGGGTAGGAATGTGAGTTGGTAGGCGTGCCCGCTCACGGTGTCAAGGTCGTGAAAAGAGAATTAGAGGATAGATATGAGCTGCGAGGCTTGAAATGTATGTTATCAACTAGGTGTGTTCGCACATAGATTATGCGTATTAGATTCACTGTATACCGTGTTACATTGCTCAACCTGAAATCCCACGCCGAGTTCTTCATATGAAGGGGTTGTTTTGACCCAGCAGAATACGACACAGATATTCATCTTGGTGTCTCGTATCTCAATGGTAATGAGTTCAAAAGATACGTCCTGGAGTTTTGCGAAACGAAAAGGACTTGGCTATATGCTAAACCTGGAAAACCGCCAATGAAATAACCAGCGTTGTTTGATATTCATTTTAGATGACATTGGGGATGTAGTTGGTTTCTTTTGTGCATATACTGAAGAACTACAAGAGGTCACTACTCAATTTGCATTAGCTCAAGAATCCCTTGGAAAAGTGGTCGAAGTTGTAGCCATTAGCAAGAGGAGCGAGTACGCAAAGACAATTGATGAACAGCTCGGCGGGTTCGGCCTCTTCTCAATTGAATGGATTACATTTGTATCTAGTAAAGAGGAGGGAGGGGGCGAGACTCCAAAAGCAGCGTTCTACGAACGTTAAGCCCCTACAAACCAAGGATCCTGCAGAATCTCCGTAGCCGAAGGTCGTTTCTTCGGATCGTACTGCAGAATCCGGCGAATAAGTGACTTAATCGCTTTCGCTTCTTCCTCCGGGACGTCAGGTTCCGCCTGATCAAACAATTCCTCCATCGATAACTGCTCGAGCATAAGCGGTTCTCCGCCTTCTGGAACGCCGCCCAGTTGACAATTGTACAACTTTCTTTCAGGGGTAAAATATAGAGAAGATCTGTTCCAGTGCTTATACAGCTCGTCTGGCAAGGGGCCGAGAACCGAGGAAAAGTCATTCAGGTGGTCATCATCCTGATCCTGCCGGGTGGGGTACCACGGCGCGGGAAAAAGAGGCCGGCCAGTCACGAGCTGGAATATGAGGCAGCCGAAGCTCCAAATATCAACTGTTTCATTTACAGCTCCTAAAAGCACCAGTTCGGGTGCTCGAAGGCTGGCTGGTACGATGGGCTTCAACGGCGGCTCCTGAAAGAAATACGCTGAAAATGACAGTTAGGCCGCTGAAATTACATTCCAGGCGACGACAGAGGAAAACGATTCATAAACGAGACTAAAGCAATACTTACCGCCACCCATGTCCGATAGTTTGATCGTCAAGTTTTCGGTGTAGTTGGTGAAGTCAGCTAATGGCTTCCCTACGCAGAGATAGCGAGGCGCCCATCGATCTAGTTTACCGTCAAGTCTCTCCACGGGAGGTGAGATTGATCCGGTAATAGTACCATCCTTCACAACCTGCTTCTGGAAGAGCAGGTCTTCGGGCTGCGAGTCGATTTCATCAAGAGCAAATAGCACTGCATGACAAAAGTCAGTCGACAGTATTGAGACGTGATAAATGTGGGCTTGAGGATCCTGGGGTCAAATCACAAGGGCGCTCGCTCAAGAAGCGGATGAAAGCAAAACTCGGAAGGTGGAAAGTACTTACTATTTCCAGGCTGAAAATCTCCATGGGCAATGCCGATTCCGTGTAGAAAGGCAAGTCCCTCTAAAGACTGTTTGAGAATGGCTCTGGCCATCTGAGGAGGGTATCGCACTTTCATGCCGAACTTCCGGGGTTTGAATTGGGGCAGCTCTTCCACCATGGAATTCACAGTTGGTCCCATAGGTTCGAATACCAGGCATATATGAAGGCCATTAGGGCCGACATGCTCGAACTCATCCAAGAGTCGGGTAATGTAACGGGCCGCTCGAACAGGCGCGACGCGAAACACATGACGCAGAATGCGCAGCTCCTTTTCTGATTCCGTTCCCGTGGCGTCCGACATCAGAATCTTGAGGGCTACATACCTTTCGTTCCTTGAGATGTGATGAGGCCCCGACGAGTCATTATTAAATATCAAGGCAAGCGAACTCACTTTGTATCCCGGGCCAACCATACAGTTGAGAAGGAACCCTCGCCCATTTTGCGGACGATCTTGTACTGGCCATGATTGAAGGTTTCGCCTAGATGAACAGGATGAAACCCGCCGGGGTGGTAATCCTCGATCCATTCGCAGGCTGTGGTGATGGTTTTGAACCTCCGCTCATCGTCTCCTGGTGGCCTTGAAGGAGGCGTTGGAGGGGGAGAAGAGTCCATGATTGTTGGGATGTGGGAGTGCTTGGATGCCAAGTAGAATAATGGTGGCTTTGTGAGGTGGGAGATATTCCAGAAACAATTCAATTTGTGAACGCGTAGAGTCGTGAGCCAGGAACACATTGATGACTCCGGGCGAGTAGGATAAGCTCTGGGTCAGATCGTGTTCGTTATGCCCCGCAGGCCAGACGACATAACAAGCGCTGGGTCCACTGTGATGCCCCATCTAGAAAATACCACGGGTAGCTGGACATTGCAAACAACGACCTGCAGATTGAACACCGACTTGCAGATGGGTTACAAGATATTGCCGACCAAGCCCTGGTAGACGGGTAGTTGCATTCCCCTACCTGCGGGCTAGTCCGTGCAACAAGATAAATAAAGATTTTTATTAATAAACATTTAAAACGATAAGCTAATTTTAAGCCAAGTTTATCAAGGTGTGATATTAAATTGTGACTACAGCTCCGACCCATCACTTGTGAGTTTACAATAGCAATAATCATACCTGTAGACGAGAAATGGAATTATAGGCTATCCCTAAATAGCCTTGCCGTAGCGCTTCTTAAGAAGATCTCAGAGCCGCAGATTAAGCATCGTCATCAGACCAAGGATAAGTCACTATCATTATTATAGTTCCTTACTTAAAGATTCAATGTAAGACTGTAGGAGCTTTGACTTTTTCTGTGTGAAGTATAACAAGTGAAGTGATGACACACGTAATCGATCTATTAAGCTGGATAACATGCAAGCTAGAAAACATATCCTAATGGACCGTTGCACTGTCGATTAACTTCATCCGCTTTAAGTATACTTAGGTACTAAGTCAGTGCTAGACTGAGCACCAACAGATTAAACATTACCAGAGCAGACATTACCAGAATGATTCACGCCTGAGATCGTTTTCCGTCTCGGTGATAGTCTCCACTAGGCCAGCCCGCCTCACGTACAGGTTTAGCTATACCTTGATAGCTAAAATAATATGATTATTATGACATCTGGGTCATACAATAACGAGGCTGCGGGACAGAGCTGCGGCAAATTTTATACCAGAATTGCATATCAGCCTCGTGATCGACAGATACTCTTGTTTAGTGCGGAGTTAACGAATGACCTGTAGAATATGGTCGTGGCTGTCCTTCAATAGAAAATACTTATGAGGGGCCATCTCAAATAGAATTCAGTCTCGATATGCAATTCCCCATATGTAATTTTGTCCCCACGTTCTCCACTGCTCCCATGGGAATTGGCGGATAAGTAGGTACGGCGGTTATCCCATCATCGTAGCGGAAGGATGATCGAATATATTGATCCTCGTCGCCTGTAGGTTCTTCCTAACGAGGGAGGTTTGGAGCTCGTATATGCCGGAGATGAATTCGAGTACTCTAGACATTGTTCCCGATCCTGTAACTGGATGGCATTCAAAGCAGTGTTCAGTAATGCTACTTAATCATTTAGGAGTGGAGGTTGTAATAGACACCACGAGACTTCTAGTGCAAGGGAGTTAAAACTAACGAAAACTATTATTTGAGTATCTCCCGTGGGTGAAGACGACTAGGTGACAGCTCGTTGTCGCAATAAGTCTTGCCGTAAAAGTTTCGATACTATGCATATGTGCAATAGCTAGCCAACTACGTCTATACACACCTACCTGTCATTTTGATGAGCCCTGAGCACTATTAATTTATCGTGGCCCGGCAGGTGGCCAAGTGAACGACACACTTGAAATATGGGGCAATGGAGTTTTATCCTATAGTATCACTCGACTAAACTGTACTACCTAGATACTTTCTCTACCTACCATCCGCATGATCATTGGCCGTGTCTCCGACACAAGCTGACGCCTGTCGACACAACCGGCAAGAGGGGCTATTTCGATAACAGGAACAATGACATTCGGCACGCCGAATGGTAGCGACAAGTGGGTGGCCCACGTCACGCCACCGAAACGCAGGCTTCGGCGGATCCCTTGACTTTCATCCAGTTCCAGGCGGAGGAGGCACGAAGGACGCCCGAGATACCGTCCCGTTTTCCTAGCGGGATCGCTACGATGCATTTTTTTTGGCGGCAGGTGACTGACAAGGTCTCCCATATCTTTGTCACGACCTCTTGGATACCACTGATGGCAACATAGGGGTGAAGTCTTTGATACTTGTTGTCGCACAAGGAACCCTAAATAATACATCTACAGGCTAGAGAGACCTATATACAAAGTGCCCCTCTTTGTTCTGTTACTCTAGGGAAGCGATATGCAGCTGTAGGTATCGCGAGATATCGCGAGAGTTTGACAATCTTGGAGAGAGCGAGCGGGGGCGTCCAAGGAGGATGGATGATGAATGTGTGAGAGTAAGTACTTGGGGGAGATTCCGCTAGAGCAGTTTTCGGAGGTGGAGGACGAGTTCCCGAAGCCCGCAGCCGCGGAAGAGCCGAAAACTGAGGGAGGGAAATAGGAACGGGCCACAACTACGGATGCGACCAGGGGGAAGTGGTTCTTGACGTAGATAGCACAGAGACTGCCACACGGACGAATGGTACAAACCTACCAAGACTACCAAGACCATGTTGGTGGCCGGTTCGGGCAGTTAGAGATAATGGATATTGGTCGGTGATAATCACTAACACTCCGCTCATGTGCAACCAGAGGCCAATAATAAGGCATTGCAGCCCCCTAAATGGCCCAACCGGTCGAGGGGAAGATTTTGGGCTCTATATGGAGCGGGCATAAAAGGACGTGGACGTCGCAGAGAGAACCATGGACCTTGAGCGAAACTAGAGACGTATTGGTTCAATCCACTCTTCTCACAGAGACAATGCTGGGCAAACCGTTCACGGCAGTCCGTCATTCCAAAGACTCATCTTTTCTACAATTTCGTGTGACTTGAAGAGACGAGACAGAACAAGCTTACGAACTGCAACGAGCTCAATCCCGAGGAGGGCGCCCACGCTGGCCAATATGTTGTCAACAGAACATGCACTAGATATCTAAATGTACAGAGTCGAACCAAACTAGAGTTATGATAAAGCGGAAAGGCAGGGGCCTAGGTCCGACACCTGGACTATTGAGAAATGCACGACCTTACCTCGCGCTCTTTGCAGGCCTCAACGGAAATTACCGAAGCATTGTGAGGATAGTCGGTTTGAAGAGTACTTCGACTGGTCTAAATCAAGCCATCCACGATCTAAACAAGAGGACATTGCGGCCCGATGATCAAGGGACGTCGTCTGTCGCTTGTCACACGCCCAACGATACTAGAATAAGCAGATTATGTTCCGAACCCTTGTCACGCCGCTAGTCTCGGACTGCGATGCACAAAGTGAGCTGGTGACAGATCTCGGCAGAAGCAGCCCGAATGGTCCCTTCTGGCGTAGACGCACACTACGACGGGATTGGATGGATCTGCTCGCCGAGAGTTCTGAATCAACGAGTTCAGGTCTTGCAACCAGAACCATCCCTCCAACAACTACGTAACCTTTGCTGTGGCCTAAGCGTACGTAGGTATCGCCAATCCCACCATTCCAAATCACACTATGGGAGACGGGACAACCTCCCACCTACTGCATGACTCACAAGGCCCAATCTTGTATTTTCCTCCACATTTCCCCCAAGATCTTCAATTAGTTTGTCTCGGGGACTTAGGCGGGTGCCTCGTGTTGTTCTTAACAAGGCTCGGGTATTCAAGGCAAAGTGAATCAGGAACTTAAAGTCCAATCTCATGCCAAACAGCCTGGGGGCGAAGACAAGACAAAGATCCGGGTCTATCACTCTCTACGGGGACGCTTATATAAATAAAAAACGAAAAAGCGATTGGAGACTGTTTTGATTGGGTTGGGAGAGAAGGCACCATATTAATCCCTAGCGAAGCTCACTAGACACCCTTCTCTATAGACAAATGAAATCTATGCAAGACTTATCAAGACTGTCTCCTCAACACACTACAAAATTAGCATCGACATCCCACTCGTCTATCATAGGTACTCGTTGCTCCTGTACTCCTACAAGCATGGCTAGCCTCATCCGCGCCTAGGCCTCGCTGGCTGTTAAAATACGCTTCACATGCTCATCTGTCAAGGGTAAATCAGTCAAGGGGCTCCAGGAAAAGTAGCAAGAAAGTGAAGGTTGATCTTACAGGTAAGGTTGATGAGTTCAATTGCTTGATTCGCAGAATCGCTGTCGGGCTCGTTAGTTCTTTTCCTTTCAGTCCGAAAACTAGTAACCTACCGGGCATCCATGTTAACCTCGAGTGAATCAATCCTCCTTCCGACAGACTTGATCTCTTCCATGAGATCTTCTTTGCTCTCCGTAATAAGTCGTCCAAGGGACTCTTTCAGACGTTGCTCCAAAGTATCGATGGTAGCCATAGTCTGATTGAGATTATTAAGTTTTGTGTGAATGTCGGGGTCATTCATTGCCGGTAAATTGTTGCATCGCTGAAATTGATCAGCTATCACTCGAAAACAGCGAGCAATCTCATTCCAATCTGGTAATGGCGCCATGATTGTAGTACGAAGGGTGTTCGTAGTAGGAAGGATGGGTTCCAGTAGGGTGATTTGTGGAATGGGGAGGAAATGATTGTGGAAGGCGATCGAGTGCGTGTTTGCATTTTTATAAACACGGGATTCGATCTCCCGCACCCCCACGTTGGCAGGGACTAGGGAGCGGTACTGTGGTTACTCTCAAGATCGGATCCAATTGCCAAATTAGTACGAATCAAATATTTGGTCCATTCATTACTTGTTTTCTGTTTTTCTTTTTTATTCAACTAATCGCACGGATTGCATCAAGACTTGTGATTTTGCACAGTGTCACTCGTCGGCCGCTGGGTTGCCCGCTCGCCCTTGAGTTAGCGTGGCCAAACCCGGCGAGTAATATTGAACAATTGTTTGTTGGCTGTCCATGTCCGTCCGCGTCTAAGCTGTAGCTCCTTGTTATGGGATATGCAGGCTGCTATCATATAGCAAGTAAAAGAATGCCTGGAAATGTAGATATATCCTGTTCCGGTCAGACGTAGAAATCTCACCAATTTGACGACGCCAACAATGAGAAGGGGATGGATAAACGCCTGATGCTTTACCCATTGACACTATTCATTAACAACTGGGGTCGCCATCTGAAAACTGATCAAGCTTCTAGAGTTCTCGTGCCTAGCATATGAATCCGCATACTTTTTCTCGTATATACTCACGCGACTCAACAGAACCCATAATACTCAGGTATTTATCTACGTTTCATTTACCGATAGGTAGCTGAAACAATATGGAACCACACTAGATAGATAGGCACGTCTTATGATGTTCTGTATTTTCTTTTGAAAACAGGAAGGTATCATAATCCCCAGTGAATCTCACTAGTAGGGCCCCCATCTCTATAGAACGATGAAATCAAACCCTCTATCCAATTCACCAATTCACCATCCTGGAATGGTCACGTAGGCTGATGCTCGCACCCAGGATGAAGGTTTGGCAGGAAAGTGGCGTTAGGCGAGTCCTTCAACTGCAAGATTGCCTGTGCGAAGTTCCAAATGACGATATTTGGTCGATTGATTACTTGTTTTATATTTTTCTTTTCTGTTCACCTAGTACATTATTCGTGGCTCATGTGACGATGAACGTAAGTTTCGGTGAGAAACTGGTCCTGGTCAGCGAACGGATTCAACTGTCACATGTATCCAGACTTGTGTCTAAATAGATACTGCACAGTGTGAGCCTGCTGCTTTACCGATGTATACTTACTTATAGGTAGAGGTACTTAGCATTCACTTGGATATCTAGGTACTTTTTACCGATAGGTAGCTGAAACAAACGGAATGCGCTCTTCAAACGGATAGATAGGCACGCTTCATCAACCTTCTAGCGATACTAACCCACGGTTCATTCCTGCAATATGAAGCGGTATCCAGCCTACTACTTCGCGTACAACACTTGGTTCATCAATCCGCAAGGTCCCAAGCATCGGGTAACAGGCACCGGGTAGCATCAGTCACATCATAAGCGGTCACATCACGGGTCACGTCACAGTCACGTTACGGTTTATGTCTGCTACTCTCTAGCTATTTTTGGCCACTCATTTCTTATACGCATTGTTGTGTGGCCGAAGCGATGAGTACCCGAAATGATAGTCCAAGTCGTGCAGCCACAGATAGAAATACGTACCCCCACAACAGGGTAATCACACACCGAAGACAGTAAAAAACGGAAATCTCTACCCCAGCAAAGGTGGGACGTGGATGCGGGGAATGGGGCGCCGTACCCCACCTTCAGCTCGAGTTAGTCAGGGCAATGTACTTATGTCATGCAGGGCGGCTCTTATTACTCCACTTTTCAGATCGGACTATTTAATGCAGGGATGCTCTGCTGTCCCCACCTTTCACTTCACCTACCTTCTGTTTTGTTTATCCCTTACATTACCATCAAAAAGTCCCTCAACAATTCGGAAAAGAGTAACGGACCATTAACGAGAAAGTCTCAGAACAGAATAACGTGTAACGTACCGTAGTGACTGATCGCCAACAATCAAGTCGGCCACCATCAAGTTTGCATCAAGTCCGCCACCCAACAATCAAGTCGATTGCACACCACACACCTCTTCGACGTGAGACAGAGTTGTGTTCTAGTCTTGCAGCAGCTGTAGTTACGTACCTAATAACAGTAGATACAATATGCATGTATTAATACTCGAAGCCAGTCGGCAAGATCTAACGATTCATTAAGCTCTCATCTCTTTCACGTATGTTTTGTATGCTGGATGTGGACGTCATAGCGCCCCTTATCCTACGAGAAGCCGAACCCATCCAACGTAACGCAGGCTTGGAAGAGCCGTAGCCGTCTGCGCCAGACATACCCGGTGAATCTTGGCCCTGCTCATTGGCCGCTTACTAGGCGTGGTTGTTGATTGTGAGGTCTTGACAGGTCCGTCACAGCACTGCAAAAACCCATTGGCTCTCATTCTTTCGATATGCTATCAAAACATCGTCTTGTAGTAGTTAGTTTTTACCCTCGGCGGTCGCTCGAGAGAGAGCCTCGACCGAGTTGGGAAGGCGTACGAGGGACAAGTTGTCTAGATTAATAGATACTCCTTCACAGTGGTGGCATGGTAATTACTATATTCTACGACATTACCTAGAGCTGTTACAGGTAGTCTGTTGTAAGCACTCGTCCAAATGTTTGGATTTTGGATATCATAGAGAGTTGGGCTAGTTTCTTTTCCGACGTGGCTACCTTGCCACATCCATGAACCTATGTCATATGTTAGCTATATCTGGAGAATGACCAAGTACGTGTGATTTTTTTCTTGTCTATTGAGCCCGGTTTTTCGTCACAGGACCGCACTAAGCAAAGATGTTCTACAGTAAACTACAATATGTATTTTATGTATGAAGAAAATAAGACGATGAAAAATAACAAATAGCTTACCTTGTGACTAGCACTACTACGATACAGTCTGGAGAAATCGTTTAAAGGGGGGTTGATTATAGTCGGCAGTGATTTGGGGTTTTTTTTTTTTTTTTGGCGCGTCACGGTAGGCCTCCGTGATCAAGTAGTGGAATGGCCTCGCTCCCGGTGCATAAGGGTCCGACCACCCTCGTCACAAATAACCAACAGCTCGCAATCATCATCTCTAGTCACCAGCCCAGGTAGGCAGTCAGTCCTTTGCTCTCGTACCAGATAGGGGTGCCTAGTCAAGAAATATGACTCGCAGCCACGGGTATCGCACGCTGGCCCACCACGCAGTCCAGGCTTGCTTTCCCTCCCGAACTTACTGCTTGACAATAATAGGCTAACTGTGATTCTTCCCAACTTCACGCGTGTGGAAGTAGCCTTGTCACGGAACGCTACGGAGTACCCTCCGAGAATCAGGGGTATAGAGGCACGGGCCTTCAGCCCGCGCCTATATATACTGGCTACAAAACCTCTGCTGTATAGATAGAACTTCTCTGTGCAATAACAATAAGTCATTACTGGAACCACCAGCGGAGAAGACCGCGACAGGCCTTACGGTTATTCGAGCTGTGTATGTTCTGGGCAAAGGAGACCAAGGACAATGGTGTATCGAGGCATCGGGCTGGGCCTCGGAAGCTCTCGTTCGCCTAGTTTCCATCTATGCTGAAATGGAGCCTTCGTTTATAGCTATCCAACACCAGCGTGTAACTCTCCCCAGATGAAGCCTGTCCGTCATGATTTGTTTGCTCACCAGCCGCTGAGATAGCATCCCCTGCTGCCGCCATCCAAATAGTTAGTCGAGTTTCTGCTCCAGCTCTCGTGATGTGGCATCCCTGTAAACCCGCGCAGCTGTAGTCACCACGGATCTTTGGGTGAGGAAGGAAATACTACTATTATAAGGTCTCGCAATGTCACACGACTAGGCATGACATTTCACAACTAGTGAATATAATTCGGGGAGAATTTTGTATGAGGCCTACGACTCGACAACGTAGTAACACAAGACAGGAAATATCTGCTCTAGTCATTATCTATTCCAAACCTACCTTTGCAACGCCCGACTGACATTGTGTCTGTTCGTACTTCAGTCGTAGCCCGATATAGGGCCATACGCACTCCCGGACCTATGATCGACTCTCGCGCCTCGGACGCCAGGTGTACGGGCAAGCAAGGTCGGCCAGACTCTCCACCCATGAACTTCAAGTATAGCTGAGCCAAATTATCGATAAGTGTCACCAATAGGTAAGCTGTGAACTAGTTCCCTGATATCTATCTACACGTAGCCTACTTGAACAAGCTCTGTATCGAATGGATTGATCGAACAGCAGATTTGGGTGTCACGACAGCATTTTGAGATCGAAGATGGCTCGCTCTAGCATCTTAATTCTCATCGGCGAAGATTCTCATGACTCACTAGTGAAACGGTCATGAGTAATTGCAAACCAGGTGAGCCTCAGCCAATGTGACAAGAGCCAGAGTACTAGGGCTTGGAAAGGTGTTCAGTAATGCAATAATCTTCTTGAGTATCGAGGCTATAGAGGTCCAAGTTCCTCCCTCGATCCCTGGCGGCGAATATAGGTTTATACACACGAACAGCTTCGCTTTCGCTGGCTTGGATAGTTCAGGTCCATATTGCAATTATCGTGGGCTTGAGAAAACACGGTAATTGCGACCATAATGCCTAAAGAATCGGCACGGGTAGCTGAATCCATGTGACACCCTCATGGAGGCTGATTACATGATACCACAGACCCGACCCAAGTATACGGGTAATTGCATTCCTATACTTAAGGGCCGGTTTGTGTGATAGCCGAGGAGGAAATCTAGCAATTACGTATCCCGAGCTGGTACGTTAGAGTACATTTAATGGGGAATTACGCGATTATTTAAAATAATAGATATCTGAATTATTTTAAAAGAAAGATTAACGATACAACTAGTGAAAAACGAAGTGGTGAGGTCTAATAATTTGTCACAAGGGCTAGTGTTTAGGGCTTGGAATAATATTCAGATTTGCAATAATCTTCTTGGGCATCAAGGAGGCATACAGGTCTGCTTTCCTTTTGCCCTTCGCGGCGAACCTAGGTCTATATATACACGAATCGTTCGCATTTACTTGCCTAGATAATTCAAGTCCGTTTCGCAGCATTTAGCAAACACGGGTAGTTGAATTGTTCAAACCCCGAACTACAGCCCAAATGCCGAACCGCAGCCTAAACACCGACTTGCAGGTTTGGTGTCACGATATTGCCGACCAAGCCCTGGTAGGCGGGTAGTTGCATACCCCTACCTGGGCTGTCTCCGTGTAACATAATTAGAGTGAGTAGTGAAATCTGTACAATAATCATCGCGAAGTCCCCCATTTACTCCTAGACCCATTACGTGAAATCTAACCCCTAATTCGTGATTTAAACAAACAAATCTACAGCTTCTTTACTGGTTAAAAGGTAATGAAAGATTGTTTTCGATTGAGAGACCGCGTCTCTAGTCACCTCTCTCAGAGACTGTAAAAAACTATCGAGGCCGGGCTGGATGTTATTATCCAGGAAATTTGTTCGTATCCAGCCTTGCTGCGCACGGCTACTATTGATCTGCTACGCAGTTTGGCTGATCTGATTGATTAGGCGGGTAAGAGATAAAATGTCAAATAGAGAGAGAGGTTGAAGTATGTGGGTATCTTGTGCAACCAGTGCTATGCCGTTGTAGAAAAGAAGTTTTTAATGAGGACGTTTCATAGACCCTATATGAAACATATAAATATTTTTTTGTTTACTATTTTTAAATAATTGTTATGTTCTTTCTTTTCAAAAGAAAGTCCGGACGTCAACTGATATGCTTATTCTATGCGTACTTAGGTAGCTATACATGGTTTGCATGCACCTCATAACATTTTCGCTGCTGGTCCGTCAATATTTCTGAACACTCGTGCCGCCATCTTGTTCACTTAGTGTTGACGCCATCATCGCAGAGATGGCCTTCTCTGTTAACATAAACAATGCTCACCACCGTGCCTTACTGCAGGTTATTAAAGTTCTTCAACGACAACAAAAAGAACCAGATTAGCTTGCTCACAAGAGATCAACGCTACAACGAACCTCCCTCACCGTACAGGGGGTTTGACGAGAGACCACGCAGCCACCGACCACGCCCCGTCCTGGGCCTCCCGTTCCTAATAAGTGGTAGTTATTACAACGAAATCTGCGAAGGGGAAGCTCGTCAGAAATCGTTTCCATATTGACTAATTCAAAAGCCAGGCCGAGCGCGTCAAGCTAAGCAGCCAGAATAACCAAAGCCCTCTTTTTCGGCGAGTAATAGGCTATGAACAAACACTATTCAGACCGTTCCCTATATACTGTATCCGTGTCTTGAATCTCACCGTCCGCGATCCTAATGCATTACACTACCATAATCAATTCCTATATCAGATGTCCACAGAGCGCGACTGGGTCAGAGATGAGATCCAGGTCAACGCCCCAGGTGGGGTGTCAACCTCGACGTCATGGCATACGAAAAGTGTCAAGAAGAAATTGGATCGAACATGGGATTTGAAACCCAGAGTGGGATTAGCTACCGGGAACGACGTGGTTCTACGAGGAACGGGGGTGGTCAGATGCTCCTGTCGCTTCCGGCCCCGCGGATGGACAGCTTCCCTGATGCCGGCCAACGACGGACCAACGGCAAGCGCCCGCCAGTTACGCCTCTCATCGTTTCGGTCCCCGCACCACTGGCTAAAGCCGACAATGGTCGTTCATGCCAACAATACCTTCGCCTCCAGTGATAGCTGAAGAGGCCGAGATCTGAGAGCTTACAACAAAATCTAGTCAAAACGAGCCTAGTGTGAAAAACAGATCGCAAAGGAGTATTACCGCGAGAATGGCTTCTATCGCCGTTTGGGCCTCGAGAGGAGAAGAGATAAAAGAGTAATATGTTGAACCAGCTATTGATCTCGTCATCCCCGACCGTGCATATCCGAAATCCTCTGCCACCTGCCGGATCGTCTAAGCGATGAGGAAATCAGCCAGGCTACGCATCGAAATTGTTGACCTGTAATACGTAGCTTCACGCGACGAGAGGGAAGGTTTCATCACTCTTCGTGTGGATGCCGGTAATACCGTGACTATTCAGTCCTACTGTAGTCATTGGGCGAATTCGACCCTCTTGGAATAGTCGGCCTTCGTCCGCTGTTAACTCTAAGTCTTTTTTTTCTGGGGAAGTTGACCCGGTTGATGCTTGTCTATCCCATCGTATTTGCCTGTCTATTCTGGGGATGTCATTTCCTCTGGGTGTGCGAAGCACATAGGATGAAGTCCTAGGGTATGTCACAGAAGCATTTCTGCCAGCTTCAGCAGCTCTGCATTACCGTCACCGGCTGTTATCCCGACCGCAACGACGTCAATGAGCTCTACGAGGTGCGAGACCGTGTTGTCGACATTGTGAAAGCAGCGTATGCTGACAGTCAGCAGGACCACGACCGCGTGGCTGGTCTCCCGCTTCCACCTGCGAGTGCCGTTCTAGTAGGTTCAACTGGTATTGACTGAGACAACAAAAAGGCATAAATTTCCGCCGTCACGGATCCATTCTCAATCAGACTCGTGAGCTCGGTTCAAGTTTTTTGGGCTGCTAAAGACGGATGCCGAAGCAGAGGGATTCGCAGTCACCAAGGTGAGCCTCAGGGGGAAGATACATAACCTAGAGAACCGAGACATGTGCGCAGAGCTCCGTAGATTGTGCGGCCAACACGCCGCACTTCAGATGCCTAACTCCAAAGATCTACGAGCACCAATTCGGTCCAATATCACGGGCAAGCGGTTATCCAGAGAATCTCTTGTTCATGAAGTTATTGTTAGCACCCTAGTCGAGCGGTATGACTCCATCCTCTGTCCGTGCCGAGGCAACATGCCCGACCCCACGGCAGTCATGACATCCAGTTTGGTTACATATAATCCGTTCTCTACAAAGGGACTTGTCGGTAGACAGTTTTTTTCGTCCTCTCTCAAACATGGCAAATTTTAATTCCGGACCAGACCCTGACGCCTTGAGGTCGGCTGACAAGGCAGTCATGAGATCAAACCACTCACACCCCGAAGAGTCCATTGCCATCGTAGTTTATCATTTCGCTTGCCAGGGGCAAGCACAGCTGACGAGTTGTCAGCGCCGGAAAGTCTATGGTAGAAGAACTACCAGCACAGAGGCTAGATGGCAACAGGTCATTCCGTGCTGGTCTCGAAGGGAAGTGGCCTGGCTCGAAGACATGACACGGTAATTTTATCGAAAACGTAGATGCGTCTGACAACACATTTTTTGGTATTAGCTCTTGAGAATTCATGCATATGGACCCTCAACAAAGACTTATTCTGGAGACTGCATACGAGGCACTGGACTGTAGTGGCTACTTGAGCATCATCGCTGGAAAGACTTTGGTAATATTGGCTGCTTCGTCGGCACAACATATACTGAATGCCTAAAGACCACCACTACCTACGGCGCGACTGCATATTCAGCGCCGGGCACCATCCGAGCATTCTATACCGGCAAAATTAGCTACCACTTTGGATGGAGCGGGCCGTCAGAAGCAATTGATACGGCCTGCTCGTCGTCGCTCGTAGCCATCAACCGGGCCTGCTGAGCTATCCAAGCAGGGGAGTGCCGAATGGCATTAGCTGGAGGTGTCAATATCATTACAGGCATACGAAATTTCCTCGACCTCAGAAAAGCTGGCTTCCTTAACCTGACCGGTCAATGTAAGCCGTTCGATGAAGCTGCTGATGGATAATGCCGTGCTGATGGCGTTGGGCTTGTTGTCCTGAAACACCTACGCTAGGCTGTCACCGACGGAGACAATATCTTTGCTGGCATTGCTACTAATAACGGTGGCTTACTGCTATTTATAACTACTCTATGCTTACGTGCTTAAACGGAGCTATTTCGCAACATTGTATAGCGTTCGGGCTCAGAGCCGCGCCATATATCTTACGTAGAATGCCATGGGCCGGGTACTCAAGCTGGTGATCCCGTCGAGGTTGCTAGTGTGAGTGAGGTATTTGGGAATTCCCAGCGCCACGACATGGTGATCCATGGCTCAATAAAAGCCAACCGTTGGGCACAGTCAAACCGATGCCGGGATCGGAAGTCTTATCAAAGTCATTGTGGTGTTACAACAGGGAGCGATACCGCCCTTGGCCGGGTTCAAGACGTTAAATCCAAAGATTTCAGCCTTGAAGCCAGACTAGCTTCAAATCAACCAGTATGTGATCCCATGGGATAATCCGTTTCGGGCAGCGCTGATCAATAGCTATGGAGCTGCTGGTAGTAATGCAGCATTAATCTGCACTGAGCCTCCACGGAGAGATGGGAATAGAGCAGTCGAGTCCGATTTCCCCTTTGCCTTCCCCGTCTTTATTAGTATCAAGAGTCTATGGGAAAATATCACGAGACTAGGCGCTTATCTTCGTAAGACTCCTACAGACGCTATAATCAGCTGAGCATTGGGAGTGTGGCCGTCACCCTGTACGATCACCGAAGACATCACAATGTCCGCTAGGTCGGTACAGCGCGAAGTATCGACTCGCTTGCCCATTCCCTCGAAACGAGTATTTATGACGAGTTCTTTGACGTCAAGCCTCGCCGCAGGCGACCCGTTCTGGTGTTTTCGGGGCAGTCGAGGCAGTGTGTGCAGCTCGAGAGAGACTGGTATAACTGCTTTCCCCAACTCCACTCTCACATAGACCATTGCAACCGGGTGCTCTTGAGTCTCGGCTATCCTGCACTCTTACCTGCTATCTTCCGGGCTGAAGTAATCTCCAACGTCGTTGTTCTACAATGCGCCACCTTCGCAGCCCAATATGCTTGTGCACGATCCTGGATTGACGCCTGACTCGACGTAGCCGCCGTCATACGTCACAATTTTGGGAAACTGACGGCTATGGCAATCTCGGGGATACTGTTCCTGAAAGACGGGCTTCGGCTTGTTAATTCAAGGGCATCCCTCATACGCGAGAACTGGGGCCCTGAACGGGGGACCATGCTTGCCATTTATGACACACGTGGAGTAGTTAACAAGGTAGTGGGCATGATCAACTCCATGACTTTAGCGGGCTAGCGGGCTATGGGGATTGCATGCTACAATAGTCCAAGAAGCCAAGTGATCGTGGGTTCGGCAATTAAAATTCAATAAGCCCAGGAGGTCTTAAATTCCGATGCGCGAGTCCACCTCGTAAAACACCAACGTATCGATGTTAGCTATGGATTTCACTCGGTCTACACAAAGCCTATTCTCGAAAAACTTGAAATAGTAGCGAAAAGTTTAGCGTTCAATGATGTGACGATATAATTGGAACCAGGCAACGAGAAACTACTCAAAAGGGCGACAGCCGCAAGAATTGTAGATCATGCGCGAAAACCCGTGTATTTCGATCAGGCAATCGCGCGGCTTGAGGAGCAGCCAGGCTCTTCAGTATGGCTTGAATCCCGGGGCTGATTCGCCCATCATCCCGATAACAAAGAAAGCCGTCAAACACGCAGCTGAGCACTTGTTTCTACCTGTGAGAACCAATGTGAATGGCAACGCGATTACATCTACCACTGCCGCGCTATGGCAGGAGGGCATAGTCGTTTCTTTTTGGGGTTTCGCTGCCCTGAGTCCATATGGCCTGAAGCTTGTATAGCTCCCTCCGTATCAATTACAACGAAAGCACCATTAGCTTAACTGGATTGACCAAGCCCATGAACAGGCAAACACGGCTCTCAAGTCGTCTACGATTTTAGAATCTTTACCTGGGGCATCGGGAACAGTGTCAAACTTATGGGCCTCAAGGGTGTTCTCTATTCACACGAAGACTAATCGCTTCGTCAGTGTGATAACTGCACACGCCGTTCGCGGGCTCCCGCTTTGCTCAGCTTCAATGTATATAGAATGCGTCATGATAGCGGCGCAGTTTATCAGAACAGGGATATCGACCACTGCTCTAAGATTCGACGATATCGTATTTCAAAGTGCCCTCGTTCTCAACCATGAACGAGACGTATCATTAGTTATGGATGGCCATGGCGATTACCCAGCCTGGAGTTTCACTTTCTCGATTTGCTCTTCCAGGGAGGCCAAGGGGCGCTCGACGACTCACGCAACGGGTCAATTTAGCGTCACGTCCCAAACTGACCTACAGGTATTGGGGTGCATCATGGCCGATCAAGTACGTGTTTAGCGGGCCGATCCTAGGGCAGAGAGGTTACAAAGTAGGCGCGCTTATGGCCCCTTTTCTCGTATTGTGAACTACTCCGATTGCCTGCGAGGCATTTCGGAAATCGCCATCATTGACCGTCAGGCGGTGGCAGAAATAAGGCGACCAGTAGTGGCCGTTAGCAAGACCGAGAGCACGGCAGCTCGCCAGTGCGACGCTGTCAGCTTAGGTACCTTCATCCAAGTTGTCGGCCTGCTTATTAACAGCAATGAGGGATGTCCTGAGAACGAAGTCTTCCTAGCTACCGGCATCGATAACATCCTGATGCATAACTGCGATTTCGAAGCGCAAGATGCTTGGACTGTGTACGCCAAAATTTCCTTTGAGAGCGATGTCAAGGTCGCTGGCGACGTGCTCGTATTTTCCAGTGCGGGAAAGCTCATCATCACTGCATCCTCGGTACGATTCAAGCGATGCCCCATCGTCAAGCTAGAGAAGTTGTTTCGAGGCGCGAGTGGTGGTTCGATCCGGACGGCAGGCTCCGTGAGACCACTGACCCAGCGTGAAATGGTTGATGCTGCAGCTGTCCGACCAGATTTCAAAGTCCAAACAGTATCAAGAAGCACAGACGAACAGACTTTAACTAGTTTCCAAGTTCCATTCGGTATGGCTGGAAAAGTGAACAGGACGTTTCAGGTGCTTGAGAGCGATCTCACGCCTTCCGACTCAACCAACGAGGACTTAGGTATAGGAGGATGTGTAGCGGACGAAAGAAAAGGGGTTGCAAATACCATTGGTCTTAAGGCGAAGATGCCGAGCCCGAGGGCTCGAGAACAACTTATGGGGTTGATATCGAACAATAAGGGTGCGCCGGTCACGGATATAGAAGACGGTGCAATCCTTCAGGACATTGGCATTGATTCTCTCTCCATCGTCGAGCTCGTTTCGGCGCTGGAAGCCTTGTTTGGGTTACAGTTTGCGGCCGATAATATCCATCTTCAGTCCACCATTTCAGAGATCATAAACGATGTGCAGATCAACACATTAGATTAGGAGGGGATTGATGTCCAGTCAGTATCATATTAAACGACCATGGTCAAGAGGTAACTAGTAGGAGATGGGCATTCAAAACAGGTTGATGGTTATAAGGGTTGAAAGGGGCGTTTCCCTCTGCATAAATCATGCATAAAGTAAGTATGTGCGGGCCTCAGTCGCCTGCTTGATGCCACTTGGCAGTCTGGGCAAAAGCGGCGAACGCACTAAACCAAATTGATCGTGCGCTAGGAAAGTGGTACAACCTAGAACTACATATACGTGAACAAAAAGAGCGTGATGCCATCATTTATAGCTTCGAAGTAGGACAGCAAGTCCTTGATACAGTGATCTCCAACGGAACAGTCTCAACCAGCTCCCATCAATTGCCGCTGCACTTTCTAGGGCAGATTGATTTTAAAAGGTGAAGCACGAGGCAGAATGCGTTTGTCCCGATGAAAATGACAGCTTCCCTGTCTCCGCCCAGAGTTCTCCTGCTCGCCGTCCACTTCGCCACCAAATCCGACATCCAGAGCCTGGGAGCTCTTGTCACCCACCACCCCAATGTGCTGCGGCCTGAGCTGATCTTGAGGGTGCTTCTCACGTGTCTGCCCGAGACGCTTCCGTCGAGCGAATATGTTGGGCTCATAGAGCGCATCGAGTCAGGTGACTTGTACTCAGAACCCGACCTATCTGTTCAGTTCGACCCGTCTTCCGTCGAGGACATCAGCGACGCCGAGGCAACCAAGAAGACCCGGCGCCTCCACTTGCTGCCACTTGCATGGGATCATAGTCCCAGGGATGCTCTTCAGGACCCCGTTTCGCTATTCCTGATCCATCGTGCCCATCGCGTTGATCAAGAGGCCGGCCTCCTCACTCAGCTTCCAGACCTCATTGTGCCATTTCTTCAGCATGCACCCTGCATACGAACTTGGATGCTCTCGGCCCTACTACCTTTGCTACGTCGTAATTACGAGTATTATCCAGATGAACCCATTACACAGACGCTCGAGTCCTTTGAGCGTCTGGACAGCAGGACGGCAGTGAACACATTACTGTCACGGACTGGTACTCGCGAGGAAGACTTGTCTCACGTGGGCAGGGATCTTCGTGGATTGATTGGGCCATGGCTGTACAATGATGCGAGATGGGCCAGCGGAGTAGAAACACAGAGCGATGCCGACGACAGCACGGCCGGCCGTATATCGTGCCCGGCTTGGGAACATGTGCTCGAGTGGATCACCACCCAAGCCTCTGTGTCGTGGAAGGTAGCCGTCAAGGCCTTTGACCAGTGGGATGGACCAACTGATGTCGATTTGGGCGAATATGGTTCGGAATGGTTAGATGACGAGGAGCAGGGGCTTCTGGAACGGAGGTTTGCTCGCGCAGCGCTGGCCTCGGCTTACTTGATACCCGAGGCTTCCGTGGAAGCCCTCTCGGGGGTGAACAGTATCATCACAAAAATAATGTCCCTCCTAGACCAAGACCCCTGTCCGACTCTACAAGTCGCTGCCTCCCTGCTCTCGCCGTTCACGGAACCGGAAAGCGAGAATCTCATCTCTGCCAAGAGTGCCTCGCTCATGCGAAACGATCTACTTGAAGAATCAAATAATCTTACCAATCCCAACCCAGCATCAACTCGTCTCCTACATGTTCTCACCTTGAGCGCATTCATACTCACGAAAGCCGGGGCGCCCTGCAGCGTTCGACGGGCTGGCGAGCTGGCGTTCTTACAAGACGAGCGCGAACAGAAAGCGGAGGCTCTCAGATTGATTCGCTCTTTTGGTGCGAATGGACCCAAGAATGACGACAAGTATTGGATTCGCGTTAGGAACGAGCTTCTGTGGCTACGCGACTGGGGCGCTGAAGAGGCATTCGGATCTTCTGATATTCAAATTCATGGTGTTTTTGGTCAGCTCAAGAAAGAGTTCCTCGAGGTAGAGTGTCTCAAAGCATTTTTGGCGAACACACGTAAGTAGTAACAGTGGGCGCATTTGAGGCGTGATGGAGCTTACGCACACTCAGGTTATTCCCTCGCAAGGTCGATATACGAAGACTCACCCGAGAACCCTCTGCATGAGGACGTATTGCGAGATACCGTCGTGACTGCAGCGATGGAGGCATATGATAATGCTTCTAACCCGCATCGTGGGCGTGGAGGACTTCTCAAGTGTGATGACATGTGAGTCCGCTTCATCATTACCCACGATAGATCCATACTAACATATTCTCTAGTGTTCATGCATTACCTCAAACTATAACAGAGGCACACCCTGCAGCGAGGCGAATTGAAGCATTGCTGAGAGCAACTCATGCTTTGTCCGAGTACCGTCTCGTCCTGAAGAAAGGAGAACCATTTACGCCCGTGGTATTAAGAGTCCACACAGACCCGATCTCGATCGTTGGGAAGGTGTTGGAGCAGAATCCAAAGAGTTATACCAATATCCAAGACCTTCTTGACATCGGTTCCAACATGGTCGACGCTGGTTTGCTTGAACACGACAAGCCGGGGCAATCGAAGATGAACCCAGAGCTATCTGCTAATCAACATATAACTACTAAGAGACGAATCACGGCAATGTGTGTGGATGCCGCGCTGACAGAAGACGACTTCGAGACAGCTTATTCTTATGTGGTCAATCGTGTCGCGTCAGATGCCGACCATCAGATCACCGACGAGTATTCCTGGAAAGCTGCCCTACAAGCGGGCAAGTACCGCCGCACGGCCCGAACACTAAAGCCGACACATATTGGAACGGCCAGCGGTAATCTGGACATAAGACACCTGGAACAACGAATCGAGTGTCTTTCCGCGGCAGTGCGCATTGCGCCTCCAGCGACCTTACAGGATATCCTAAACGCCTTCCGGAAATGCGAGGAGGAGCTGAATGCTGCGATCAAGACTGAAGAGGCGCAGGAATCAGCGTGGGATGATCGGGGTGATGTGCAAGCGATGCCTGGCGCCTTTAGCAGCACCGTCCCTGCGGGCGTAGTTAAGAACTCAACAAGGTCATCGCGACATGTCGAAGAAGCGCCCATGTCGCTCTTCGACTTGTCGAGAGCCAGTATGACCAGGGCTCAGCAGAACTTTTCAGCGTTGTCCAGCTTACAACGCATCGGGCAGTCGAGGGCGGGCGATGCGGAGGAAGGCGCAGATGATGCCTCTGGACAACCGCGGGTCAGGAAGAGGGATCAGCTCAGAGAGGCTGCTGTCGGTACATTGGCGTCGGGCGTCGGTTGGCTTATTGGAGCTCAGCCCGTTGATAGGGGCCAGGAAAGGGAATGAAGGATGTGTAATGATGGCGTGCTCGCACAAGAATTACAATACGATTTGAATAGACGAGCACAGGCTTTTTTCCCACCATACTGTTGAAGCCATGGAGTGCTGTGATAGGTTGGTGCTATGGTTGAGGGACGTCCTATCTTCTTACTTTCTGACATTGTTGTCTACACTCAACATAATTACAAAATACCGGATAAAAGGGCGTCAAGTTAGATAGATGGGATACATGAGCACAAGATGATCTCTTCATTCAGCGAAATGACACATGCTTATTACTCTCAACGACCTAACCAATAGGACCATCTCTATCGAAACAACAAATCGCCATCAGCCAGTTATCCGTCAATCTATGCCTTCCGAAGCAAAGCCAACCATCTTCTCAAACACGGACACCTCACCTATACGGCCCCCGTCGCAAAGACGTAAGTCCATATCGTCCCAGCGCCCGTCTCGCCCCATCTCTCATCCCATGACTCGGTCCGCCTTCATTGACAACATTAAACCTGACCGCCTTCTTCTTCGCCTCGGCAGTATAGCCACTGCCCCGCGAAGACGGGGTAAGTGCATCTTCGGCGGGCTCATCATCCGGTGTTCTATTCCAGAACTCCCTCGCCGCAGCGCTAAAAACCTCCGGCTCCTCCTTCTCCTCATCTTCACCATTCTCCTTCCCCGAATCACTACTACTCACACTTATGACAGTGACAGTCCGTCTCTTCTTAGTCTGCGAACTGGACGACTCCGCCGCGACGGTAGCGGCAGGTCTCTTCCCATTAGTATTCGTGGTGGCGGTGGTGGTGCCCTTAGGAGTATTCAGCTCCTTCAGAAAAGCCACCAATCTCTTCTCCTCGTCCTCGTCGCTCGACTCGATATGTTCGTACAGCGCAACGGTGGGCGTCTCGGGCTGCGAAGAAGACACGTCCCCGTTATAACCCGCACTAGACGGCGCCCCGGCCGAGATGGACGTCGCGGCAGGTGATTTGAGGGGATAATGCACAGATGCAATAGACGCCAGATTCGCCTTCACGTCCGACTTATTTTTCTTCGTGGGCCCCTTCTTGGTCTTGAAGAACGTCGCGGACGACAAGGAGCGCTTCTTCTCTTCTACCGAAGGGGTGTCAGGCATGGTCACCGGGACGCACGAGTACTCCCTCCCGAACTCGGCCGACTTCCACCGCGCGAGCGAGTGGACCGTGGTGGGGCCCAAAAGCAGCGGGGCGCGGCGGCCCGTCTTGGGCTCCGTCACGGCTCGGTTCAGAGGGTCCCAGGAGTTCGCGGCGCCGCTCAGAGGGTTCCAGGAGTCCGTGTTGACATCTTCTGGCTTGAAGATCACCTTGTGGTCTATGGGGTGTAGCTTCAGCCGGTCGTCGAGGTAAGGGAACCGCCGCTCTTGATCTTCCCACAGCACGAACCCTGTCTCCATGTTGTTCGTGGGCTGTTTCTTTGGGAGAACCTTGTCGGCCCAGACACCGTCGTGGTAGTCTGTCTTGTTCACGCGCCACCAAGTCGGGTCCCAGACGCTTCGGTCCGGCGCCGCTGGTTTGTGAGGGGCTCTTCGTGAGGGTCCTTTGGTGTCGTTCGGGTCGGATGTGCTGGGGGGGACTTTTGGGCCTTTTTGTTTTTGCTGGTGCTTCTGCTGCTTAGATGAGAGCGGACTCTTGGTCTGCGTCGCCTTGGCGGTCTGACCTTTTGATATCTTCTTCTTCCCCGATACCTTTTTTACGTTCTTCGTTTGCTTCTTCGTGTTGCTCAGGCCCGGGGTAGCCCGGAAGAAGTTGAGAACAGTTTGTTTCTTAACTTCTCCTTTGAGATTGGTCTGCAAATCCGTATCCATCTCCGTCTCCGAGCTCGTGCTCGACGATGGCGGTGTGTCAGGTTTTTCACTCACGAGGGTACTGATAATATTGCCAGCGAGTGCTGTCGCCCAGTCGTTGCCATTGGCACGCCCAGCCCTGGCCAACATGCCCCAGGCCTTAGCCAAGATCTCGTCCGACACATCGTCGAGGTCAAGATCGGCGAGCCCGCCGAGCTCCTCGCCGGCATCGGTGATATCGTCTTCATCGGACGAAAGAGGGTCGTAGACGACGGCACGGAGAGCCTTAGGCCCCTTGATGCCGGCACCGGGTGCGTCGTCGTCGGTAAAAGAGCTAGCACTTTCGCTCCCGCTGGGCGTATCCTCCGGTCCCGTCGTCCGACTGCTCACCGTGACTGTCGAAGGCGTGCGCGAGCGAGAGCGGAACCGAGCCTGCTTTGCCCGATTTGCCCAGTTGCGAAAAGAGCGCGCCATAGCCTCGGTGGCGCTCATGCCCGACTCGCTGCGGGCGTCGAATCGTTTGTGCTTCAGCGGCCCCGAGTCGGTACCTCCGGGGACGACGTGGCCCGAGTGGTCGGCCATGGTGATCTCGCGGTACTGCTGGCGAATGGCGGCGGCTATGAGGAGCTGGTGCGACATGCGCCGGACGCGGTTGCGCAGACGTTCTGCCTTTTCCTCTCTCGCTGCATCGGCAACGCGCTCCCGGTAGGCCACCTCGGATGGAGTCGGCGTAGGGTCTACGGGCAGCCCTACCTTCTTGCGCTCCTTGCGTATATATGCCGCGTCTTCGTCGTTTTTCGCCCTTCTTGCTGCTTCTGCGGCCTTCTTCTTCGCCAAACCTTTGCGGCGGACTTCTGCGCGCTTGCTGACCCAGCCTTTCTTCAGGGCGGCTGTAGTTTATGTCAGCGAAAGGTGTTACATGTGGATCAGAGTATGATTCTCATAAAAAGAAAGGGCCCAGCAGTAACGAAAAAGATGAGAAAGCAGCCCAAGGGCTGGACTGGATGGGTTCATCGGCGGTAACATGCAATGCGAACTCTTGCGTACCCTGTAAATCAAAGCCCATCTGTTTGAGATTTTGTTCCGCCATGACCTTATACGCCCTGAGACCTTGCACTTCTTCCTGTAACTGCCTCAAATCGGCTGCCGACGTCGTCGTTCCTGCATTACTGGGTGCTGATTGACTCGCCGCCATCTTGATTGCGTTGCTGGCCTATATAGGCTCCCCTAATGTCCTGATATGACTTAGGTATCACACAGTAGACCTGACGTGTGGGATGATGCGAGCTACCCATGAGCTCTACACGGGGATGGGCGAGTGAACAAGGGGAGTAGGAGATGAACGGGCAAAGAAAAGATACGCCCAAATTCATTTCTTTGTCTAGACTCTCTACAAGTAGAGTCTTTGTTCTTGTATTACCCTTTTCGGTAAATCACCATGGTTTTTGGTGGACGTTTCCGGAAACAGCACACCATATCTCTTACACTAAGACGAGCTTTCGAGAAGATATATCATGTAGATGCTGCACTTCTAGCCGCGGAGAGAGGCGTCGAACCAGACGAAACCGGAAAGCAATAATTCTAGATAATGAGTCTATCCGCTTTATCTTATGCACAAAAGTGGTTGTCATGAAACTACCTTGTAGCAAGCAATTAAAAAAGCATTGGCACTGAATACATATTCCAGGGATTTAGAGGGATTTAGGCATTTACTTGAGTAAACACTACTCGTTTGATATCGTTTTCAAGGGTGTAATTAGCTATCTCATCTAGCTTCCACAAACCTGTTTTATAAATTCCGATACGTGTATTTACTTTGGCCAAATCAACCCGAAGGTTTGGATCAATTAGGAAGTCGGCGAAACGGGAGGTTGGAAATTCCGAGGAACGCTCTGACCAGCATATGTGTGCGCAGACGCTGGCAGCCCGATATTGTATCACATACCCAGTCCCACCCTTTTATCTAACCTCTGAGACACGCAAATAAAGCTCTATTAGCAAATTGCAGAGAAGGGGAATACTTTACCTGTCAGGAAACGAATCCGATTGCTCGGGCAAGATCAAGCGGGCAACAAGTGTCGAGGACCAGACGTGAACGCTAGGTCATGAAAACCTCGAGAACTGATGTAGTCTGAAAGTGCAGTATAGGTGTTACGGTGGCGAGACTTCGTCATACAATGCAGCAATCTGTTGGGTGACGTGAGTTCTGTTGTGCTGAATGTAGCGCTTTTAAGGCGTGTATCAAGGATAGTTTACGGTATTATGGTCGAGTCGATTCAATGTTGCACCTTTTGGGAATTTGCGATCAATTATGTTGCATTCTGCAGGACCACCATTGCAGAGCTGTCTCGAATATCTGCTCGGCAAAAATGTTGCTGAAAGCTGGCTCAGTCGTCATGCTCGTCAAGCTGGAAAAAAAACCCGGAAGAAATAATGATACACGTGACTGGCTGAAAGGCCGATTCCGATCCCACGGGGAAAAGGGGTGATTGGCGAAGGCGGGTCCAAGGGTTGGTGGACGTGTTGAGTGTGTGCGTGGGTGTGCAAGTTGACCTAAACACTTCCTCCACGACATCCCTGGCGAAAACCTGACAAACAGCAAAGATAGCACAAGAAGCCCAATGCAAACCTAGCAGCATCCTAGTCTCCCTTTTTGTAAAAACAACATGTCCGAAGTCGATAACACAACAAAACGAGAAGGAAAAGAGAAAACAACGAAAGAAAAAGTAAAACACAGCAGAGCTACTCGAAGCCTTTTCCATCCATGTATACCTGCCGAAAACAAACTCCATATGTCGCGGTTTTAATGGCATCCGCCGGAACTTGTACGTCAAAGAGGAACAAAGGGCAACGAGACGCTGGTCTCGAGAGACTCCCGACCACCGCTAGATCGTGGCTGATGTCATGTTAGGAACGATTAGGCCTTCAAACGATGTACTAACGGCAGTGGTCAGATCTCCAGAACTCTTGATACCAGCAGCCTAGGGGCCGCCAGCGTAGGGCTCACGGGCATCGTTTCGGGGACCGGGCTCAGCATATCCGGAGGCGGCGGGGTCCCGAGTTCGTTGACCTTCGCGATCAGGGCGATCATAGCGTTCTCTCTCATAACCAGGGCCGCGTCTCTCCTCGTCGCCACGACCACCGTAGCGTCCACGGTCTTCACGTGGTCCGCCGTAACGGTCGACGCGGCCGTAGCCTTCCTCGTTGCGGTCACGACGCTCATACCCACGGTCGTGACGGTCTTCCCTACCGGCACCGGCACCAGCGCCGCCGCCATAGCCGCCTCGGTCATCACGGTAATTGCGGTCGTATCCTCGGTCCTCGCGGTAGCCGCGATCGCCGCGGTCGTCGTGACGAGGACGATCGTGACCTCCACGATAGCGGTAAGGATCATCACGACCACCATAGCCACCACCGTAGTGTCCGCCGCCACCGTAACCACCGCCGTAACCTCCGCCGCGCCGACGATCGTCAAAGCGGGGACGTCCATGTTCTGCGGGATAAATGTCAGCACTATTGGCAAGTCGTGGACAACGTGATACTAACCTCTCTTGGGTGGACCGAAGTACTTTCCTGGAGTGGGGGTCCGAGGGCGGGCACGGCGAGCCTTCTCGATGCTCAGAGATCGACCCTCTATTTCTTCGTCCTGTAGGCCCTCCTTGGCAGCATCTGCTTGTTCGGAAGTGACCATCTTGACGAATCCAAAGCCTCGAGACTCCTTGGTGTGGGGGTCTTTCATGATCTGGCACTTCTCGACTTCGCCATACTTCTCGAAGAGGCGAGTAACCTCGGCCTCAGTAAGACGGGGGTGGATTCCAGTGACGAAAAGGTTAGATCCTGGGTTCACAGAACCATCTTCGTCCCTGCCGTTCTCCTCTTTAGGAGCCCTGTTGAGAGCAATGTTGTTAGGTTGTGAACTCCATGTGCATCTCGTATAAATATAGATCATTGTTGCAGGCATTGCTTACCGGCTGGTCTGAGCATTGCCAGGGGAAGCAGATCTGCGTCGGGAACTGTCGATGCCGTCGTCGCGGGATGGGCGGGGAGAGGCACTGCGCTGATCACGCTCGTAGCGGGGGCCGTCGTCTGCTCATGATGGGACGTAAGCAACCAGTCGGAGCGCGATTGGTGGCAAGGACGCAAGCAAGCGGGCGTGGGAACATACCATCGTAGCGGTCTCCGCCAGCAGTTTCGTAATCCATTGCGGTGGTTGCCATGATGGGCAGAACAATGTGCGCTGCGTGGATGATACTAATGGTAAGTTCGATGTACACGGCTATGAGCGAGGTAATGTGTGCAGGTTCGCAGGACTTTGTACACACAACACGCGTTGTGTAGCGTTCAAGTGCAGTACGATGTTGAGAGAGGGTTGTCAACCGCGGCTAGTGAGAGATAAACGCGGATGGTGCGGAAGAAAGCAGGATTTACAAGGCGTTGCCAGGACAAATTCAATGCGAGGTAGGTGATGGGTCAATTGCTGAGCGCGAAAGAGGGATGAGCGGAAGGTAAGGTAAGATGAGGCGAGGCGAGGCTAGGCTCCCTGTCTGGTTGGCTGGCTTGGTCCTTTGTTCGTGTTCTTGTTCTCGTGGTTGCACGAAAAATAGCGAAAGAGAGAAGAGACGACCGGGGCCACAGTGTGTGGGTGCAGCGTGTATAGCGTGCTGAGTGGTTGTTTGTTGCGTGAAATGCGAAGGCTGACGTGACGAAAAACCGACAAGGAAAGGCCCGGAGAGCGCCGAACTCACCTGCTGTACTATTTGCTTTCTCTTGCCGTCGCGCTCTTATTGTGGTGATGCAGGCAAGGGAGACAATGTAGGTGTTGAGAAGAAATTAGATGGAGAGAAAAAGTTGAATGTGCAATGTTGAATCTACTGTTCATGCACAAGGCGCGGTAGCAGGAAAAAAAGATGGGAAACGGGTTGGAATGATGGGTTTGCTTTGCTGGGGGGGGACTGGTCGAGACTTGCTGAAGACAGGGAAAAAAAGAACAAAAAACTGGGGGAGGCAAATTTCAGGCTTAGCAGCTGCAGGATGAGACCTAGCCGGGCACGGCGATGGAGCCGCCAATTCAGGTACCTTTCCACATGCCCCATATGCTTGTGATACAATTTGATACAAAGGGCAATCGATAACAGGCTGAAGACACCTTACGTACTTACGTACCTAGCTGGTGGCCTGGTGCTGCACTGTATGTGCCCCAGGCATATTGTAGATAGCACTGTGTTACAAGTAGTATAATACAGGTAATGAGAACACCACACATTATTCACAGAAGCTATTCATATCCCAAATCTCTATTCTCTCCAAAGTCTATGTATATAAGTCTTTCAGACGAGAATCCTCTACCAGCACTCTATGGCGCATGCTACAGCTCTCCAACTTCTAGCTCGTTCTCGGCCAAGTCTAAAGCCAACGCTTGCTCGACATCAATCACGACTGGAGTCGTAGAATCGAGGAATCGAAGCTCCTCAGCTGCTTTTCCTTGGCATGCTCTCTCCAATGCCAGGAACGCAAAATGGCCTCCCACCACGGGTCGCGCCATGAAGTAGATCCCCGGGAAGCCCCCTTCGCCTTCTGTGTCGTATAAGTCCGTAAACGGCCGGTCTAGAGTTGCTCGATAGTTAGTGAGAGCTTCGAACTCATAAGCTATATTCTCTACGATGATTTGCACATACCCGTAGCCGTCTCGTTAACCCAACCTGCCACGTGCTGTAAGATCTCTGTTCGTACGCTCTTGCTAGCTACCGCCGCGGCGAAGAATTCCCAGTCGCTCTTGGTATATAAGTGACGGCTGTCAAGAGGTAACCCGTATTGCTGAAGAACGTTATGATACCAATCACTCTGCAGCTGGTAGATATGATCAGGGATGAATTTCTTCGACCTGGACTTGGTCGTGCGTGTGTCATCCATTGGCTTCTGGTCGGAGCCCCAGAATCTACTTTCTTCGACTTGAGGTGATTTATCCTCGGGCAGGTGGAAACACAGGAGCGCATCGGCAAAGAGATTGTAGAGTGTCGTCCAAGATCCGTACCACGTATATGCCAATTTAGCGTGAGTCTTGTCTCGAGAGAGACCAAATTCTTGCCACTTGTCGATGTACTCATCCGCTACACTGGCATAATACTCGGCATCGGACTCTGCACCTACCATGTCCGCGATACTGCTCATCGCCTTGATGCCGACGATCCCTTTCAGGGCCAGATTTGTCTGATTTGCCAGCCAGCCGGCGAAGTCGTCTGTACAGAGCTGGTTGGCCGGGATCAGAGACTCTCTGACCAGGTACCCAGTCCACTTCTTCCATAGTTTGTACGACCGGCGTAGCCATTTCGTGGCAGCCTTCTCGCCAGTGATTCCCATAGCTCCGTGTGTAATATCCATACCCTGGGCATCAATCTTCAGTGGACTTTTGTCGGGTCCCGGCCCGAGAGGTTTTGTCCATGGAAGGGCGCTGAGAGGAAACGCAGGCTGCGTATCGTCTCTCAAAGCATTGGCCATCGCGAGGCCCATGATCAACATGTTACCACACTCTTCGACGGGCATATACTCGTCGTTACCATCGCCGTGGCCTGTGGCGTTGGGGAAATGCGCTCCAAGATCATGCATGCTGTAATCGTTGGGATACTGGCCGCTCAGCTGATGCTCGAGAAGGGGCTCCAGGAGGTAAGCTAGCCACTGCGGATTCGTGTAGAGGAAGAACGGGAAAGCCGGGAAGATGACATCGACCGTCTGGAAATTACCATTCGATGAGATCTCTTTGAGGAACAGGATGGGCGAATCGGGAGTCCCGGAAAATTGCGTGGCTCCCAGCACCTGGCGAGCAGAGAGGGCAACGATGTCTTGATAGTCCTTGGACCCGGAGGCGTAGGCATCTCTCGCCAGCTGGTCCGAGTAATTGCGTGCCAGGTAGACAGCCGTGTCGTAATCGTCGTAGTGATATTGTATCATCTTCTCGGCGGTGAAGAAATGCGAAGCCCACAGGGGTCGCATTAGAGTGAGTCCTCGGGCGGAGGCGAACTGAACGACAGGGTCTTGCGTGAAAGCAAAAGTGAACACGATGCTGTCATGGCGAGGGTGAGCAGAAGAGGTCGAGTTCTTGCCCAACTTGAAAGTCTTCGAGAAGGCAAAAATAGGCTCCTCCTCAAAGATACCCCGGTATGAGTCGTCGATTTCGTTCTTTAGCGAGCCTGACTCCGCAAATAGTTGTCGTGTACGTCGAGACTCTCCAGATTGATGCTTCACGTCGCTGGGCGCCGAGACATGGAGCGTGCCCCATTCTGCACGATCTGCGAACTCCGTGAAGAGTTGCTCCTCGGCCCGCGCTATACGCCAGGTCTTCAGGGCGGTTCCCGACTTGCTCGCGTGGGGTTCTTCGAGCTCCCACTGGATCTTGCTGCCCCTGTCGCCGCTCACCCACTCTCCATTCATATCTATGTAGAGGCTCACATCAGTGGAACCCTCGACAAAGCAGGTGAGGTAGCCGGCAGGCAATGCCTGCCTCAACGTCGACGTAGGCGTGATAGGCGATAGAAACGACAAGATGATTTTGATGTCAGAATCTCTTATGGTGTAAGTGAGATTGGTGGTAGAAGCATCAAACGTTGCACCGTCGTATCGAGGAAGCGAGATGTTATAGCTGTGGATGTTGCCGGGTCAGCTCTGCAAGCCATTGTTACTGGCAGAGTTCATTGCCTTGCCTATACGCACCTTGAGCTGTGCCCGTCGAGGAAGTCTTGCGGACGGCCAAGCAGGGGATATACGGTCTGAGAATGTGGGACAGAGGCCATGATGGCGAAGCCAAAGGTCTCGCCCCTCCAGAACATGGGCCAATTTTTCCAAGGAGCATCTCGGGCATGCGGTAGCCAGAGACTCAGATATGGATTACGCACAATGAGCGGTAGCACAGGAGGAGTGAGAGTCGAGGCATCGGCAAAGGCAACGGCCAGAGCCGCAATGGCGGGCCAGAGACACAACTTCATGGCCGCAGACAAGACGATACCGAGCGGTTGCTCATCTGCCAACAAGCGGTCTTACGACAGAAGGCGAAAAAAAGAAAGAAAAAAAGCGGAAGATCACAGAGCCGTTGCAGCGTAGATATAGCAGCAACGGTCTTGTACGATATACTATAGAGCAAGCGAAGGTCTAATACAGTTTACGGACGTTAAGGAGTTTGGAGGTTCAAAGAGGACGGATATTGATTGTAAGTACGTAAGCTGAGGTTTGAGCTGAGTCGAAGATGGGGCACTAAGACACGTGAAGAAACAGCCAATCAATCAGCTAGTTAGGCGATGGAAGTTGGAGATTGGAGGAGCTGTCCCAGACTCGTGCTGTAACTATCGATACCTATGTCTCGAGAAGCTCTGGAAGTGACATCACCGTTCCCCATGAGCCTCCACCCTTCAGGGCTCTCCAGCTGTGTTACAGATTCGGATTCGCAGATGCCCAACGGGGCTTAGGGGGCTGAAACCCGTCCCAGAGGTTCCAAGCCGGAAGCGGGGGGTTGCTGAACCGTGAAGGGACCTCTTTAGCGTCTTAAGATACATGCTTACCTCGGCTCACTAACGATATAGGGCTACCCTCTAGGTCGAAGTTGGGGAAGATACCAGCTACCACCACATCTGTCCCCCGCTCCCCCAAACACAGATTCTAGACTCACGATCTGTGTCAAGACTTCAAGTCGCCTCCTGCAAGCCGAGGCCGGTATCGACTGTAAGGTACCATCTTGCTTCCTACTGGGTTAGCAAGATCTGACTCGCGCCAATTCCCAAGCAGTAATAATGGCAACCTCCTAGACCGAATAGAGAGCATGATAACGAAAGAGGGGAAACCTAATGCACCCAGCCGCATAGTGTCGGCCAACTTTTAAGCATAGATCCATGCAACAGATAGATTGCAACATAGACCCCCTTCTCAACTATTATAGTACGCGGGGTCTGCCTCGTCCGACTGGAGTCGTGAGACATATATAACTGTAGTGTGCGCACGCGATGGGCTACTTTCCCGTTTTGTCTCGGCGGACAGGACCGAGCCTTGTGCAGCCATGGCCCTGTCACCAAGAGCAGCGATTATTCCGCGCCAATCATTTCATCTTGTCTACTCTCTGGGGGGCTCCATCTCCACTGCCGGGCCGTACTCCTATGAGTTGCGCTAGGTATCCCGAGAGAGAGGGGTTCGACGGGTTCGCGGGGCGACAACGGGTTGGTAATCGTTGAGATGGGGAACATATCTTAGACTTTAGACTTAGATTTATATATTTACTCTTTACTTATATCCTCCTGCGTCGAATATTACTTGTTGGCGGTAGTTCGGATCTATTTAATCACGTATTGAGAATAGTTGGGTCACTAGAGCCCATCTCAAACCCATAGTCTTTCAGAATGGCACTCGCGGGTAAGGTCCTTGCCGTGACTGGCGGCGCCAGTGGAATCGGATTCGCCACCGCCCAGATCCTATCTCAGCGAGGTGCCACCGTCTGTATCGCTGATGTTGACCCTGATGCGATGAAACGAGCAGAGGAATATTTCCAGCCCCTCAACGTCCCCTTCAGTATCACCAAGGTAGACATATCGAGGAGAGAAGAGGTCGAATCATGGATCAACGGCATTGTGGAGCAGTTCGGAAAGCTCGATGGAGCCGCGAATGTTGCTGGAATCGTTGGGAAACACCACGGTCTCAGAGAAGTCAAAGAGTTGGATGACGGCGAATGGGATAGGATCATTGCGGTCAACCTGACCGGGACGATGTTGGTCAAGTCGCCCCTTTGATATGAGATGCAGATTGGGTAACCGCCAGCAGGTACTGCCTAAGGGCCGAGCTTCAAAAGATCTCCGACGGGGGTTCGATTGTCAACGTTTCTTCGATCCATGGGTTCAAAGGCTAGTACACTAAACCATCCAAATATTTGTCCTTCGCAGGTGACGCTAACTATTAGCTCAGGTTTTGCGAAATACAGTGCATATGAGTACGTAATTTCTTGAATCATTTATTCTTTAACATCCGTACTAGTTCGCTAAGGGCATCAATACCTTACTCGAGGTCGATACCCCTGGTAGTGTCTGTCAAAGTCCTATGATCTTTGAGATCCAGTATATGGAATGCCGTTACTCACTCAGTTTTTCTGCAGTGCCAGCAAGCACGGTATCATTGGCTTGACCAGATCGGCCGCCAAAGAAAACGGCTATCGAGAGGTCCGAGTGAACGCAGTAGCCCCCGGGGCCATCTTCACACCGCTGATGGAGAAGGCATGGAAGCTACATGAGTATACCCCCGCGAAGCTCGTTAGAGGAATGCCTCCCGAGGACGAAGCTACCTTTGGGCGGCAGGGAACAGCTGAAGAAGTCGGGCTGGCAATCGCGTATTTATTGGGACCAGATAGCAAGTATGTGACTGGAACTGTACATTCCGTCGATGGAGGCATGTAATCAGGGATATATGCAATACGAGCAATTTGGTTAAATGGACGACTCAGAACACATCTTCCGGTTGAACCTCGTGGTTCCTCCCATCGTCTCGAATGTGTTTTAGGGTCTTGTCTCGTTTCGTAGGTTTTCGCATATCGTAAGCATCCTCCCCATGTGCAGTGGGGTCGTTGACATTATCGCCATAGTAGTCTTTCACAACGCGATATACCTTGTAACCCATGTTTTCGTAGAACCGAATCGCTTTCTCATTGCTCTTGCGGACAAACAAATCGATGAACCAGGTGTCGGCAGCTTCGGCGCCAGCCTCAAGTTTCTCGGTCAGAATCCTGCCAATGCCCAAACGGCGGGCCTCAGGTGCTACGGTGAGGGCGGTGATATGGGCATGCCATGGAAGATAGTGTTCGGAACCTTTGAAGTAGTCGGGCGAACTCTCCGTCTTTCCCATGACTGAGGGCGAGGATTTAGAAGAGGCAATCTTGTGGCGTGTCTAGGGGCGCTATGGGGACCTACTATAACCGAGTATGTTACCCCTGTCGTCGACAGCGACCTGGAATAGCGAGGGCCATTTGGCATAATACTGTAGGTAGAAACCGATGTCATAGGTCTCGGTCAAGGGATCGAGATTACATTTCGCAAACCGATTCAAATCAGCCGGAGTAAAAGCGCGAAACGAAGTCATGACGCTGGTTTGTCCTGCAGCGGTCGCAGAAAGAGCTGGCCGCAACAATGCTGGATCTTGATCATCAAAACGGCGGCGACCTTGAGTTGTTCAAGTTCACAGCCCCTCACAAATTCACAAATCGTGCGAACAGGTTCTACGGTTTACCACTTGCCAAGCCTGCGACGAATTAGGCTTGGCGCAGTCGCCGCTTTTGCTTTGCCTGAGCCCGCTACTTATGCATACCTAGGTAGGTAGTTTATGTAGACAGAAACAAACGGTTGGCAAAACGGTTACATTCCAAGTTCTACGGTGATTGATGTGCACACGAAGCCGTATCCCACATAACTGAAAGGGCCTCGTAGCAGTTTATATCCACATTCACATTCCTTCTGTGTGTTGTCGCTTTTGTATTCCGACTTTAGGGTTATCATATTCTGCAGCTATGTGTCGAGAAATCTGCCTGTTCCTGGAAGCCTGTATTTTCTATAAGGAGCAATGTGTAATTGCGGAAGAGAAGTAAAATTTGTGCCCTGTAAACTACTTGATAAATGTATAACGAGCTACTATTCGATGCTGCGCTACGGTTCTCTAAATCATTTCCTACATGTTATATACCACATTAGATATCATCGAGTACGGATACTATCCCATACCAGGACCGACTTAGATCAGTACAGATTGGATATCGTCCTGGTACGGTATTCGAACCAGTTCGGCCTTATGACAATCCGCGCATTTGTTTTCTACCCCATGGCTGCAAAATCTAGTTTCTTGCACATACCTTTTGCGAAAAGCTTCATTAACGATAATCGTGAGAACCAGGCGTCATAGCGTGCATAAGGGTCTACGCACTAGTACGAGATAGAGTTGCAGACCAATACGACTTTAAGCTACGGGCTATTATGGCAAGGGAATAACCGCGAACTAGTGGGTAAACGTATTTCAACTCTATTTTTTAACTACCTAGGTAGTCTTGGATAGAGCAACCGAAGCTAAATATATACTTGTGTTATTTCACGCTCTACCTTTGTTATTTATTTAACTAAGAAGGTAGAACACTATATATTCTGTCCTACGCGTATGACACGGTACGCTAGGCTAGTTGCTTATTCTGGTTTACATGTATACGCCTGTCAAAACCTACCTAGTGTTCAAATTTCTAGATCACAATTAATTCGCAAACAGGGTGCATGACATCAAGTTGAGGACGCAATGCAGTTGACTGAGGGCGTAGAGCAAAAGCTCGGCAACTTCGTCGCAAAATCTTAACAGGAAACCTTCAAGCTATTTTTTTTAATAGCGTAGCGAAGTTATACGCTTCATAGCTTTGAGGTGTTAAAGATGCAGATTCCAAACAAATATATCAAAGAATATAAGAAGCAGGCTTTGCATCTTAAAAATTACATCGAGCCATCGTTGCTTTACTCTACGTCACTCTATTTTCTCCGTATCCTATGTTTCTATCTTTCCATGTCCTACTGTTATTCTTCCTTCATACCGGTCAACACCTTCATTTACTCTTCCCCGGTCCGTGGTGCCTTTTCTTTTCTGACAGCACCTCGGCACGGCCAAGACCCTCTTCCCCGCATACTCTGCAGGATCTACGTGAAAAGGCATATATGTGTTTGCGTATACGCCATTATCATCTTCAATCTCGATAATATTAATCTGGAGGACTTCGGGATCATAGTCATCGGGCGGGACAAGATGGTCAAAGGTAACACCGTAATAGTCGATTTCCCTGTTATGTAACAAACCATTTTTTAGCTTGACTGAGAAAGAAAGCTTAAAAGACGAAGAAGGCGGCTTACTGCACAGGCCTTGGTTTCATTATCCAACCAAGATACTCGTGGCGTACCACAAGATCACCTTGAAAATCCGGTGATGCATTTCGTCCATATAATAACAAATACGTTAACTCGGCAAGTTTTGGCCCCGCAGGCTGCGGAAACTCAGGCTCAACATCTTCGACGTGCCACTGGATATTAGGAAAGAGCCTTTCAACAGCGACAAGCGGTCCCTCGACCTGGATACGGAGGGGTTTATCAAGAGGTGGGGGGTGATGTGGATCAATCGGGTTGCGAATGCAAGGCGGGATATAAAGCTCCAATGCCATAATATCTAATGAGGTGAGTAAAATAGTTTAGGAGACAAGTGAATTGCGTTTCAAGATTAAAGGGAGAGCCTGTCAGATTTAATCATCTACAGCTAGGTAGCAGCTTTCCATGCTGGATGTTACTAGTCCGAATACAGATTCTAACATCAGGCATTCCCATGATTGCCGCGCGGCAGTCAAAGCCTGGTTTCCATGATATTTGTCCAATATAATACCGGCATTGGGATGTAAAGGAGTAGGGACAGCGTTTAAAGATGGCCAGGGGTTGCAAATTGACTTTTCATATATCAATACTTAGTTGAATGTCACTCTTTTGTTCAAGCTTCACTTTAAGAAGCATCACACTCCTTTAAAATTTATTTTCAGTCTCTCTTCTTCACTACTCTGTACTCAGTCTTTCGATACATACATACACGCTGCTTGTCACACGGGTTAGATCGCGAGGGACTAGATCCACTCGCACTATAAGGCTATTGGCTGTATACAACCAACATACATATCCCTATATGTATGTTGGGCGTTAGTGCCCAAAATGAAGGCCTAAGGCATACTCAGAAGACGTATATAACAAGAGGATATCTCCCTGTAATACTAGAGAATCTTCTTCCTTCAGATCATTATTACACGAGTTGAAGCCACCTAAGTTTCCAAGCTCCAGAGTACTGACCCTTGTCACACTGTTTGGCCACCCGCCCCGTCTCACTATCAACGACAACTCCACCAGTGGGAATAATAGGCTGTAACATTCCTGTGATGCAGTCCTATACCTATCTATATAAACACCGTAGCCTCACTTTGACTGATAAGCCCTTTTTAAGCTATAGATCTTCGTTAAGAGCATCACTAGCAGTCACTAAAAAGGCTTAACGAGTAGTATGCTTATAGATACCGCTGAAGAACTTGTGGTTGCGCTTCTTTGGCAATTTCTTCAACCTTTTTGCCGTTGTTGCTCTTCTTCGTATAAACGCTATCCATTTAGTACGCAACTTCCAGCTGCCTCAAGTAATTACCGCAATTGTGATATCTCGTCCATAGTGGACATAACTGCAGTGCATGCTTTTATGCGTGAAAAAGGCTGGTAGCAATAAGGGCGTACTTGTAATAAGCTAGTACGAGACGACATGAGATGAAAACAAGCAACAACTTAACCATGTGCTATTTACCCATTGAACGTCACATAGAGTTCAATGTACATGTGCAAATGGTCAATCTATGGTGGCTTACATCGGAAGTTATAGTTTTTTCACTACCTAGTTAGGTCACGTAACCAAGTAGGCTCAACATTACCGACCTTAACCAAGACCAACTTCCTAGGAAGTTGGTCGCAACCTTGAAGTAACGGAAAACGTTTAATTAAGGAAATAGCTATTTCCCGTTCATTAGATACGGTCTAGAATTAGTAGCCTTACAGGGCTCCAGGCTGTCTTAATGCAGAAGATTTATGCAAAAGCGGGGCTTAGCTCAAGCTGGTGGTTAAAGCGGCGTGGTTCAGGTTGGCATCCCGATTGGGAACGTAATGGTAAAACCTCCAGGCTCTGTAAATACCTATTTACTATGAGGTTGTGGTGGGGTACTTGGGCATTCATTCGTGCCGGGTACATCCTTAGAGCAGTGTGGACATGACCATGCTGAATATTTCTGCCCTGATATGTACCTGTCCGCTAATCCTTGGGGCCGTATATCTCTGGCTCCTTGCCTAAGTACCTAGCTTCCGCTAGGTACAATAGCCTGACACTCATGTACCCTAACTTGAAAATTACACGGCATATGCGAAGTGGATACCGAAGATAACAACGGCTTACGATAAGGTACATAGCGTGCCATAGTGAACCTCTGCTGTGCTGATGTACCTACAGTACCATCTTGTGCTGCTAAGTCAGCCACCATGTATACCACCATCCTTGTCAGTCACTCATGCTCATTTCGATTGCCGTGGACATCTTTTTGATAACAAACACCAAGGATCGTCAGGGTCAAAGTGAAGACCGCAACTCACCATCACTCGCTCGCTGGAACACCTTTACTACTTTGAGTCTCCCTTGCTCAGTCGCCTCACTGGCATCCTCTGCAGACTAGGATATGCGGCCGACATAACCGGCTATGCGCTTGCCAGCTCATCACTTTGTCCTATTTAGCTTCTCCAATATAGCTGCAGCTTGTTGTCTTACTTAAACATACCAGCTCTGTCCGCGCAACCTCCGACCAATCTAAACAAAGTCCATTCCTACGACTACACCGCGTATCCATCTTGACGTGCGCACCCAGTGAGACATAGCACAGAAACTGGTCTCGTTTCTAAACACATACGGCTACGGGCGCATCTTGTGCGCTTTCGCTTTCGATCCGGAGACTTGTTGTTTGCTCGCGCTGCCCGGCCAATCCGATACTTTAGAAGCAATCATGTCTCGATCACCACATACTCCACGTCACTCGCGTGGCTCGTCCGCCATCGACACAAACTACTCTGGTGCTAGCCCCAACATGTCGCCCAGTGCCAGACGGCAGTCCAAGTCGTCCTTCCACGAACCCCTGACCCCTCTTCGCCAGAGCATGAACGAATCCGAGTTCCACGACCTTGGGGTCGGGGGTGGCGGTGGTGGTCAAGATAATGGCCTTGGAAATTTAGCCGACGAGTTGGCAGATGCCCTATCTGGATCCGGAGACGAGGATGAGTACTACGGAGACGACTACGAGGAGCAGGAAGACGAGCGCGAGGCAATCGACGGAGTGAGAGATAGCGGTGTCGACGTCGCAAGCCAGATAGATTTACCCAACAGGACAAAAAGCTCCAGTCTGAGTGTGCCTTCACCAAAACCCCGTGGTCACCGCCGCACAGAGAGCGCCTACGACGGTAGCGAATATGGTTCGGAATCCGATCTAGACTCTCCTGGTATGCCGCCCAGTCTAGTTGCTAGGATGGACGCAGTTGAGTCGCTTGCCCGGAGGGGCACTGAAAGCACGGGGACCCCAGCAGATGCTGTGTTTAAGCGGGTGACGGACGGCTTAAGGGACCTCGGTTCTCAGTCTGGGGTTGAGGGCAACACGACGAGGTTAGCCTCCAGAAATTCTATTCTCAAGCCGTTGGGAAGCATGCTAACCTCTTCCGCCATAGATTGATCACCGCACACTCCGCTTTAGCAACACACTTAACACATCAGACGAGGCAACTTCACAACCTCACATTCCCTCTTCTCTCACCGCTAGTCGCGCCTCCTGACCCAGAAACTATCGACACCCTACTACCAATACTTACAGCCGTGTCAACCGATATGCCGCGGCCCGCAACCTCGGCCTTCGACTCACTGGCGGCCTTACATTCAGTCACATCAGACTTAGTCCAAACACTCAACTACCTATCCGACACACTACACATGTCCCGCCAGACCACCACAACGGCAACCAGAAGGCTCCGGACAGCCAAAGAAATGGTCTCAGAGATGAGGCGCGAGGAAGAGCTCAAAGAAGAAGGCGAGCGGTGGCTGGCCAGGGGTAACTGGGGCGAAAGACTCCAGAACCGCGAATGCGCCGGTATCTGCCGGGATGTCGTCGGCGGTTTCGAGGAGGTCTGCGACGGCTGGAGGGCGCGGCTCCTGGCTCAGGCTGAGTCCTCAGCCTAGCCTAGCCTAGACAAAATGCTATGCTAAAAAAGAGTACTAAAACGAGGGGAAGACGCTTGCATTAGATCATGAGATTCTAGATGGTTATCGCCGAAGGGGAGCGTAAAGTGGCTTCCCCTTTGGTAAGATTGATTGGATTATTATATGAAATATGGAGGACAAGAACGAGATACCTAAACTGCAATACGCCTGAAGAATTTTTATTTCCCTTTGTTTGATTTTCTGGGAGGGAGGGAGATAGAGCATCGAGGTCAACGATGTCGTCCCACTAGAAAGGGATAGGCGTTTATATCATATCATATCATTATTTCTCGTCGAGAAGGTAGACAGACATTGTTCTCGACCAGAAGGAAATCTAGTAGAGAAAGCAACATGGATGCAATTAGAGATACCCACCCCTACCCTACCCTACTTGTCACGGTGAGCAGGCACATGTGACGTGATAACAGCACTTGCGGTCGTCGCCCTCCAACCGGCGCACAAGTCCGAGTTCCGCGCATACCAGGAACAAGTCAAGTCTCCTCCATAATGCCAAAGCGTTTAAGCAACACGCCTTGGCGAGTCCGAGCACAACAACGGAGGCCAGGGCTACAAGTTAGATACAGATGATCATCGCTTGGTGCCAGTATCTAGACCTGAAGACGATTTATGATACCTACCCTTTTTACAATAGAAATTTCACCAAATCCGAAGAGATGATTCATGTATGTATGTATATATGTTATGTCTTGATTCCAGTGACTCTGTGCTATTATATATATAGCCAGCATGAAGAAATAGAAACTATCAACCCTTCCTCTCGAATTTTACGACAGACATCTTGGATATCCGCCTATACGTGCTTTATAGGAATAGAGTAACAAAAACCACCAGTTCTGATATAAGCTTGCGCGTCCCACGGGACACATATCTAGTATCAGAAGAAAATGAAATCGAAGATTAGAACATCTCCGTCCAGAACACCATTGCCCTACTCTCAACTGCTGCTGCTATCCTTGCGTAGTATCTCCGCAACATCAGCATCGATACCATCATCACCCCCCAGGTCCGGGAAATCGCTCGTCTCTTCTAGACGTCGCTTCTTGGCCCCGTTGGCCGCAGTCGTAACAGACTTATACGAGGGCGACCCGATTACGGTAGGGAGCGTCTGTTGCGTAGCTGTAGTTGCGGACGACGGGGCAGAGTGGGTAGGAAGCACATTCTCTTCGGGAGGGAAATCAGGCGACCACTCAGGCGCCGGATCGTTGGGTTCCGGTTCAAAGTCGTCCTCGTCCTCGTCCTCATTAGACAGTGGCGTAAGGGCCTCGACTTCAGGTCTATCTGGTTCCTCAGCCGGTTCCTCCTGGCCGTTGCCCCCAGTTGGGTAGGGCTCATCGTTGGGGAGCCCGGCCATGATGGCGCGCTCGACTTCCGTCTTCTTGTCCTCGACCTTGAGCTTCTTCTGCATGACCTCCTCGAGCTCGTTCTCGTCCGCTATCAGAGCGTCCCTGTTCGTGTCCAGAAGTTTCTGGAGTTCGTTTACGAGCTCTCTTCGCGCCTTGACGCATTGCTCCACTGCGCCCTCTGCTTGCGCCAGCGTCTTGAGGAGACCGCTGAGTCGAGCGGCGTAGACGGGGGCCGATGGGACGGTGCTGCCTGGCGCCATGAGACTGTCATAGTCCGTTTTTGCCGTCTTGATGACGGGCTTGGTGCTCAAGAGAACTTTGGAGACGTTTTGTTGAGGCGCGACTAAAGGAGTCAGTTCCGCCGGAACCGAGGAGGCCGAACCGAAGATGGAGCCGCCAAGTCCAGCCTTTGAAGTCCCACGAGCCTTGTCGATATCTGCAGGATATTAATATGAGAATCCTTAGATAGGTAACAGATTTGCAGAGTTTCACCCACCATGGATCCGGGTCTCAACGGCTTGCTGAATAGGCCCCTCGAAGACACCGCGTTCCCTCCAAACATCGACCACCCTACGGATTCGTTGTTGGACATCATGCGGAGCTCCCTTGTAGGCAGCAGCAACGGCCTCAGCGACAGCAGGCGAGAATGAGACAAGGAACTCGTCCTTGCGACGGGCTTTAGACTGCTGCGCTACCTCTGTGACAACGTATGAGCAAAGGGACCTTGCAGGCGAGAACTGAGCTGAGCTGCAGCTCGAAACCTACCATTTGCGAGATAGATGAGATTCAACCGTTTGTGGCTGGTCGAATCCTTTAGTTTCTGCAACCAAAGTTGGACCGTGCGGTCTGCGTGACGCCTGAAATCAAATAGTCAGCAAGTTAGACCATACGACTGAGTAGCTAGGACAGGCAGCCTGCAGCCACTACTATTGAAAATACAACGGATGGATGATGGCTATACCTGTAAAACATGATCCACTGGGCTACGCTAACGATGCTGTCTTGGGTCTCGGATAGAGACGAGAGCTTGGCCAAGACGGCATCGTCGTTGTACGCCATGGCGAAACGAACAGTGTTGAAGCAGCTGAATAAAGATGTTGTTGAGTTGTTCGCTGGTTGCCCGCCACAATCGTCAGTGGTGTGATTGTCCGGCGGGTGGCGAAAATGCGACGTTTATATTTCAGGTCAACAACAATCAATCTACGAGTGGAATCGCCAATGCTCATTCCAGTCAGGAACAAAGCAACGCGAAGCAGATGATGGGCCGATTGATGGCTGACTCTAGCTACTGTGACAACAAGCCCCCTGAACTATGGTGTCCTCCCCAGTACGGTATACTAGATAAGAGCTACAGTCGGAGTTGGCGCGTGGTGATGTGATGGTAGACGACGGGTAGACGTCTTGATGACCCTGCCAAGCAGCTCTTAACCTCACGTGCTGAATCGTTGATCTAGAACGAAAGAGAAACCCTAATCGACGGATTGGGAATTTATTCCCAACTTATCTAGAAAAGATCAGGAGTAGGGCTGCTATGGATGCCTGTCCACTGGCAGCGATATTGTAGGTGCAAGATTCCTCCAAGACGATGATGATGAAGATGATGGAGATTCAGGAAAGCACGCGGAGCGTTAGAGAGCTTGTTAAAGCTGATGGATGGCACGTGATTAAACCTTGCAAGAGTTTACAAGGCCAGATAACCCAATCAGCTAGAGCGCGATTGACAAAGTTACCTGCAAACTACAGGGGTACGGGAGCGCCGTTTCCCTGCTAGTGGCTCACTGTATTTGCACTGTAAGCACTGCACATCACACCCATCGACGTACTGCAACATTAAAGTAAGGACATTTGATCTCCTCAGCTATCAAACAACCATCCCAATCACCACGACTATTTCCCTTCCTTTCACCTCTGATCAGTCGCCGAGGTCTTCTCCGCCACAGACGACATAGCTCTCGATTTCGCCGACGCGCCTTGCCTTCACCAACACTTGCCTTAGGCCAGTTACCAACCTCGATATGGCGGACCGATTCCCGTCTTTGGATGACTTCGACTCTGGTGGTAAGTTCGGCATGACGATATGGTACTGCAAGAGACGCATTACTCACATGTTGGATGCGCAGCCCAGACCGAGATTAAGGATGTTGGCTCGCCCTCTGCCGACGACTTCCTAGCCCGCGAACGAGCTCTCCTTGGCGATGATGCAACCCAGTTCACCACCGGCAACGAATCCGCCGCTTTAGCCGATACCTCAGACGATCTGCTGGGTGGCGGCGACTCTACTGATAATGCGCAGTTTGAGAGCAATTTCCCCGATCTCGCCTCCAACGAGGTATGTAGAGACATTCTAGGATACGTACGAGGACGTTTGTTTCTAATGACTTCATACAGCAAGCCGGATCGGGCATTACCGGCCCTTCAGTAAGCTATAACTCCGGCTACGGCGCCTACGCAGAGGAGGAGCAAGAGCCCGAGGTGATCAAGGAGTGGCGCGAGAAACGCGATGCCGCCAACGCGAAGCGAGCCGAGGAATTCGCCGCCCAAAAGGCCGAGACGATCAAGGAAGCTCAACAAAACATCGACGAATTCTACGAGAACTACAACAACAAGAAGGACAAGACGATCGCCCAGACACGCAAGGACGAAGAGCAATTCCTGGCCAGCCGGGACGACACAACATCGGGCGGCACCAGCTGGGAACGAATCGCCAAGTTGGTGGATGTGAGCGGCAAAAGCCAGAAAGGAGGTGCCAGCGGCTCAGGCAAGGAGCGCTTCCGCGAGCTCTTAATGACCCTACGCAAGGACGAGAAGGCACCCGGCGCCTCGGGAATCTAAGCCCAATTTCCCACCACACCGCACATACACACTACTTGGTCCGGGTTGGGTAGCAGTATGTTAATCCACCATTAAACCCTGGCAGAAGCCCAAGGTTCCAAGTTGTATTTTAGACAAGTCGCAAGTTACGGCGACATTTAGCTTGGCGTCGTCGTCGGTTTTGGACGGCGGAAATGTATTCCATGGAATGATTTGGTCTCAGGAAGCAGAAAAAAAGACATAGAAGAGCCTGGCGGTGGTAATATGAACACACTTTTGCGTGAACGACTTTCTATTTGACGATGAACCTAATAAAACATTTCGTTGGCGTCCGTGCCGGCTTGTATCATACGACCTTCGTCTCTCTCCTCTGTACACCACACCGTATTTACTGTTTGTTTAGGCCTTGCCGAACCAAGTGTTGTAGCCCAGGATCTTGCGGCCCATCATGTACATGGATGCTATAACAATTCGTCAGAAAACAATGGCGGCGCAATGAGGGTTACTGATAACGAACCTCCCAAGGTACCCCAGAGGAGGATTTGGTAGGGGACCAAGATCTTGGAGCTTCGGGGGTTCTGCGTCATATTTCAGTCAATCGGAGAGTTCTCGGGACGGTAGGCTGGACGGGGGCGGTGGGACGTACGATCTGCCAGAGTCGGGTGTGCTGCTTGTAGGCTTGCTGGTAGAAGCGCTGGTGCTGGGGCACCTTGTTCGGGGCGTCGATCATACTGCGTTGCTCGTCAGCATACTCGAATCAAGCACATTCAAGATCGCAAAGAGGCTCTATTGGAAGGTCGAGAACGGGCCATTGGTTGGCGACTCGTCGGTGAAAGCATCTGCCTCATAACAGATCAAACGTACCCCATTGTGAAGTTTGGCGTCGATGGTGGTGGGAGAGGGGGACAGTAAGAATTGGATGGTCGCGAGCTATGGTTGGAGCTTGTATCAGAATCAGGCGGTTTGAAGATGGATTGGTCGTTGGAGTGGTTCGATTGGACGGTGACAGCTGAATGACTAAGCGCCTTTTCCTCGGTTAATCGCCAAATGGTGGACTAACGGAAAGCGGGCCCTAGTGTTGTAACGGCCTGAGCCGCTTACATCTTCATTTTATATACTTACGGATAGTAGACCGCGATAAACAACACCCTAGAGAACCAACTCATTATCATCTCAGATTATTTCGTAGTAATAATGCACCAGGTCCTCGCTCTCCAATGCGGGAGGATACATCAAGCCCATCCCAACCCTTTTAAACCTGACCATAGTATTATCGACTGGCTCGAGCAGCAGCCCATAATAAATCGTTTGCTTCACGGTGCCAAACATATCTATACAGCCGTCCTGAGAAAAATATGATCAGAATGCAAAATGCTCAACATTTCTATACAGCTACTGACCTTGTTGCAAATGTCACTCCACGACATGGTCGAATCATCGCTATTTTTACTAGAAGTAGACTTCCGATCCGGGAACTCATGGCTTATCAAGACGGTCATTAGTCTCGATGCAGCACGCGAAATTCTATATCAATATAATACATACCAATCATATAACGGGTCTTTAGCATCTCTTTCTCTAGAGGCCCAGAAAGCAAAAACACAGCGTGATGCCGTTTGTGCATCGAAAATACCGAACCCAAGAACTTGACCACTTTTGTCTTGAAATAGCATACACGGACGTCGTAGCTCGCCATTGGGGTTTTTGATCAGGGAAAACTCCGCAAGCCCGGCGTGGTTGTTGGTAAAGTCAGTGCCGTTCGTGAAATATGTGAAGTATGTAAATTTCGCGACACAGCATTCATTGACTGGAGTGCTTCGATAGATCGCCCTCAGTAGTCCCGAGACAGACAATACCGTTGGTTCAGTGTCATGAAAACCGACTCTCGCCTCTGAAATTGGGTGCTCGCCGTCAATTAACCATTGCTTCGCTCCGCCAGTTCTTGCCCAACTCCAAGAAGGTATATCAGGAAGCACGTCGTTTAAGGGCGTGTCGACCAGAGATATCCAAAGACACTGTACTAGTAGATCAGTATCCCATACACCAAAGAAACATCGCCCTTCTTGGGCTTTCGCCATTTCCGTTATGATTCCTTGAATCGCGGGAAGACGATCGGAAACAATGGTGAGCTTCGAGCGGGTATATTCTACCAGGAATGAGGGCCATGATAAATAATCGTATATCTGGAGGTCAGTCTTAGTTGAGCGCTCTTCCATGGCCATGGTACGACATGCCCAGCTCATCCCGCCTGGCATGAAAAATACTCGTCTGCGAGACAAGTATAACTCCTGCTTAGTCCATCCTCTGCTCGCCAATGGTCCATACCACGGCTTCACTGGGGCTTCCGAGATGAGCCGAATATGTAGACGTGTTACTCGCTCGTTCCCGGTTTTCACGATAATAGAAGCAGCGGGGGTATCTTCTGGTCTCTCTGCCACAAAACAACCTCCACCCGAATCCGAAGATCCAGATGCCGATATCATCAGAATTGCCTTTTCGTAAACAGAACCCATGACTTGAGCCTCGCGAAACCAGTCGTCGGGATCATCTTGCACGATGCACAAGGAGTCGATCCAGAGGTAGTCGATTCCCAATTCGCGAGTGATGACGGAAGCTTCTAGGAATGTCTTTGGTAGTCTGCAAAGGGGAATTCCTGCGAGATGGGCCTTGAGGTTTTCTTTTACTGTTCGCAGAGGTCGGTTGCTCGGAGAGCCCCAGCAATGGCTCAACGCACAATAACGACCTTTCAAACCATGGCTTTCTACTAATTTAACATGTCCTGGATCCTTCACTAGCAACACCCGAGTAGGTAGCGTTGCATGTTCCCCTCGATCTATCGTCTGCCCACAAATAGTTTGTAGACAGTCGTCATGACGAAGTAGACATCCTTGTAACCACCGCTTGATTAATGGAACAGCTTCATGCGGGTCATTCGTGAAGATCGGTCGCTCAGTTGAGATGTCTAGGTCTCCAGCGGTCGGGTTTTCTAGACGTGTTGGTTTTCAATTAAGGCCCACTCATCTGAATATGGTGCTAACGCACCATCATCAACCCATACAGAGAATTCCAATTCAAACCCCTAGATCCAGAGACCGAGGTAGGATATAGGTCCCGCGTGGCCATGAGCGTAAGACCTTCTGAAAATCACCGTCCACTCTCCCGGAAACTCGCAACTGCCAAGAAAATGGCGAACAGAGTCAACCCGAGTTATGAATTTACATAAATCACAGTTTGTAGCGGTATCGTAGGGGTCGGTTTGCTTCACCCGCGTATAAGAATGATATGGGAAAGGATGATGGAAAGAAGAAGTATTGGAAGGCTTGCTGCACAATGTCTTAATGAGTTCCTCACAGAAATCACACAGTGGCGTGGTCGCCATTTCCGGTTCTGGTCGGAATTTGTCGTTGCCGATGGCTATTAATTGGATTGGACGAAAGATAAAGATGATGGTCGCGTACCCCTCACGAAACTGGATATATGTCAAAACCCCAGTAAAAAGTGTATATATCAGCCCTACCATGCGGGATAAAGCTATTTCTGACAGGAGTAACCAAGTACACCCTTCGACAATATGGACATGCTGTTAGTGCGCTAGGTATCTGTTACGGTACGTATGTAATAGCTGCAGACGGCTCAGTCGCTCAGTTTGATAACTTTCTACTTTTTTTAATAGTGTCGTGGTCCAGTGCTGCAGTTCTGTTGCGTGACAGTTTTCGTCCAGGCATAGCATGATCGAATTTTCTGCACCTTTGGAGATCACCCCATGATCCTATCCCCCTAGACCACCAGCGATACTAAAACTCCAATCCAGGCTCAGATCCGTAGCCAAGATAACGTCATGATACAGCATTAGAGTTAAAAGCATCGTGATTCAGGATTGGATGACTTCATGTGTTAAATATCGATTCACGAGCGGCTTATCCGAAGTAGCTTCTAGTCCTTGCACTCGGATTGACCGCATAACATAACAGCTGAAATGCAATCAGCCATCAATGATATCATTTTCTAGCAGGCCTCCTACAGGCTACGCCCTTCGTCGTGAATTAGATAGCAATGACTGCATCTAGCGGGTCGTATCGCAGATTCTTACCTAATTTACTAGATTGACGTTGTATTCTTAGTATGACAGAATTCAATGCTCGGCTAGACATACTTAACAATCACATGCAGGGTATATTGCGCAGTTACAAGGATGGTAAATGTTACGGGGTCTGCAGATATAACTGAACGCGCACTTGACTAGCTCACTTATTTGGCGACACCTCACCTTTCATTCAGGTCCTGTCGTAGAAAGCCTCGCACATGCCGGTAATTCCGTCGTGATAGACTCTCGTACCAACCAACACCTGTGATGAAGGCTTGTGTTCAAGGACATGGAAATAGGGGTAGTATTCAGCTAAGGTTCTGTGGCTTTGCTCTGTAATAATATCATGTCCAAATTACAACCCTCTTTAAGATTAGTAACTCACGTATCTGAAGATTCTGTTTGCCTTGGCACGATTGAGGCCTTTCGAGATAGCCTACTAGTCTCCAGCCTCTTTTATGCCACAATCCGTCAATGTACAGACAGGTAAGCTGCTACTCAAAGATTGAGCAGGACATGTGTCAGATATCTGAGTTCTTCCGTTGAAATGTATGATGCCACAAATAGTTTCGCCACTGCTTATCGGGCTGTGAGTTATTCATATCATCATGACCATGAAATAAAGGCGTTGTATTTTATCTTCATTTCAACTTCACACCTTGCTGTTGTCTATATAAGTCAGACCGGAGCTTCAGTGCACCTACACATGTCTTTTCTATCTATATTACTATCACCAGCCTATCCCTTACTGACTCTCTGGTAACCTTGTCTACTCAAAGAGAGCATCCCTTCACTCGAGTCTTTATAGATTACGACTACAACTTGAAGATGTCAGATCTTGACTTTTCAGCCATACCACCAGATCAGCTGCAGTCGGTCCTCAATGGGCCCGCGATTCCGCCACCGGCTGGGGTGATACCCAACTTTGATGACCCAACAAACAATAACGGAGTTGAATTATTTACACTACTTTTACTCTCAATAATGGCATCTATAGCACTTGCCCTGAGGATCTACGTAAGGTTTTGGAAACTGAGACAACAACACTCTGGAGATTGTAAGTTCTCGTAACGGCCTGTTATTGTCGCTCCGTTCTCCCATTGACCATTACCAGATATCATCATTCTATCATATGTGTGCAGCTTCATGCAACCCCCGTGTAGACTTTGCTTGCTGAAAGATGACCACTCATAACTTTTAGGGTATATATATCTATTTAATTTCTGGATCGGCACATTCAATCACCTTAGGTATTTCGTTTGCCCATGAATGGGACATACGCGGAAAAGACATAGCAGATTATTTAAAGGTGAGATTCTAAGGTCCATGTTTGAGCTATCGCTAAAATTTACCTTTAGATCGTCTTCATCGCCGCGGTCTTATACTCAGTCGCCATACTACTTGTCAAAACAGCCATTCTAATAGAGTGGATTCGCGTCTTCGTTCCATTACCCCGTCGAACCTGGTTTTACTGGACTTGCTTGGGCATACTGGGCATCAATATCCTGTTCTATATAGGAGTGTTGATTTCTTGGGCCTTCGCATGTCGTCCATTTTCCCGTTTTTGGAACAAAATTATCCCGGGACAGTGCATCGATATTAAAATCGTAACTCTTGTAACGGCCGTCATCAACCTCATCCTGGATGTCACAATCTTGTTACTCCCTCAACGAATAATATGGAAGTTGAATATGTCGAGAAAAAGGAAGCTTGGTGTCTCGGCGGTATTTACTATTGGCATTGCGTAGGTAGTATTGCTACAGATCCAAAGCCCCCAGCTGACATTGTTCATACTTAGGGCGTGCCTTTCTGCGGCATTTCGAATTCAAGCTACATTAGAATGGCAAAAATCGAGAGACATGCCATATCATTGGTCAGCAATTTCTCTATGGGGCCTCGCTGAGATTACTTGTGCAATACTTGTTTTCAGCATTCCTGCAATTCCAATGGCCTTCAAAGAATTCCATGCACCAATGTGGTTTTCCTCGTGGAGATCCTGGGTAGCATCATCAATTAAAAGGTTGAAGGCAACATACAAACGCTCAGGTGCAGCATTATCTCATACGAATTCCATCGTTACATCGCACGAACATCAATGCATAAGGGGCCAACCGGGACCTGAGCCCATACAGCTCGAGTCATTTGAAAGAATTACACAGATCTATCAGCCCCAAGGAAAACTATGGACGACTGATATTGTAGCATTGGGAAGTTCCGAACTTAGCCTGCTTCAAGGATATTATAGTACATAGTATCTGGTATAAGAAGAGCGTTATTCTAGGGCATGAGAGATGTAATATATCAATGATCTCAGATAGCAAAAGGCTGCTTGAAAGATTTAGGATTGTTTTCTTTTCTGTAAGTTTATAGTTTTCATAGTTTTATAGATAGCTGAGCTAGATATACTAACAAAATACTGCGATGCGTTTTGAATAGTATTGGCGACTGTAATTACTTGAATTAACGGGAAACGCACTCTCCGCCAAGATGTGCGATTGATTGACTAAAGGAAATTCCTAAAAGAAGCACCCCTTCCTATATGTATCTGGAGTGATTCATTAGGCGTTATTTCGGCTGGAACTTTGTTTTTTTAACTACGAACGCGAAAAGTTTATATATACGCATCCACATAGTAGAGAGCTACACATTTGATCACATATGCATGCATCAGAATGGCCGTTCTGGGCCAAACGATGTGAAGCTTTCACTTAATAGAAAAGGCAGTTTCACAGAAAACTACCACTGTAATTAACCTCAAGTCATAAAGAACGGAATGACATGCATAAAATTGTCCAACTTTACATGAAGTACTAGCTGTCAAGTCAGGTCAGTGAGCTTGGTTGTCAACTAGGTACCTAGAAGTTAGAATACAACTCTATGGTGGGGTGAAAGGTTACCTGTTGGATAAGTGGGGTCCCGCTAGGGAAAGATCCACTTAGAATAACCTCTGATATCAAACTTGATGGATGTAACTATCTGTACAATTTTTATTTTTCTACGAGCCTTCTCCGGACTTGGATCAACCCAATCTAGCTCAATGCGCACCACGACAACACCTACCAAGTTGCTACGGTAGAGGCTTTGCGCCCCATTCAACTACGCCTCCTTGGCATGTGGCCGCTGAGCAGTAATGCGATTGGCGAGCCGTGCGTTGCGAGATGTACAGCTAAAGCGGCCCGTCCGCCATCCGCGGGCCTCTCTCCTGCGTCCATGCTCGCAACCCTATGCTAACGGCCTCGCCTGCTCTACTGTCGGACCACGCCCTGACATACGTCCCTTTTCGATATCTTCGATCCGCAGCTCCAGAGCCGATTGCGATCTGATCCACCCGGAGCTATCACAGCCCTCCTGGGCCCCGGTTAAGCATGGTCTCACTTCGCAGCAGGATACGAGAATCCCTCTAGTTCTAGAGAGCAAGGCTTTCCACAGATGGGGCGCCCTGCTTTCCGATACCGCTCGCCTCGCCGTCGAGACAGACTTCTTCCGACAAGGTCCCGCCAAGGAATGGGGCAGCCGATTGCTGGTGGACAAATTCGAGAACCACGGTGATTTGGCGCTTTGGTGTAGTCTCTTGGACTATCAGATGCGCATTAATGGGCCTGCCGGCGTAGCCCACGTCTGGAAGGGTCTCTGGGGTCGCAAGACGTTGCACGAGGTCGACAGCCCATTGGCCGATATGTTCTGGCGCGTTATCTTGGAGGGCGCCCTTCTGTCCGAAGATCCGTCCTTCTTGAAGGATATTTGGATCTACAGCGAGTGGATGTACGACCTGCATCAAGTCAAATGGCCGCGCCTATATACCACCGTCATAAAACACATGCTCCGGACGCATCAGCATCACGAGGTTCTGAAATGGCAGCTGCGACTGACACCCAACTTTTTTCCTGGTTCAGACGAATTTGCAAATATCATCAAGGAGTTCGCTCTAGATAAAGAACTCTATCAGTTGGACACACTCCCGGCGCTCTACAAGACCAGTCCAGAGAGAAGTCTCTACAATGTGTTGCTTCCCTATCTCTTCGACCTCGGAGAGTCGACCCTAGCCAGGAAATGGCGGCGCGATTTTATTCGACACGGCGAAGTACCGCTGGCACCAGTGCCAGTAAGACCGTTTCTCCGATTCCTGAGAGGCTACTATTCAAATGATCCAAATGATGAACTCATTCCTGAAGAACTAGCCGCTTTAAAATACACACCCGAGCAGGTGCAGGATGAGATTCCTGATTTAACGCGAGAATTCATGAATCGTGTCCACGGACGAACATTTGGAATTACTGTGAAAAACTACAATGACCGGCTTGGTGCAAAGTGGTTCGCCAGCTCTTGGGTAAGCCTAGACGGGGCAATCTCGACGATATCCGCTCTTGGCGTCGAAAATATTGGGCCACTATCTCTTCAATCCATTGCCCTGAGAGCCGGAAATTCGGAAGATTTACTGAATCGCATCTCTCAACTTCGAGAGCATGGGATATCCGTCGTAGACTCGAATTACTACCAAATCGTACTTTACCTCGCAAGGCAGAATGACGACGAACTACTGTTCGATCTCCTAAGGAGTGATCTTCATCCGGATGTCTTCGATGATTTTGATCTCCAGACACGATTGATCAATTCCGTAAATGGCGTGTCCGACTGGCGAACTCTTCGGCTACTATTAGTCGCAAGACTTGTTGTTTTCGAACGATCAGCTCGAGAAGCAGCCAATAGTGTGTTGCGGCTTTGCTTTCAACAGAGAAACCAAGACAGGGTCCTCAATATCCTTGAGGACATGAAGACAAGGAACATCCCGCTCAATTTTGAGGAAGCAAGCTATATTTACGAAAGCTTGATTGACGATTATAATCACAACCAAAGAAGCCTGACCGCAAAGCCCGCAGCGTTCTACCTCTCTATTTTTCGCCAATTGAAATCGATGGATGTACCGGTGCCTCTGAGCCACTGGAAACTCATCATGCTCAGCATGGCTCGACGAGGACGACTGAAGGACCTAGAGAGGCTGAGCGTCGACTTGGTAGATATGTTCCTCAGCTCGCCATCTCTGCGACCAGGGTTCGTCCCAGTCCATGTCTGGGATCTCCCGGAAGATATGAGGGATCCGCTTAGCGGCGTCGAGAATCTCATGGGCGTCTACATCCCGCAGGATATCCAGAGGAGTCACGGCCAACACCCTCTACGCGAGCTATTCAACACCAAAGTGATGACCGAGATGATTGAAAACGCATTCATCGTCCATCCGGGCCAAGGATTCCATGCCAAGCACAGCACCCAGCCAGGTCGGTCTTGGTCCCAGGGCTCGCAGATCGCCAAGATGATCCGACTGCTGCGTCTTCTGCACGAGCGAGGCATGTGGATCCGGTTCCGGAAAGTGCGGTTTATCGTAACTAATTGCCTCGTGCATATCTACGGTCCGGGTCCTCCGATAGGTACCTCCCAACGATTGATGAGGGCGGGCAATACCCTGAGACTAAAGGATATGAAGACCCTGATTGACAAGGCGTGGGGGCGCGAGTTGCTGCTCCCGTTAGATCAATTGGCGAAAGTCATCCAGGCACGAAAAATCGACGTCACGCTACTAGACAGTCGTAGGTCCTCCGAGGAGCAAGACAAAGACAGAGATGAAGAGTTCTACGAGGACTGAATGACTGCAAGGTTTCTGTATATGAACCTCATTCTACTATATGTATCATGTAAACTTTGTGTATATATACTATGGATAGACAGGCGATACCCAAAATTATGTACAACTATGATATGAAAGTGTATAAAGTATCTATAGATACAGAAAAAAAGAATTATCTCAGTTATCAGTCGTTCGCGTAGGGTGGTTACGACCTACTTCGCTCATTAGATTCTATTGTTACAGGGCAATAGAGTGTGGTTATCTCGTTACCAACTCATATGTGAAATACAGATTGTCATCATCACAACTACGTAGTCAGGGCAGATTTTTATCTGCCTATCTGTCATTTGATGATCCATCCTATCTGATGGATAGATGCTAACCCTTCGCCATAATTCATGCTTCTTCTCTGCGCATCCCCTACCACACCTTCATCATTATCATCGTGATCAACGTCACCTCCACCTCCACCTCCACCTCCGCTTCCACCGGTAGCTCCGGCGCCGGCGCTCGCGCTCCCGTGAAATTTAGGCTTGAGGGCAAGTAATATTATGGCGCCGGCGATGAGCAATATGAGTAAAAGTATAGCCTTGCGCTTAGTCGTCTTCTTCTGGTATCCGGAGGCGACGACGAGTTCTTTTTCGGCAGCTTTCACGTCCGTTGCCATGCGCTCAACGTTGTAGTCGATGCGGTCGAGCATGGTGCCCTGGTCGATGACCATGGTCTGCAGGTCGCGGAACAGGTCCGACAGCTCGATGATGCCCTGCGCGATGTCCTCGATCTCGCGCTCGCGCTGCAGGATCACGGCGTCGTTGCTGTGTAGCAGACGCTGCGCTGTCGTCTGTTGTAGCGCGGATTGTGAGTAGGATCTGTCGGCGTCCGACTCGAGGAGGGAGGGGTCTGACGCGTAGCTGGATGCGCTGGGGGCCCCGAGGGGTGTTGAGGCGCGCTCGCCGCTGGGTGATAAGGCGCCTAGGCCGGACATGCCGCGGAGCTCTGTGAGGGCAGAAATTAGCTTGCCGTCTACGTCTGTGGTTGAAATCGCAACGTACTCTTCAGATAGGCGCTCTGCTTTTTCCGAAAGCCTGCACTGGCCTCCTGAACGCGGCTAGCAAGGCTGACCTGTATATTCCTAGCCATGACCTCCTCAGCCCTCGTCATAGAGCCCGCCTGCTGGCCCTCGCGAACCATCTGCTCGACACGCTGGATGCAGCGATGACAGTCGTGGAAGCCCTTCGTGATGTTCTGCGTCAGGCGCTCGATCTCGCCCTCCTCGGCGCGCTTGGCCTCCTCGTCGTTGAAGCCCGGCAGGACATGCTTCTGGTGCAGGCGCTCGAGGGTCTGGGACTTGCGGGCGATGTCGGCGAGGAGATCCGTCACCTCGTCGCTGACGTCGGCCCAGCGCGGCGGCAGCAGGTCCATCTCGATGACGGCGTCCCCGTCGTCGTGATAGTCGCCCCCGGACAGCAGGCCCTGCGTATCCTCCCCCCCCGTACCCGCGCCGCTACCGTTGCCGAAGTCTGAGAAGCCATTGCCGCTGGGTCCGGGGCCGTATCGTGTCTTCTTGGCTGGGTGGTGGGCGTAGGATTGGCGGTACGATATGTAGCTGGTTTTCGAGTCAGCTAAAAGCGTCGAAGCGAAGACGACATAATACGGTATGGTTCAATTCCACCCGACGATGGTAGCACTTACAGATTGGTGCGGTCTCGCCACATGGCGGACCCCGAAGAGGGCTGATGCCGCCGTCGATTATGTTTGTGTTGTTATACAGCCACAGGATGAATGACAATCAAGGGAAGGGAATTACGCGGTCGAGAGGTTGAGAAAAGAGGCCGCCGACGTGGATGTGTTTGTCGCAATACAGCAGTTACATGTAAGCAAGGCGGAATTTAGTCTACAGAGGTGATGGTACAAGAGATAACAGATAGGCCAGAAGTTGTATCAAATTAATTGATTGCCGGATACAGCATTCAGATTAGACAGCTGACGTAGCTTTCAAGGTGATGTTGACGGGTCTAGAACGGCTAGGGGTGTTGGTTTGTACCTACAGCGGGCTGCCAGCAGCTAAAAGTACATACCCATAGCAGTAAGTAGATTCTATCAATTATCACATGTACAGGGGGGGTGCGTACACGAAACAAAGAGGCTGAATACGCATCTTATGCTCAAACTTGAACGTTAGTTTTTCGATTGCTGTTATTTTAGATAGAGTGCAATAAAAAATAACGTCATAGGAAACAGTCAGGCAAATTTAATTATTTTATCAAATAGACTTATTTATTCTTGGGTTATTATATCTTAACAAAGCGACTTTCCCAGGATGTTTGATGCTAAGACCACTCAGCCTTTTTGTATATGTATGCGTATCCATCTGCCATTGCGTCTCCCATACGACTTATCAGAGCCATTAGCACCCTGTAGCAGATCTCATTCGTAATACCACGTTCGATCCAGGAAAATAATGCTTGTGCAAGTAAGCAAGGCGTCCAGGCAAGGCAAACACACTCGTACCATGGTACTGTAGACCACAAAGGGATATGCCGCCGTGTGGGTTACAAAGTGGATGAGCGAATAGCCAGTAGACTGGCCTGGTGCGACAAAGCCGGAGGGGAAGCCTGCATCACAGCCTGCCAGCAGCCTATAGGAAAGGGGGATGGGCTGTATGCGTAGGACCTTTCACCACTGTGGGCTCCCTCTGTTGCGTGCTGCCCTTCTTCACCCCTCTAAAATAGCTAAAATAGCGTGTCAGCCCTGTCCCGGCCTGAATCGCCCATCTCGCTTCCCCATTATTATTTCAAGACGGCTTAAGTGAAATAGAACACACTTCATCCTCAACCAACTTTCTCCCCCCCACCCATTAGACACCTCCTTATTAGCTGCGTGCTTTTGCCGACTCTCTGTACCCGTCGTCTTCGTGATAGCACTCGACACACTCGCTTCGACAACTATCGCACCATGGTCAGTCCACTGCAATCAGCTATCAGTGTTCCCCGCCTTACACTGTGGCTGTCATTGATTATTGCCCCGCGCTCGACAGCTTCGATATGTCGTCCTCATGGCGCCCTTGCTGACCCATTCCTCCTATTCTAGGCCGATACTCTGACTGAAGAGCAGGTCTCCGAGTTCAAGGAGGCCTTTTCCCTCTTTGTAAGTAAATTTCGCGTGCACAGACGGCCACTAGACGCGCTGTGACGTCGCTTTCCCTGAGCTTGATACATGGAATCGACCCCACGCTAACAACATCGTCAGGACAAAGATGGTGATGGTGAGTATAGCTTTACACTGCATCCCGACACCCGAGTCGCATACAACTATTTCCCCTCGGTCTGGTCTCTACAGTCGCTGTACTCTTTGGTTCCTCTGCAGACGTCGTCTACTCGTTATAGGCACGACTGGCGCTGATGGTGGCCCGCGTCACAGGACAAATCACAACAAAGGAACTGGGCACAGTTATGCGATCGCTAGGCCAGAACCCCTCTGAGTCTGAGCTGCAGGACATGATCAATGAAGTCGATGCCGATAACAACGGAACCATTGACTTTCCTGGTAAGGCACTCGAGTCGTTATAGGCAATGTTAGGCAACAGGCTGACCGCTTGGTCGCACAGAGTTCTTGACCATGATGGCCCGCAAGATGAAGGATACCGACTCTGAGGAGGAAATCCGAGAAGCCTTCAAGGTTCGCACGCCCTCCTGTCTCTAGATAAATAAACTGATAGAGAGCTAACATGGTTGGCAGGTTTTCGATCGCGACAACAATGGGTTCATCTCGGCCGCCGAACTCCGTCACGTCATGACCTCGATCGGAGAGAAGCTCACAGACGAGGAAGTTGACGAGATGATTCGCGAGGCCGACCAGGATGGTGATGGCCGTATCGACTGTGCGTTTTTTTCTCTTGGTCCCGCAACAACCCCCGCGTCAACTTACGTCTTACTAACCATGACGACACGCAGATAACGAGTTCGTACAGCTCATGATGCAAAAGTAAACTTCATTCGGTCCCGCAGCGCAAGCCTTTTCGTAGCCGATTCATACCCAATACATGTCATGACACGCTTATCGTCTGTTTCTTTATCCTTGACGCCGGAAGGTTGGAGCTGGAGTTGATTTGCGTTGGGCTCGTAGTTTAATGACTCTTGCTGTGTGAAGTTTCTTCTAAAGAAACATGCAGCTTTACGGACGGGGAATGGGATAGGTGTCTTGACAAGACCCGATCTCCATCTTCTCCGTATCTCCTTTTCAAGGGGGTTCGCGTAATTAAGGATTTTCATCCTGTCCTTGGTCTAATTGCTTCTCTCCTAACGTGAACCTTATCCTAGTGTATGTCCTTTTATCCGTCGATGTGCTTACTCTATCAATGCCGTGATCCCTTGATAGCATGGCTTGATTCACCACCAGCAGTTAATTTCCAAGGTCAGCTGTCCATTTGCGCCTTCTTTGAGTCACACATGACTCCTTCATACGCGATTATTATAATATTCATAACTAAGCAACACCAATGATTGTCTACAAGATAGTTTCAGCTATATTATGCAGTTGTGAAACTGAGCAGATGTGAGCTATATAGTCCTATGTCCTGTAAGTTAAAAGAGCCAAGCCTGAATAAGTCGGAAATATCAAGGGTTGTGTGTTCATGAATGGGATGATTCAATAGTGAGAAGGCAGAAGACGCCATTTATGTTTTGAAGCGATAATACACTTATTTAGTTTTTATCAACTCCTTAATATCAGTTTAGAAGAAATTTGCGCACGCTCAATACTCCTCGACTTGTTTGTTGTATTGCTTAGGTTAGCTCGTTGCGTGCTTTGTCCCTCTCACTTATGGGGCCAATGAGCAGACAGGATCAAAAGTATGCAACACAGTCAATTGAACCTTCATCATGACCAGTTACTGTGTCTCAATACCAAATCGGCAATTTTAGTTAAAATACCGATCAGTTAGCTTGCAAGAAAAAAAAAAAAAAAACTCGAAAGCACAACATTGTATAGATGTAAGCAGCTGGCTCGGCTCGGCGCGAACAAGGTGAATCCGGGCGTGGTCGGAGCTTCGGACCAGGCCGGGTACAATGATACTTACTGTACACTACCATGACGGCATTCTGCATTCGCTCGACTACCTTACCTCTTCTATAATTTTCTTTCTTTTTTTGGAGAAAATCATTCATACGCGCATCTCGGAGCCAGACAACGACCCATCACAAATTTGCTGAGGGCGGCTCTTCCGAAGGCGTCGTTCGAGCGACGATGCCACTGCGCATAGCGACAACTACCTTCCGGACGAAGACGACACGGTCGCAGTAAAATACAAGATGGTGTCGTCGGCACCCGTTCGGCATGCACTGCCGCTGCCCCGGCGCGGCGCCTCTATCGCGCAGCAGCTGGCTACCTGCCCTCGTCTTCAACCTCGCCATAGTCCCTTCGCCGGCGTTACAGCTGCTAGTAGTCCAAGCACTCGGCTATTTTCCGTCTCGTCTTTGACCATTCAGTCTCGTCCCACCCGACTTCGGCCCAACCCAACCGATCCATCTCCATTCTTACATGCGACCACAGGCCTAGGCCTTCGGGCTGTTGCGGCAAGGCGATTTTCAGTTACGCGCACAATAAAAAAGGACCTACAAAGCAGCTCCACGACTAAAGATGCGACAATTGTTGCGTCCAGATCTAGCAACGTCGGGGACAATGCCACAACTGTTTTGAAAGATGTAGTCGAGGAGTCTGCCGCCATCGAAAAGCACTCACCCGGCTCGTCGCTCGAAAAAGGCACAAAGGCAGGCAGACTGAATTTGAGGGCGCGCCTCACCAAAGAAAAGGACGAGGCCAGGAAATGGTCTACCTTGAAAGAGGTCTGGCGGCTTCTGCGGATTGCGCGCCGTGAGACCTGGCCGCTGCTGGGTGCCGTTTCCCTGCTCCTCGTTTCTTCCGCCGTTACTATCAGTGTTCCTCTTACCATTGGAAAGGTTATGAGTAAGATTCCCCTACCCAGGAGCCAGTTGCAGGCCAAATAGACGTAGTTCCAAGCTAATTTGATTATAAGATCTCGCTACAAGCGGTGCGGCAGAGACCACAATATTTGGTCTGACACTGTATCAGTTCTTCCCGGCTCTAGCTCTCGTCTTCACCATGGGTGCAGCTGCCAACTTTGGTCGCATCATACTCCTCCGGGTCATTGGTGAGCGTGTTGTCTCTCGCTTACGCTCTCAGCTGTATCGCAAGACGCTGGCTCAAGAAGGCGAATTCTTCGATGCCAACAAGGTGGGAGACCTAACTTCTCGCTTCATCGCCGACACGACTATCGTTGGCAAGAGCATCACCCAGAACGTTTCCGACGGCCTACGGTCTATCATCAGTTGCACTGCAAGCTTCATCGCTATGGCTTGGATCAGCCCCAGTCTCGTCTTGACCATATTCCTTGCTGCCCCTTTCATTGGTGCCGGTACCATCATATATAGTCGAATTGCGAGGAGGCTGGCTACCCAGTCACAGAAAGCTTTAGGTTCTCTGAATAAGATCGGTAACGAACGGTTAGAAAGCATTCGCACCGTCCAAGCTTTTGCCGCCGAGTCGAAAGAGGTTGGTCGGTATAATACACAGGTCAGAAAGCTTTTCAACATCGGTAAGACTCAGGCTTTGATGGATGCGCGATTCTTCGCTCTCAACGGGTGGCTCGGTAACATGATAGTTATCGGTCTGTTATGGCACGGTGGTAGTCTCGTTCGAGAGGGTTTCTTGACGCTGGGCGACCTGACGACTTTTATGATGTACGCTGTATACGCCGGAACAAGTGTCATAGGAGTTACCAGTTTTCTTTCAGAGCTCATGAAAGGTGTTGGAGCCGCGACCCGCTTGTTTGAACTTGAGGATCGCAAACCGGCCATTCCCCCGACACGCGGCGTCCCTATTCATTCGGCCAAAGGACTCATTGAGTTCTCAGACGTCTCGTTCGCTTACCCCACGCGCCCAGACAATCAGATCTTCAAGAATATGAACTTCTCGATTCCCGGCGGCAGCAATGTGTGCATTGTTGGTCCTTCGGGCGGTGGAAAATCCACAGTGACTTCGCTCCTACTACGCTTCTATGACCTTGACAGCGGCTCAATCCGCGTCAACGGCATAGATATCGCGACGGTAAACGCGAAGTCGCTGCGCCGACGTATCGGCGTGGTCGCCCAAGAGCCAGTTCTGTTCTCCGGCACGATAGCGGAGAACATCGCATACAGCAACCCGCGAGCGGACCGCGCCGCCATCGTCCAGGCTGCCTCGAGAGCGAACTGCACTTTCATCGCGAAGCTGCAAAGGGGGCTCGACACGGAAGTCGGATCTCGCGGCACGCAGCTCTCGGGAGGGCAGAAGCAGCGCATCGCCATCGCCCGCGCCCTCCTCAAAAACCCCGACATCCTCATTCTAGACGAAGCCACGTCGGCCCTTGACGCCGAGTCCGAGGTGGCCGTGAATGCGGCCCTCGCACAGCTCATGAGCGGCAACATGACGACCATCTCGATCGCCCATCGTCTGTCGACCATCAAGAGGTCCGACATCATCATCGTCCTCAACGACAAGGGCGCCGTGGCCGAGACGGGGTCCTACACCCAGCTCAGCGCGGACAAGAACAGCGCCTTCAGCAAGCTCATGGAGTGGCAGATGACGGGCGGCGAGAACCCGCACCCTAACTCCACTCCCTACCGACCTCCGCATCATGAAGAAGAGACGGTCGAAGAAGAGTTTGAGGAGGAGGAGGTCGAAGATGTGGAGAAGGGAGAGGAGAAGCGAGAGAAGTAAAATCTGTGGAAATGCTCTTCTCCCCTTCTCGTTATAATCTACATACACACAAGTGTGCCGCTTTGTATTAAAAGAATTTAGCATGGGTGAATGAGCTGATTCTTTGCATAATGTCTTCAATCCCTTCTTCAAGCGATTTTATCCTGGGAAACGGGAGGAGGCTTACTTATTTTTTTCAATAACTATAACTATAGAATCAGGTACGGCTTTAAGGGATGATACCATAGAACAGAAACGAGAAAAGGACGGAGGTTGGATTCATTGTGAGGCTCCCCTTTCATGTACAGAGGAAGGAGAAAAGGGAAGAGAAGGGAAGGGGAATCTCGCTCTTGTAAATTACGTACATATGCACACACACCCTCATCTACCTATCTATCTATAGGTATAACCGGCGTTGATCTGGGGAGGCAGGCGGTACGTGTGTATGTAAGTACGAAGCAGGCAGGCAGGTGAATTAATCAGGCTCTCTACTCTACTGCGCTGGAGAGGAGAGGATTGCGCAACTTGTATATGGACAGTATTTATGAAGTGATTACTGGGCTGAATTGTTGTTTGCCCCTCAAACTCCTTATTGAAGTCAGGTCGACTGGGTTAGTCGACTATCGATCTTCCTCGACGATGCCATTGACGTCTATTGTGAAGTTCTTGAAAGTGCAGATACAATACTCCGTTGTCCCCATCTATCTCACCCGAACTTGCCATGACCTCCCCCCCTCTCCCTCCCATTTGTAAGACATCGGGCACGAATATGTTTACATCTATCCTTGGCTAATCTATCGCTTCCTATTCGAATTTGCATGGGCAAATAATCAACGAATGGGCCCTGCCTCATCGAATATCCTTGCATTGATCCCATCACCAATCTGCTGCATCTCAGCCATAAACCGCTCATTCACCGATATGAGCCTCGAAGCCTTTCGGGCTAACAGCCTCTCGTGGTGTAACATATGCAATAACGTCTCCCGAGTCTCCACCAGTTGCGGTCTGTTGAAGCGGGCCAGGAACGTGATCTGCCTGGCGGACGCTTGTTCATCCGGCAGGTAGAGGATGAGGCTCTTGATGCCCCTCTTGTCCGGTGGCGGGATGTAGAGAGCCGCTGGGTGCAGTGGGAGGACCCCAGATGCAGTAACGGGCACGCTAGCGTTGAGTACGTGATGCGACACGCCACAAGGCCACGCCATGTGTGTGAGAATGTCCGCCAGTCTCTCGATGTGTGTCAGCGGCGGTGGCGGGAAGTCGATGACCACCGCTAACCCATTAGCCTCGGTGATCCAGGCTTGAAGCTCCCAGTCGTGCTCCTAATATGCGTCCGCGAAGGCCGGCACAAAGCGTCTAATGACTAACAGGATTCTCGAGCCGTCTTCGTGGAACGGGAAGTGCGGAAAGTCGGGGCCGTGGGTGCTCTCAATCCGACCCCGCCGGCGCGGTAGATGTCGGTCGTGAACTGCCGCATGCCATGATTGTTGACGGCGAAGAATTCGTCAAAAGAACGGCCCTCTTTGAATAGCACGGCTTCTCCGACGGGCCGTATGGCATATGCTTGGTGTATGAGTCGGTTTAGAAGCGCGAGCACCGGGTGCTTGTGGCTCATGCTGCGAAGTGCCGCCTGGTAAACGATTTCCGCGACTGCGTGCGAGCTAGCTAGATGGAGGATCTCTCCGTGGAAGAGATCTTTCTGGTTGCACATGGCTTTGGCAAGAAGCCAGTCGTTTTCATCGTCAAGTGGCGTGTAAATCAAATCGCTGCTAACGTTCGTCTTGATTGCTAATGGAAGCAATTGGCTGGATTTGCGATTCAAGTAAAAATACGCCTAGCAGTCAGCTACGTATCTACCTTTTGTTGTCAGGTAGTCTTTTCGATAGCTGTGATCTACCAGAAACAGTCGTCCATCATTATGAAATTCAGTAAGGTAAGATCTGGTGAGAGCTATGACGACTTCGTTATCAAGCTCGAAGGGTAAAAGTATCGAGCGTTGGATGTAGGCGACGCATGGAGTAAGGATTTGATGATAGCCGTTCCATGGCAAAGAGCAAGTCTTAAGTGAAGTTGATGAGCGCTCCGGGAGCAGTGCCACCAGGAACGAAACCTTTCCATTGTCCTTCGTACAGCAGGCGAAAGTCTGTCAACATTCGTCAGCCACTAGTCTGTACAATGTTAGAGCATATCGAGATAAGACGAGATGAGTTGAAATGAAGACATCTAGTTTAAGGGAAAGAAATATAGTTACCTGCTTGATAGCCTTCAGTACAGCAATTTCTTCTTGCATCACGGCGGCTTCTACAAGCGGCCTTGCATCTTTGTACCATTGATCTTGATGCTGCTGCACAATGACACCACCAAGGCATCCTGTGGGAAAGTAAGATGTATTGCCGAGGAGTGAAGGTCCGTATAAATTTTCTGCTTGTTTTAAATTCACTTCAAGTTGTTAATAAACAGGGTCTGGGTCTTCAACAGGAAGGAAGAGTTTTTCTTGAAGGTGGTTGTGACACACTTGACTGTCTCCCAATGACTGACTCTTTAATCTATGGGATTGAGACTGCAAGTATATAGGCGGTAAGACGGCAGTGCACAGGGCTATCAAGTACAAGAATATGAAGGACATCATGATAAAATATAGTGACCTGAGTTATTCAAAAGGTGATGGCTGTGGCCGATGAAAGTGGACTCCAACTAGGTATTAATATAGATAGTTATTCATAGGTGCCACAGGCCAGCTACGGCCAGCAAGAAAAAGGGCAAGTAACGGTGGGTCACACAGGACGTGGAACCGCATTCATGGAGATCATTCTTTCGCATTTAGTTTTTGCTGGCTAGAATGAGCTACCTTGATGCTCAGGGGGTGACGTTGGGAGCTCTGTTGACTAAGTGGCTACATTACACCTACAGATGGGCAGAACACTCCAACCCTCGCCTTGTCTAAGTCGTCGCAAGACTCGATGAGGATACATAATCGACGACATTGTTATATTAAACGGTTCCTACGGCAGTTACTGACTGAACATAACAACGAAGCCTCTTATTCATGTAACGACAGCACCCTGCTATAGGTAGTACTAGTTTCATTGGCATTTATAGGCTAGTTGGTGGGTTTTGATCTGCTACGCGATGGCATTCTTGGCATCAGAGGCGAAACCTGGCCTCACCATTGCCATGGACTTCTTGACCTCCCATTCCCAGGCAGTCAGATCCTCGCCATCGTCGTCCTGGTCGTTGCCAGCCTCACAATCAGTACCCACGCCCACTAGCTTTCTCATACTTGCCATGCGCTCAGGTCGTACCAGGTAAACTAAGCTATACTTGTCGACATATCTCTGATCGCCTGGTGCGTGCCGAACTCGGTGCATATCACTGCGCAGAAGCCCGCCCGTCCATTTCACAATGGCATCGCCCATGTTGATTATGAGGCAGTTGGGCTTAGGACGTACCCATAGCCAGGCGGCCTCATCTGTAGGTGATCGACCAGGTGTAAGAATTTGCAAGCCTCCAACGACATTAGCCAGCAAAGTAATGGTTCCAAAGTCAGTGTGATGTATAAGAGCCGTCTTGAGGTCTTCCTCTTTCGGGCTGGCAAATGCTTTTACCCACCGAATATTAGTTACAGATGGCTTGTTTGGCGATTGCAGGATCGTGAAGGTATCTTTGGGTAAGCCCAGACACTTCGCGAGGGCTGATGCGACGATGGCGACGATATCCTGACAATGCTTTAGGTACGACGTAACTAAAGGAACGTGAGGGCGAAGCAGTGGAGGGAGTTCTTGTGTGGTATTTCCCATCAAGCCGTCCTGGCTGAAAGAGAACGACTCGTATCGATCAGGCTCGCCCGTCTCTGTTTTGGCCTGGCCGCGGGGTTTAAACCTTACGTCGGGGTTTCAGTAAACAAGCTATTAAGTGACGATCCAGTAATTGAAAACCACCTTACCCTGAAAATGTCCGAGGGATATCATGCTGATAGGCCACTTTTACTTCCTCCGGCAGATTAAACGTCTCCTGGCATACGCTGAATAGCTTGTCAATCTCCTCGGTCAATACTCTGCCGGTCTCGTCCTCGCTCAGGTCAAGTAGGAAAAAGCCCAGTTCTTGACAAGCTTTGAAAGTTCGACTCTCAGCTGTATTGTCTTCGGATCGAAGGCTCAAGAGAGTGACAATGGTTATCGACGCAGTTGGCACATCGTCTGGAAAAGGAGGGACATCCCTGAACAATTTCGCTGAAGCCATCGCTATTCCGAGTGAGACAGGTATCTCAGGAGGCACTGGTGATTGTAGTATTGGGGACCAGGCATCGATCGTGGACAGTAAAAAGAGCGAGAAAGAAGTCTTTAAGGACTATAGACTCAAAGCCTAGTAGAACGAAACTCTACGGCAACAGCGCGTTTCTTTACTACTCAAGGGGGCGAGTGTGAGAATGTTTGGCAAGTGTAAAAAGGATAACAAAAGAAACAGAAATGACGATCATGCCCATATGTAGGTTTTTATTGGTTGATAGCGCCAGGATTCAATACGACCACGCGCGATAGCCAACACTGCCTCAAGAAATCATTGTAGATGGTCTCGACCGTACGATGTTGAGTAGGGCGCTACGTTACTGCATGTGCCTTACTCGAGAGTTACAGCGGGCTTAGAGAGGTTCACATTACCCTCACAGGCTATTCATGAACACACACAGAGAGAGCTGGATCCGAGTCTTTGGGAAGCTATCTTGCAAGAAAAGGATATTCTGTCTCATTCGTCAAGTACTTTTTGACCCCGCTGTTGGCGGCGCCCTGGTGTACCGATCCCAACGAATTTGCTCGATCATTTCCTGCGAAGCCAATCATACAGTTCATGTGAGTACGCGCTACTTTCGCACCTGGGTGCAAACCCAGCCTTGTAATATACACTAACAGCTGTAGGCTCAAACACTCTCTATTGGATACACCCTTCAAGAAGCTTAGGTGGCGATCTTTTAAAAACGTATCAAAAACTTACATTGACGCCGTCCAACAGCGCATATCTTCTCACCACAATGTATATCTCAATACAACCATTACAAGCATAGAGAGAGGGAGTAATGGTGTCACTGTGAATTCACTTGACCGAGACTCCCGTTTCTACGACCACGTGGTGCTCGCCATACCCGCAAATCAGGCCCTCACGCTCCTTGGTCGACATGCCACGGCTTTTGAACGCAAGATTCTTGGTAGCTTTAAAACAAGCGAGAATGTGTGCTATTTGCACTCGGATATACCTGTGAGTGAATAAAGTGTGCTTTACTTATAAAACGACTATTTCAATATTCCCTATCTGAAGGTAGGCTTCTCTAAGTTTTTATAGTTTCTACCAAAGGATTTGCCATTAAGTGCGGCATGGAACTGTCTCCTTGAGCGGAATAAGCGAAAAACAGAACACAAGCCCCTCTCTAGCCGCAAAGATTCACTACCAATGGAACATAGAGTCTCTGTCACTTTCGATATGAACAAACTGCAAGCGATCCCGTTTCCGGGCCATCCTGAGAGCCCTGGCAGAGTGTTGGTTACTATGAATCCGCCTCGGACTCCTGATGTATCGCAAGCAGTTCACATTTACTCTCATCCACTTCTGACCTCGGAGAGTATTAGAATGGTTCAGTATCTCAATGATATTAACGGCGTTGATAGGATTAGTTTTGCGGGTGCTTGGATGGGGTTCGGTTTCCACGAGGACGGCTATTCCGCGGGGGCTCATGCTGCACGCATAGTTCTACATTGTCATGAAAAGGCGGGTGGGTTGAATCTTTTAGTAGACACGGAGAAACAGGCCTTGAAAGGACTGGGGATTGTGAGGTCCACAATCAGAGCGAGCATTGAAATTGTACGTTGGGTTATGCATATATTCATGGTCTTGCGCGATGGCGATACTAAGCGGGCCTAGATGTGAGGAGCTAAATAAGAAGCCGGAAGTTGTTAGGTTAGGTACCTAGGTATCATTAGGTAATGTCAACCTTCGTTACGGCGCTGCACCAGCCACCGTAAGCCACTCGCGGCTGTCATTGAGGTACAATTACCTACCTCAACGTCAATATCCATTTCGCAAATCTAACACCTCCAGGATTTGCTTCACAAATTATATTTATTCTTAGCTCTTCACTTATTGTTGGGGCCCTTGCCTTCTTTGAATCGGATATATAATCTGCCCACCTCAAACTAAGTCGGACATTCTGATTCCTCCGCAGCCAGGGACCCCATAGCCGAGGAATCCTTCACTTAGCGGCCGCTATGGATCCTATCCTATCACAGTCCGTCGACATGTGAATTTGAGCCTCATTCAGCTTCCCACCGCCCGTCATTGGTATCCACTTTAGTCTTATTCGAGGATATACGAAGGTCTGGGTGACCTCAAAACACTTCATTTAACCAATTAACATTCATTTATCAAGAGACACAGCAAGGTAAAGGGGCCTCATAATTCTTATCTAATTTCCAACTTGTCAAGCTATAATAGAGTTTATAAATAAAGGTGGGTTCAGCATCTATGTAAGCATGACGTTGGTTGCACGCTCACCAAAAACAAAAAGCATTCAGGGCACCAGCTGTCTCAGCTCAGAAGCTTGGATTTCGCACGAAGCAACAGGATAGAGGAGACACATACACATCACCAAGCGGTCACGATGGTTCAAATCACAGAAGGAACTTTCAATATCGATGGCGCGAGCCTCTTCACTAAGACATGGCTAGTAGGTCTCACTCATACACTACGTCCGCATCTCACACACCTGCGCACGTGTATGCGTCTACTAACAGTTTTCCAGCCCGACGGCCCCATCAAGGCCAAGATGATCATGTTCCACGGCTTCAGCGACCACATAGATCGGTACTACGGCTTCTTCCCGCACCTCGCGGAGCAAGGGATAGCCGTGTACGGCCTGGACCAGCGGGGCTGGGGCCGCAGCGCGACGAAGCACAGCGACAAGGGGAAGACGGGGAAGACGGCGCGCGTGCTCGCCGACATGGCGGCTTTCATACGCACACAGCTGCCCTCGGATGTCCCGGTGTTTGTGCTCGGGCACTCAAGTAAGTTACGAGTTCAAGCCTCAAAAAAGCACATACTCATTATTCTTTTCCGCGTTCACGAACTTACCGTGTAAACAGTGGGCGGCGGCCAAGTCCTCACTCTAGCCTCGACGCCACAGTACGAGGACCTAATCGCGCAGATCAGAGGCTGGATCCTTGAATCACCATTCGTAGGCTTCGCACCCGAATTACAGCCCTCCTGGCTCCTGGTCGCCAGCGGACGGCTCGCATCGCACGTGATGCCTCACTTCAAGATGTACAGGCCGATTCCGCCCGAGGACATCACGCGAGACGTAGAGGTGCAAGAGAGCATCCGGAACGACGAGCTGATGCACGACTACGGGACGCTCGAGGGGCTGGCGGGAATGCTGGACCGCACGGGCGACCTGTCCAGCGGGAAGCTGGTGCCTTCTAAGAACGTGAAGTCTCTGTTCATGGTGCATGGGACCGCGGATAAGTCGACGAGCTTCGACAAGAGTAAGGAGTGGTTCGAGAGGAATAAGGACAGGATTCCTGATGCGAGGTTTAAGGCCTTTGAGGGCTTTGCGCATCAGTTGCATGCTGATCCGGGCAAGGAGGAGTTCTATGAGGATGTCTCTGCGTGGATCCTTGAGCGGGCGGGTGGTTCTGGCGATGGGGATGGGGCGCCGAAACAGACTGTGAGCGCGCATCTATGAGGAGTGAGAGAAATGGTCTGTATTGTTTCCCGAATTCTTTGGGGTAGACGGGGTCTGGAAATGACTGATGAGGATTGGAGACGCCGAATTTGGGTGTTGAGTATACTGGAGGCCGTTTCTCGCTATTGGTCTTGGGAAACGGATTCTATAAGACGAAGAAAAAGCTTAAAGCGTTGATTAATGAAGGAAGACTATTCGATGATGGAAAACAAAGTAGTTATTTCTAAACTTTCTGCCATTTGGATTGGTCTGCAGGAGGGGACCGAAAAATAGGATAAGGAGTCACTTCGTCACCCTTTGAAGGTCTCATAGACAGGTTTATTCTATATGCTGGTGACCACCAATGCTCCTCTTATGTCTTCTGTGTTTTGTTTGTGTTTATGCTATATGCTAATAACCAACAGAAAGCAACTATAAGTCTTCGCTTAAAACCTCCCCCTGGTAATCACATAGATTTCACCATTCAGGTTTAACCAGTGCATCGTTCCTCAGGCGGTATCCAAGTCAAACCAAGTCTCTCAAATACCCTCTTCTCAGCCGTGAGCATGTCCGGAGCAGGATTCCCGTCAGCATTACTTTCAAGATCGACCCAATCACCACCATTTTCGCGCATTCTCACACCACTACTATCGAACTTGAGCAGCTTTACCTTCTTACAGTATCGCCTCAGGTCCCGCTCAAACGTGGTGCCGCCCGTCCAGCCTACTACCGCACAACCCGCCGTCTTCCAGGGGCTTACTACAACGCACCAACTATTAGCATATCTGTATTGGAATTCGTCAAGGGGTCCTCACCAATAATGTCTACCCTTCGGTGCGGGTTAGGATTTTTAGACGCGTTTGTCCTGTCCCAATTCGGGTCCTGCCATACCACCAAGGCCTTGTCCAAAGTGTCGAACCCGCTTCCTGCCTTGCGGTTTTCGCCCTTCCAGGCGAGCGGAGCTTGGCCGCGCTCGCTGTTCTTAGAGCTGAGCGTGAGCGTGTGAGTGATATGCCCCGTCTCCTCAAGACTCGCCACAATTCCATTGATGAAATAGTCGGTGGCCGAAGGGTCGGGATGACTAAGTAATACACTGCAAGGGATTAAGAGTTAAAACCCAACCGTTTTGTAGAAAGGAGTTGATTTGATGGACAGGGTACGCATGGGCCAGATAGGGATCCTTGCCAAATAGTTAGGGGAATGAATGTCTCGGAAAAAGAAATAACTTACTCTACGTCACCACTCGACGCCTTCCCCCTTCGATAACCGCCGACGATGACCATCTGGAAACCTGCTCTCATGTTGTTGGCATGCTCTAATATGATTTTTGAAATACTCTCGACCTCAGCCCGAGGAATCTTCTCTTGCAACTCCTCGTAATATTTGACGCCGATCTGTTGGACGCGAGTGATGTCATCCCAGCCATGCTCGACAATGTCGTCCAAATCCCGCCAGCCGCGCTTGTAGAAGTCATTGGCTGTCTTTGCCCCAACACCCCATATGTCGTAGAATAACAAAAGGACTCTCATCTTCGGGTTGGAAGCGGCTTCCTGGACATCTTCAAGGTAGCCATAGTTCTTCCACTGCTTGTAGAGCTCTACGATCCTGGGACCACAGCCCGGCAGCCGATCAACCTCTATCAACGATATCAGACTAGGAATCCACACAGAGGAGAACTGAGATCAGTCTTACCAGATGCAGATGAGAGCGGATATGGGTAAGCTGCTACTGCTGCGATGCTAGTCGAGTAAGCCCGGATACCCACGTCATCCATCTCGAGGGTCCTGAGCGTCCTCATCTTCTTGAGTTGCTCGATAAACTCGCTGTTCGGGCTATCAAAAGGCGTAGGGCGCTGACATGAATAATCCGAATGCATGTAGTCCGGGATGGACGGAAGTCGCATGGCTCTTTCATGCTCCGATGTCGATTCTTGGACAAAACGTGGCCGCTTTGCGCTGGTCGACCGTGGGTGCTGTGTCGCGCTCGCATATTGATTGAATCGACCCTGCGATATCGGCTGGCTGCTGGCGTCTTCCCTCGCGCGTTTGAGTATGTCTTCTGCACTGAATACCGGCTGAACTAACGGGGCCGCTTTCTTTCGGCCTTGGTACACCAGATACTCCTCTACGGGCAACACCTCTCCTCTAACCAGACTGTCGGTAAACCACGCGAGCCGCACGACTTGGACCAGTGAATCGTCGACCTGCCCGGCCTCGGGCTCACGATCTTTTTGGTCAGCTTCCTTCTCTAGCGTAGATTTTACACTAATAGCGCGACTATCACTAGTCTCTTCTCTGGAACTCCCATCCGTGTCGGAAGCAGTGCTGTCGCCAGAGATAGAAGCACGTTGTGTCGGAGGCGAAGGCTTCCTACGTTTCACCGGTCGCTGGGGACCGGTGGTACTCTCATCTACCACATCCCCGTCCCCTGATGGTGTGGGTTGAATTTCGTCAGTGAAGAGCTTCCGCGACCTTAGTTCCAGTATCGCGCGTCGTTTCTTCGCTACCTTTCCCAGAATGATCTTGGCCTCGTTGATGTTGTAGGTCAGGGTGGGAATCCGACATTCGAGTTCAGGCAGCTCGTCGGCTTGGAAGTGAGTGGGTAGAAGAAAAATGGTAGGAAATGCAAGACCCGTTGCCATGATATGGAGATGATAGTGGTCATGGATAGTCAATTGATTTCTCTGTCTTCTTCAGCCTGTGCCTCGGTCGTTTGGTCCCCGGCTTAGACCGCATTCCTGTTCGGTACTGCTGTCGCACCGAGCGGTAAGTAGTAGTGCTTGAGTATCAGTGTCCCCGTACAACTCGATAGCCTCGATAGGTAGACTATTATCAGCGTTGAGGTCCGTTAAGTTGCTGTAGTCCGGGGATGTCCATGGACGATTGAAGGTTTAAGATTCATATGTCACGTACGTCATGATGAGATGAAATCGCTGGTGCAGTTTGATCTAATCATATATTCTAACGTACAGCATTCGAATCTCTGCTATGATAGGGAGGTATAACACTCTATGTAGGTAGTCCGGTGTCTGTCTCGTCCCTCCTTCTATAGCATTATGTGAGGATGAGACTTGCAAGAATGTCATGCCTCATTGAATGATGATTGCTGATTATTAGTAGGCACCTCCTCCCTACAGGTACTGTAGGAAGGTGGGAACGATAGGTGAAGGATAACTGGCATCAGCAACATAAATGTACCCGTTATAGGCCCTGTAATAGTTGCTTTACTGGAACAACGGTTGTTAGCCTGACCGCGTTTGATTAGAACGGATTCTATTTATGGGTCAGGTCTAACAAAGGCTGAATCAATGGATTGAGCATTTGCACATTGCCGCTTTTAGCGTGAGACCTGTTCTTACATAAGCCAATTATGAACAAACTGGCATAACTTCTAGTACCTGTATTACCGTGAACACACTAAAATGAATAGAAAAGGACGGTTTTGAAAGGAAACCACAAACAAAGCAGCTAACATCGAATGTAAGCGCAAATACAGAATACTCACGCGAAAAGTAGAATGTAGACTTGGACAATGGGTGATCCAACCGTACCATGAGACCTTTGACTTGATGTGTCTCGCCAAGCATAGAAGTATTGCAACACCAACTCATATGGTATCATACCGTAGCTATTAACTAGCTCAACTACTCCTCTATAGTTATATATAGTTCATAAGCCACAAGACTCCAGCGAACCTATTGAATAAACTAGTTAGGTACGCCAATCCATTTCAGCATCGACAATAACGAACGGATCGCAGATATGTTTGCCGCTTAGCTATTCCTCTACGTCCCGCGCGCAAGGTAAGATGCCCACAAGCTACTACACGGGCTGGTAAATATGAGGAAACATAATTGGACCTCGGAGTGAGCGTGGGTGTATAATTTCTGCATTCTTACCTCTCCAACCGCCCCTTTATAACATGAGTGATCGCGAAGCTCAAGCAGCAATCAAAGTACGACCACAATCTTCAACACCTAGACGATTTTCAGGGTCATTTCCAAGAGCCCATGTTGTCATATGTTGGTGAGGGTGTACATAGTTGCTAGACCGACCTTCAATAGACTGTAAAACTAAAGAAATCTAAGTATAGTGATAGAACCAATTTCGAGACAAGCTTGAGAATAACGACTTGGACGCATCCAAGAACTAATATCCTGTGCTGAAACCAATGGAGAATCTCTTGATCAAAGTATATGGAACCCATCCAGAACTTGAAGAAAGCCAACGAAGAATTGAATGCGTGTGTAGCAAAGTAACCTGAAGGTAGGATGCCCAATTCCTACTTCAAAGTGCCTTCCCTTGAATGCATGGAGACATAAGCACCCCTACCGGCTAAGCCAGCTATAGACCACCCGTACTGCTTCGGGACTCCGCCTGGTCTCGAAGGATAGCGGCGAGGAGTCCCGCGGTATCAAGTGTATCGGGATGCTCTCTGCCTAGCACTTCCTCTCTTAGGTCTAATGTTTGCCGGCATGTTTCCTTAGCCTCTTTATATTTTTCCTGATTATAAAAAATAAAAGCGAGGTTGCTCATAGTACTAAGTGTGTCGGGATTCTTTCTGCCTAGCACTTCCTCTCTTAGATCTAATGTTTGCCGTAATATTTCTTCGGCCTCTTTGTATCTCCCCTGCTCACAAAAAACAAGAGCAAGGTTGTTTATAGTAGTAAGCGTGTCGGGATGCTTTCTGCCTAGCACTTCTTTTTCTAGATTTAACGTTTGCTGGAATATCTTTTCGGCTTTTTTATATTCCCCCTGATTATAAAAAACAAGAGCAAGGTTGTCCATACTATTAAGTGTGTTAGGATGCTCTTTGCTTAGCATTTCTTTTTCTAGGTTTAAAGTTTGCTGGAATATTTTTTTGGCCTTTTTATATCTCCCTTGTTTATTAAAAACAAGAGCAAGGTTGTTCATAGTAGTAAGTGTGTAAGGATGCATTCTGCCCAACACTTCTTCCGTTAGGTCTAATGTTTGCTGGAGTATTTTCTCGGCCTTTTTATATCTCCCTTGTTTATTAAAAACAAGAGCAAGGTTGTTTATGGTATCAAGTGTGTAGGAATGCTTTCTGCCTAACACTTTTCCCCTTAGGTCTAGCGCATGGCGATATAACTTTTCCGCTGCGCTATATTTTCCAAGAAACATATAACTCTTGGCAGTATTCATGAGTAATCTGGTGCCGCTTATATTAATCGCACCATCGCTCAGCACTGCTTGCCCATGAGGTAAGTATTTGGTCCATGTCTGCACGTTCTCGTGGTCTGGAAACGGGTATTCGTCGTCAAGTCGTTGAACTGCTTTTGCAATCCATTCTTTCCACTCTCCGTTCTTTAGCAACCAATTGCGCATAACAAGTCTGACAAGCCGATGCATATCGAATGCATCCGGATCATTGCGTTCTGTAATAAACGCATACGCCTTGAGCGTGCTGAGGGCTTCTTTCATCTTGATTGGTTTACTCTCTGGGAGTAGGGATCGCGGGATATCCTTTTCAGCTAAGAAAGATATGAATTTGAGATAATCTGCCGCCTGGGGGTTGTGTTCTGTGATGTGCTGGAACGAGATTAACCAAGTAGCTGCAATTGAGTTTCGCACTTTGGCATCTAAGTATCGACCACTATCCTCAAAATCTTTGGTAAGCATGTCAAACATCTCGGTATCGCTTGACTCGCATTGGTCAAGATAATCGAACACCGTTACATCCATGTTGGATGCCAAATATGCCGATGCTTGTTTGATCGCCAGGGGAAAATTGACCAAAAGGTTTAACAAACGTGTTATGCTTTCGTTATCTCCTTTCTGGCTCTCTTGTAGGTTATCGCACAAAAGAACGGCAGCCTCATCATCACTCATCTCGTGCACTGTAATGATATCCTTGCGTAGAGCCTGGAGTTGGACTGCGACGTTATCGTAACGGGTGGTAAAAAGGATCGACCCATTTCTACTGAAAGGGAGGTGATCGGTTAGCTTTGCGCCCGTAAATAGCATGTCTTCGTCATCGGCATTATCGATAATCAAGAGCCAGCTCCCGACGCTTTGGCTTAAGCTGTGTTTGACCAGCAATTTAACATCTGCCTTATCGTGGTCGATGCCCTCAATCCCGAGCTTTTGACCAATCTCGCGGAAGGCATTCTCAAAGTTGACCATGTCTATAGCAGGAACCCAATAGATAGAGCAGTCAGCATGTTGATCACGGACACGGTAGGCGACCTCAATAGCAATTTGTGTCTTGCCTACGCCTCCAAGGCCCCCGATGGCGGTGCGTTGGCAGTTGTCTCTGTTAGCGGCCGGGGGTATTCTCTCGAGAAGCTGCTCTAGGATATTTTCACGCCCAACGAAGTTCTCGTTACGCCCAAACGGGACCACGAAATGACGAGCTTGATTGGAACAGACATTAGAATACTTGAGGCATGCAACCCAGTAAATAGGACTCACTAGTAGTGTCATCAAGACGGCGTCTTTTTGCTCTCCAAGCAGCACTATCATTCTGGTTCATCTTGTGAATGCTGTTGCGTACTTGCACTTTGACATCATCATCCGATGTTTCATTCTTGTTCTGCAGATTTGCGTAGCAATTACTAATTGCGTCGATAACCATGCTGTCTCCCATGTGTATGAATATTCGTTCTAGCAGCTTGAAGAACATCTTACGAGGGTCGTGCTCTTGGTTCTTGAGGAATACGTCGGATGCCTCGATAAAAGGCAAATAGTGTCGTACATCATCTCCGGTCAGGACGACGGGAATAATACCATGGTGAGTGCGATCCGCATCTTTTCGGATTTGCAAGAAAGCAAGTTCGGTTAGAATATGGTGGAACCCTGGCTTTCCCGAATCTTTCTGAACACGTTCTCGAACATTGTCTTGAAACTGTCGAAGCCCATCTTCCTGATATAGACCTCGTATGCTCCTCACATAATTTTCCGTAAAAGGGTCGGCCCAATAATGCTGAAGTACCTCAGATCCACATAATATGACATTTTGAACGTGATCACTACCGCGAGCCGGTATGAGGCGGAACTGGTTGTCGAGGATGTTTCCAGCAGGGGCAGAATCGGTATACTCAATAGACGACAAAAGCGGTAACTTGTCGGAGATCGCTCGAGCTCGGATAGTGTTCAGCCACTTGATAAGGAGTTGAACGACATCGGCTTTCGCTTCTCCGACTTCGTTGTTATGAGCGTACACGACGAAGATAACTGGGGTGCTAAGGCCGTTGAATACGTCTAGGTCGGCAAAGCCTTCGAGCAGTTGGTTAAACTGGTCATCCTGTTCTAGATAGTTAATATTATGTTGTACGATGGAAAGGGCATTTTAAGACAAACCGTGAGCGGCATAATGTGTACATTCTTGGAGAACGTAGACAGGGGGTAATTGTAGTCAGAGGCTGGCGTGGGGGCTGGTAGTCAGTGTTTACAGCATCGAGGACATGCACTAGGTCGAGTTAGCACTTCGAGTAGCTAACTGCTATTATGCGCTGAAATATAATCCATCGTTGTTTGAAGTATACCACAAGACGAGCAGAAATGAGGACAGATCTGAGAGAGAACAGAGTGGTAAGGCTACCGCTTTATAAGTAAGAAGTCTGTCAGCTCAAGTCAAACCCCGCACTGTGGCGACGTGAGATGTAACACTGGTTATGTTAAATTATTTCAATTTCCATCCTTACCTGAGTATTGAACAGGCCTGAAGCTGTCCAAACTCAATATAAGAGAGGAATATCTTTTACGAGGCTCTTTTCTTCCTGACTGCAACGTGGAGGACTTTCCAGTTTGACCGCGCTTTATGGATGGCACAGCCGAGGAGCTTCGGCGCCAATGGGTCAATCCCAGCGACATCCTCAGCCTTCTTCTTCTCGTCGGTGGCGACATCGTCCAAAAGGCCATCGCGCAACTTGTGGGATACAAGATTCGTCTCCCCGGACGAACCAACCGAAATGTCTCTATCGCGCCAGTGGCTTTTTCGTTTGGATGGGTAGCCTATGCATTTTTGAGCCTTCTCTCAGCCGTTGGAGAGATGAGACTCATGCCGCCTAGCGACTATTCCTCTTTGGTCGTCAACTGCTCCAACGGCTTTGCCAGAGAAACAAAATCTTGGGTTCTCGGCCGCCTCTTGCGAGACCATGAAACTAGATATCCAGTCAATACTCGACCCGTAGAAGACGGTGGCCGCGCTGAATCACTTCGGATTGATATTTTCCATCTGCAACCTCCTAAAGGCCCCGATCGCGACTTCGTATGGTGGTCTGGTTGGGTTGTTATGGTTGTCCAGATCGCAGTCGCGATTGTCCCATGGGTTCGGTTTGGAGATTGGGGGATTCTACTAGTTACATTATCTGGGAGCGTGTTTACTATTATCACCTGTGCCATACCCCAGTGGACGGAAGAAAAATGGGCTAGCCGCAAGCTGCGAAAGGAGAAGGTGACGTGTTTGACACGAGGCAATGGGCATCAACATATCATGGTTTTTATAGGCGTTGAAGGCTCATGGGACTTGGAGAGTCTCGCCACGGGAATATCGGCTCCGCAGCCTGAGACACGTTGGCTTTTTGCGTTGCTTGCACTTCTATGGACCTTACTCCTGATTAGCGTGTCGGGTCTCAAGGAGTATGCCTGGTTTCTCGTAGGCATAGGAAGCGTCGGTATGCTGCAGAACACTTTCGCTGCCGGCACGTCTCGGGAACCTGGAGCATCGGATTTTCACATCACCCCCTTTCCTCGAGCCTCAACAATCATTGGCAGAAGAGATAAAGATGACCACAAAGATGACCTAGACGCCGAAGTAAATCTAGAAGACGCTCTTCAAGAGCTCGCAGATGTAAAAGCGTGGGCGATGGAAAAGCCGATCCCGTCAAATGTTCATACTAAGAACACCGGTCTCTCAATGCCGCAATGGCTAGATACTATGACAGTAGAAGACGGCCTTCCAACATGGTTAGACCCCCTCGAGCCCAAAGTGAACGATGGTGCCACCAGCGACCTTAAGCCAAGTCCTCATCCCGAGAATGATCACAGAAAGGTCATTGTATATGCCGAAGGCATCCATGGTGCTCTTATGGGGCTCGAGAAGTGGGTGCCGACTGCTGGGCTCGCGATGGTACAGATATTCTTCCCGGCAGGACTGAGCTATGACGACGAGAGCATACGAGATAACAAACACAAGAAGTTCTGGCGGCGAGCATACCACACGAAGTCAACTAGGAAACTAGCCGAAGAGAAAAGGAGGGCTGAGGAGAGCAAGCCTCAGACGCTGCGTAGCATTAAGGCACTGTAATCGTCCTAAAATTAATAACAGTTTTAGATGGTCGTAGCAATATTAGTTTTAAGTCAGAAATCAGGTGAGTCTGGAGATCGAGTTGTAAGTTCGAGTCTGAGACAGCTCAATTTCTCTTTGCATAAATAATGCATAAATCATCTAATTAGCAAAAGCGGCAAATGCGCTAATCCCGATTTGTCATACGCTACAATTATTCAAGACTGATCAAACAAGTAATCTTCAACTGCAGCCTTGTGAGTAACAGTAGTACCTACCTACTTTTCTCGACTTCAGCCACGCCGCCTGTTCACATGCTGGCCCGTATAGACACTCGCTTGCTTGGAATATAACGAACTCGACCCGGCGTAACAATAGAACCCGTCCTGCATACACATATCGGCTTGGCGTTCGCAACCCTTCGAAGCAATGCCTCTTTGTGTTCTGCGCCATTCCTAACAGGACTCCTCCCCTCCCTCCTCGCCGTCATCGGCTTTCTCGCAATCCCCAAACTCTACCGCGGCGAAAACAGATGGAGAAGTTGTTCTGCGCTACCTCGAGGTAGACCACGCCTTCTCTTCCCATTGAGTCAAGAGCCTCTTCTCGTCGCAACAGCCTCTTTATCTTTGTTCTTTCCCCCGGCAACCTGTGCACAGCGCACTTATTTGTCCTCCGACCTCGTCATCTCACGAGCCCATCATGGATCTAGCGCAGCAGCTCGTGCGCTCCGTCGCGCGCACTTTCTTTAACTCCCCTGACATCGATACGAGGCACGTCCTCATCGTCGATGCCCTCATCATCCACTCCGCTCTCCGCGACGATGATTTGTCCTACTTGATGAGCATGAACTTGAAAGATCTCCACCGCATTTGCGCAAAGCTCCGCGACGAGCGCTTGCTGCAGGTGTATGACAGTCCTGTCTCGTTCTTTTACCACGTTCAACAGCACTAATTTGACTTCTTTAGTCACGTTCGACCCGAGCTGAGGGAAGGTCAACAGCGTCCTACAAACCGAACGTACTACTATATCGATTACCGTCAGGCCATCGATGCCATCAAATGGCGCGTCTACCATCTCGACAAGGCTGTGCAGGGTAATGCCAAGCCAGCCAGCGAGAAGAAAGAGTACTTCTGCCGCCGATGCCGCGCCGAATGGACCCAGATGGAAGTCTTGGACAAGGTCGATCCCGTGAGAGGCTTCATCTGCCATCGCTGTGACGACGTGCTCATCTTCGACCCCGAGCGCGAGGCCGGCGGACACGAACAGTCCACGAAACTGAACAATCAGTTGCGCTTTATCACCGATATGCTACCCAAGCTGGATGCTATGGTCGTCCCCGAGAACACCTTCGAAACCGCCCACGCCGCCGCACGCCCCGTAGTTCGCGACGCCACCAACCAGGCCGCTCCGTCCATCGTGGTCGAAAGCATCGCGAAGCCTACTGCTGTTAAGGGTATGGCGAACACCGGGCCTCAGAGCATCGCTGTCGACATTACCGAGCTCGAGGGTCCCACAGAGGCAGAGAAGAAGGCCGAGCAGGAGCGCAAAGAGAAGATTGCGCAGTCCAACGCATTGCCAGCGTGGCATCTGCAGAGCACCGTCACCGGCGCCTCCTACGGCGGAGCCAATCCTCTCCCCACCACCAAGGCCGACGACGAAGAAGAGAAGAAGCCCGCCGACCAGGTCGACGACACGATGCACAGCGAGGAGGTCTCCAACCTCTTCGAGATGCTGGCGCGGCAGCAGGCCGAGGAGGCCAGGCGCAAGGAGGCCGAGGCCGAGGATTCGGACGAGGAAGATGACGGAGAAGACGAGGACGAGGAATTCGAGGACATCACGAATAATGCCAGCTCGGTTGGCGACAAGAGGCTTGCTTCTAGCGGCACCACTAGTGTCGCTGATACCCCGGCTTCCGAGGAGAGACCGCCTAAGAAGGTCAAGGTCGAGGTGCCTGCGGACGAAGCTGACAGTGACGACGAGGACGTGGCGTTCGAAGACGTATGAGATTTACGTCGTACTTTCCTATCTTGTGAAGGTTACGAGAGAATACCACGTAGCGACGTGGGAGTGGTAATGAATGGTCTGGTCTGGCCCGTTGGTGGTAACGTGGGTTTATTCACCCAGCTACCTACCTACTTACTACTTGCTCTTCACTGCTGTGAATTGCTTGGCTTTTCTTTTATTCGTTCTTGTTTGCCGATACCATAGACCTGCATATTACATGGAACAAGGGTTCATTCATCATTACAATTTTACAATAAATAGACAAGGCGCAGAAAGGGGGGGAAAGGGAAGGGAAGGGGGAAAGAAACTCGAAAAAAATATCTAGGTTTGGATGGGCGTTGATGGCGGCATTTTCAATAGCGAGTAGTGTAGTGTAGTGTTCTCCTCAATTTGAGGAACTTCGAATTGACGAGTATGTGTTTATACGTGTTTAAGTTACGCATGCCTGCAACAGTCGCATCATGTAGTGAAACTGAATAGTGAAGCCAATGACCGGATTTGGTTTATTTTTATATCATACATTCAGCACAGAACCTAAGTAATCCTACTAGCATAGCCATTCGACTCTCCAAGCATGTGCATCGTCGTGTGTTCCGCTCGAGCAGTATGAGATAACTATCTACTCGTAAGGGGGGGAGAAGAACTTAATCATGGGCGGCATCACGATAGCTAAAAAGCACAAAAGATGAAGGAGAAAAAGTGAAAATGCAAAGCCCGCCTCCTTTCCCTCATTATACCTTCCCTAGCGGGTCGTGCGTTTGTGTTCCATGAGGCCAACGGCCGCATAATATGAATGGATTGGGTTTATACATATTTCCGTAACTATCAACATATTAGTAAAGGGAAGAACGAGCAGAAGGAAGATATAACCTACATCTAGAGTCAAAGTCTTCGAGCTATTCACCTCCTGATCTCTATACACACCCACTAGACTCTCGCTGTCCTGGAACAGACCAGCCTTGAGACTGATGACGACGAACTGCATGCCAGGACCAGCGTGGTTTCGGATGTAATTCTTGATCTTCTCGACATTGGCATTATCGAGGGCAGCGTCGACTTCGTCGAGCACGAAGAAGGGACTAGGCTGGTAGCTATGGATAGCGAAGAGGAGTGCGAGGGCCGCCATAGTCTTCTCGCCACCGGACAGGTGCTCCATATCGCGGAAGCGCTTCAGGGGCGGCATGGCGTGGTACTTGATGCCTGAGAGATACGGCTTGTCTGTGTCTTCCTCGATGTCGAGGTAGGCCTGACCGCCGAGGGGGTACTGGTCTGATCGCGTCAAGTCCTTGTATACCTGTGAGATCTGCTCGCGGATGTGTGTGAATGCCTTGTCGAAGAGCTCGAAACGTTTCGCTTTGACCTCGTCGAATGCCTCCTTGGCGGCCTTGTACTGTGACTTGGACTCCTCGAAGTCGTTTTCCGTCGCCTTGAGTCGGGCTTCGACGACCTCTAGACGCTCCATAGCGCGCATATTGGGATTCAGCTTTTCTAGCTCGGCTGTAAGAGATGAGATCTTTTCCTGCAACTGGTCCTCAACGTGCTCATTATCGGGCTGCTTATGTTAGTATTGAATGCAGAGACTTCACCATCAGTGATTAACTCACATTTCTCAAATCGTCATCCAAGTCATCAAAGCTGATCTCGATGCCATAATCATTAAGAGCATCCTCCATCATTTCGGCATCATCGCCATCATCTACATCCATGGAGTCGGGATCCTGGTGCAGAAGGTTGTCCTCGTTGGGAAGATTATCTAAAGAACCTGCGGCGAGAGGAATATCGATTTGTTCTAAACGACACCTTCTCAATAGAGCGAACTTGCCGGCACTATTCTTCTGAAGCTCTGTCTCCAGGGCGGTAATTGCCTTTAACCTGCTTTCGATGTCTTTGCTTCTCTTTTGCACATCGGCCTTGGCGTTATTGACTTTCTCATTTTGTGCTTCGAGTCGCTCTTTAAATTGCTCTAATTCCTCCTCGAGTGCTGCGAGTTTGTCCTTGTCGCCGCCCATAGCCTCTTCGATCTGCGCTTTCTCTCTCTTATATGTCTTGATATCACGAGTGAGACTCTTCAGGCGGTCCTCCAGGCTACGAAGCCTGCCTTCTGTTTCATTATGCCTGGATACTTCCCAGCTCTTATTACTTTCAAGACGAGACTTCTGTAAATCGAACTGACTACGCTTTTCAGCAGCCTCGGCTTCCCAACTGCCTTGTTGAGCTTCGTATGCTCGAATATCCGAGTAACCCAGTCGTTTACAAAAGTCCGAGAAAACTTTATCTTCGACCTGAGCAATTGCTGTCTTAAACTTTTCGACAGATGAACGAGTCTTTTGCAACTTGTTGTCCTCTTCCTTGAACTTGGGTTGCCACTCCTTAAGTTGGCGTTTTATGTGGTCGAGTTCTTTCTTCTTATTCGACAAGTTCTGTTCGAAATGTGCTAGCTCGTTCCTGGAATATTGTAATCGCTGCTCCAGTTCTGCGAGTTGGTTGCGCACAGTTTCTTCGGCTGTGTTGCGGCGGTCGCTTCGCGGGAGTGCGTCTAATTCTTGTTGGTTCTTCTCTAGCGCTCTCTCCAAACTCTGGACGTCAGCATCTTCGAATCGACGTTTGCCTCCCTTATGATCAGGGCCATGGCCACCGGTCATTAACCCAGCTTTGTGGATGACGGTGCCGTCCAAAGTCACGGCCTTCACGCGTATACGCCGATCGAAGCAAATATATTTAGCAACCTCTAGATCATCGCAGACGATAGAGCTTCCGCAAGCGTAAGACATAGCGCGCTCAAGAGCCGGGTCAAAGTCAATCGTATCAATAGTCAGCCGCGCACCCGAAATGCCCTTAACAGCGGTGTTCACAGCATTGACCTTTATGTTGTCTAAGGGAATGAAGGTCATGGGCGCAAATCGCTTCTCCTTCAGATGTTCCACGCAAGCGATACCAGTCTTCTCGCTATCCACGACAACAGAGTCAAAGTCCCGTCCGAGTGCCGTGATGACCGCTTCGTCGAATTTTTTCTGCTTCGGTTTGCAGAGATCACCGACTTGACCTTTGACTCCCGGGAAGAGACGCTTGAGCGAGGCAATCATCTCTCTCGTCCTCCTCTCTTTATCGCTTCGGCGTCGCCCGTCGTCTGCATTCTCCAACTGTTTAAGGAGAGCTACTCTTTTTTCGTGGAGTTCGTCTCGCCTTTGGGCTGTTCTGCGTTTTTCCGACTGTATGGCATGAAACTCCTTCTTTGTTGCGTCTATCTCTGATGAATACTCTTTGACTGCAGCTTGCGTCGCATCCCTACGCTCTTGGATTGTGGCGAGTTCGGTCTCAAGTTTCTCGACAGCTGCTTGATAGGCGTCTACCTTACCCCGGAGACTATTGACGGTAACCTCGTCCGTCTTGAGCTGACGATTGAGATTCTCTAGCTTGGCTTGGTTTTCAGATGATTTGGCCATCGCCTGTGCCCTAAGAGAATTGTACTCTTTCCGATCGGCATCACTCAGTTCTTTGCCTTGCTTCTGCATGGTCTCTTTCCACTGGTCTTCGAAAAGTTTCTGGGCCTTTTGAACTGTGGCCAAGTCCTTCTCGATCTTCGCTATCAACTTGGCTTGCTCATCGCGTTCTTTCTGCACGGACTCGATTCGCTTGCGGACAGTATCGGCCTGGCTGGTTGTCTGTTGTACTTTTTCGTCTATGGGAACAAGATTATTCTCCTTCTCCTCGAGCTCCTTTTCTTGTTTCTTGATTTGACGCTCGACCTTGTGGACTTCTTTGTGAGCGTTGACCTGCTCTTTCCGGGCATCTTCAAGCTTCCTCTCAAACGACTCGACATTGCGACGAAACTCTTTCAAATTTTCCTGGTGCTCCTGTATTGCGGCACTCGATTCGTCCATGACCCGCTGAAAATTGTATAACTTCCACAGCACATGTGTGACGATGGCGGTATCCCGCTCGCTCGTTTTATCTTGGAAACTGAGAGCTTCCTTTTTCTGCTCTTGATATTGTCTGATCTCGGAGTTGATGCCGCGGCGCCTCTGCAGTTGGAAGGCCGAGTTCTCAGCGGACTGGTCTGCCTCGCTCTGTAATCTTTCATATTCAGCTTTGTATTCCAAGCTACCGGAGATCTGTTCAATCAGGCGCGTGAGATCCTGGGGCGACTGTGAGGCGATCGCCTCCACATCACCCTGGAAGACCAAGAAATTCCGGGCTTTGATCAAGATATTCTCGGCCTCGAGAGCTTCGTTGTACTGCTGGGCGGTGACAACGCGGTCATTGATGCGATACTCGCTCGAGCCCTGGTTGGTAATGGTGCGCTTCCATCGTTGCTCATCTCCCACATCGTCTTCATAGACGGCCATGACCCATGCCGTTTTGGGGTCGGTCCGGGTTGGCTTATCCGCATCATCTCCGTTGACGTGACCGTTGGTCCCGTTTGCGACGATATCGACAGCCGAGCCGTCATCGTTGATCTTGGATGTCTTGAGAACTCGACCGCGGTAGACTAAATCTTTCAAATGAGCAGACCTTAAATGTGACGACTTGATGCCAAGGACGAAGGAGATAGCGTCCATACTAGATGGAAGAGGTAGCTGGTTAGCGCAATTGACGAGTGTAGCGGCCTTAGGACAGGGCTTGCGCATGCACGTACGAATTGGATTTTCCGGAGCCATTGGGACCGATGATGGAGGTAAAATACGAGTCGCCAAATAAGAGTGTGTGGTGGCCCTTATAGGACTTGAAGTCTGGTAGTTTGTGTTAGTCGCAGCATGGTCATGCGCAGACAGGGTGGTTGTGGGATTTTCGCGCAAAGACATACTAAACAGCTCGAGACGCACGAGTTTCCCCATTGTGCCGGAGTGCTATCGGCGTTGCTTCTGCTTAAGCTAGAGAATTTCTGAGTGATTGGTGGGTGTGGCGGTGGTATGGCGATGCCGTCGGCGGCGGCGATGATCTAGAGGGGACGCGAAGATGAGGAATGCGATAAGCAACAAGCAGTTCACCCAAGAACTGGCTGGCTTCGGAACGCATATGCTAAATTCAAGGATGGTGCATCGCCAGTTCCGTAGAAGCCCGATTGCTGCTGATCGAAACGATGCACGTAGGATGGTTTGCGCGGATGCGAATGCACTTACAGTGATTGCGACTCGGGATCGTGATATGTTTAACTGGCTGGAAATTACGCGACTTGGAATAGCTATCTGAGCCTACCTGAGGCGCGGGGACCCTGTCCTGCAGGCGCGTACATGCATTTATAGGTACGTACCGGTTCTGACAACCGTTGGCAGTCATTGGCAGTTGTCAAGGCTTAGTATTTACCTAAGTATCACAGTCTTTGTGGCTTTTTTTTTCTTTTCTTTTTTTCTTCTTAAGCAAATAAACAGGTATCTTGATTTAATACCCCGATCCAAGCTTTTTCTATCTATTCTGTCTCTAGCTTCATGTAATTTGTTTGGTTAAAGAAATAGCCAAGAATATCCGATATGCTGTGCAGCGGCTTTTGAACGATCATACTGCAAGATAAAGCATAGGTAGTGCTTTGAACCAAGAAATCGGGCTAATAGAAAGAATAGAGGGTCCTTTCCCCGGATATTACCCTGATCGCCTACACCTTGTTTGAAGGTAAAAGTGGCGTCATACCCTGCGTACAACATTTTATTCGTAACACCAAATAACTTCCAAGTTAAATGAAGTATACAAATGCCTTTAGATTGCGTTATACCAATAGGTAGGTAGGCTGTGACAGGGCAAACTGTCGAGTATCAACAAGGGTAGTTTACCAAACACCAAATAATTTATTGTTTGGAATGATCAGAAAAGCCACCAACGATCTCGTGGCCAAAACGGTGGTTATCACGGATGGGTCACCGGGCTGTTGGGATTAGCATTCCATCGGTAAGTACCTCTTAGAGGTAAGGTAAAGTAAAGTAGCCGCTCTTGTGAGCCCCTCCTTTGTCCAGAACGCCACCCCTACCTACCTAATGAGATGCTAATATTCGTAGCACGTTGTTATCCTTCGACGACGTCAAAGCCTGTTTTGGACCAACCACAGTCCGCCCTCAACACACGTCCCTCATTTACAGGCTGTTGGTCCAAAACCCTACGGTAACATCATTTGTTATCCACAACCTAATCTTCCACCTCTTCGCCCTCCATTCCCCCTCGCAAAACATACACCATCTGTCCAGACTGCCCTCAACAACCCTATTAGTCGCCCGTTACGAGTCACACAACGTCTGCTATACTACCCCTGTATGCTGGTCTAGATGATCACATGCCGTGCTGCTGGACTCGACCTATCCATGCTTCAGCATAAACATAGTTTGTTATCCACATTCTCCCGTCCCTCCTAAACCGATCACCGGCTCGGTCCCTGTTATACCTAAAAAGTACATCCGCTCTCACATATACATTTGCCGCCTAAACGTGGAGGCAGACGATAACGGAGGGACGAGTTTCGAAAGTTTAAAGGTAGCCCACTTGCCCTCGTTCTCCGTCTCCCAGACCACTAGCTCGTTGCCTATGTCTTATCCTTCCACTCCATACTCTCCGCGACTGCGTGCTTGTGTTGCCCGATGGCTAACTCACTCATCCTCAGGGTAGCCGAAGCACTTCGACGAATCGCGTTCCGGCACGACATTCAACGCTTTCCTGTACGCACCATTGCCGAGATGGCTGCTCCTACTCGGCCCGTTGTGGTACCTCCTGGCAGGTCGGACGGTACTCAGACCGACGACGACGTCCCTCTTACTCCCGATGATACCACCGCCCAGTCGCTATCCTCCTCACCCCGCCAGCATGCTGTTGCAGACACGCCCACGCTCGGTGATGCGTCGGGGCACTCCCCCCCGCTGTCGCGATCGCATTCTTTTTCCGCTAGCAGCTCGTACCACGAGGACTGGGACTCCTTCCCGCCCTTGGATCGTCTCACAGTCCTTGATCTGCTAGACAACTTTGCGCTACCACAGCAGCTGGAGAAGTTACAAAAGGGCATTTCAGCCCAGACGGAGAAGGTACGGAAGTCAAGAGCTGCCCTCAAGACGAAGGGCCAGGAAGCTCGAGAGCGCATGGTAGAAGAATGGCGGCGGCGAGTGCCCTCGGCTGACGAGCAGCTCGAGAGGTACCGGAAGCGCATGAAGCAGAACGTCGAGAAGCTTGGCAGACAATGGAACGACACCAAGGTCATCACTCTCCGCGAGAAGATCTCCTTTATCTGCGGTGTCATGAACATCTTCATCAGCGGCTACCTGATCGGTGCTTATCCGGAGTACTTCCACATGTGGTACACGGCCCAGCTGGTGTACTTTATGCCTATCCGATACTTCACCTACCATCGGCGCGGCTATCACTACTTTCTGGCCGATCTATGCTATTTTGTCAACTTCCTGCTAGCTGCGAGTATCTGGATCTTCCCCTCTTCCAAGCGCCTGTTCATTGCAGCCTACTGCCTGGCCTTTGGCAATAATGCTGTGGCGATCATCATGTGGCGTAACTCGCTCGTGTTCCATGACTTCGACAAGGTCACGTCCCTGTTTATTCACATTATGCCGTGCGTTACACTCCACTGCATCGTCCATTTGCTTCCATCCGAAGAGCAGCGTGAACGCTTTCCCGCCCTCTGGACAGTCAAGACCTCGCCGCCAGGCTCGCCCACTGCCTACAGCAACGTCATCTCCATGATTGTCTGGTCCACCATTCCCTATGCCGTCTGGCAGCTATCCTATTACTTTTTCATCACCGTCCGTCGCCGCGAGAAGATCGCGGCTGGCCGACCCACCTCCTTCACCTGGCTGCGACGCTCGTACTCCAAAGTCTGGATCGGAAAGATCGTGCTCTCATTACCCGCAGCTCTTCAAGAGCCCGCATTCATGCTGATCCAGTACCTATATGCCGTTCTCACTATGCTTCCGTGCTCCCTATGGTTCTACAGCCGGTGGGCGTCTGCCGGCTTCCTCATGTTCGTCTTCACCTGGAGCGTTTACAACGGCTCGACCTACTATATCGATGTCTTCGGGAAGCGATTCCAGAAAGAGCTAGAGGCGATGAAGGCCGAGGTCGCTAAGTGGCAGTCCAGCCCAGACCTCATGCTTCATTCTCCTCTCTTGACGCCCACAGGTGGCCTTAGCGATGAGTCGAAATCGATCGCTAATGGCCTCGGTGACCGGAGTATTGACAAGACTATTCGTGTCGAGGATCCGGTGACTGAAAGACGCTTAAGCGTAGATGAGATTCCACTCTTAAATGATGAGTCTAAGGGAGGAGCGGCAAGCACGGGGGCGGATGGCGCCAATAGAGATAATGCGCGGGAAAGAAAGACAGGCGCGACAACTGCGCAATGATCCTTTGCTACTATCCATCCCAACACGACGAAATGGTTTTGCTTAATATGAAATAAATCGATTGGAAGACACAGCCCAGATTTTCATGGAATTCGACAGTGCTGTGCTGGCTCGGCTCGGTATTAGACGGCGGTACACTCGGGATGGTTGGTGTAGGAATCGCGTTTGATTTCATTTTGGCTTTAATTTTTACTATTTGTTTCATTGGAGCGGAGCATCTTCGATACCCCCTTTCCTTTCCCTATCCTATCCTATCCTATCCGGTTCTCGCGTGTGAGTATAATAGACGATATATAGCACGGCGTCTCGGCCAAGCTTGACTTTGGGGTCTTCTTGCTTACCTAGGGTCTCAATGGGGTCTGTTGTATTCGGTAAAGGCACCTAATTGTGATGGGTCTCTAACTAGAAGTAATAAACTCGAACATGAATCGTGTTGTATTTGATTATATTCATTTCACCATCGTTTTCGTCTGATGTGGTGATTATATGGTGTTCGAATCTTGACCCGTGTTGTGCTTCGATCAAGTAGCGACTACCTAAGTAGGTAACATGATATGATGTCACGCTTACTTGTATCAGAGGAATAACTCACATACACAACCAGGTATGTACTTACTTACCTATAAGCTCTGAGCTAAAGCAAATACTCATGGTAAGCCATCGAAGATATATGCATCGCCATAGGCACGTCTCATATCAATACCCTCATTGACTGATTTAAGAAAAGGAATGAACGCAAGACTGTCAAGACTCATTTCGAAATCATGAGATTCTCAAGTACACGTATGAGCGCAGCTATATACGCCTTGGAGGACACTTATCTACTCAGACCACATCTTTATGGAGATAACTCTCATCTCCAACTTCATGACTCATATGAGCGTAGTGAAGACAAGCCTCACATTTTATTATCATTGCATATCAATTGAAAAAGAATCTGGATCCTGTCATCAATCATCCTCTTGTATTCTGGTATCATCTGTCATATCGAACGTAATACCAGTCGCGCGCCTCCGCGAATGGGGGAGAAATTGATGTAAGCCATAATAATCTACAGCTTCAACACATTACGGATATCTATAAGTAGACGGAAAATTGGAACGCCTCGATGCTCGCTTTTAGTACACGCCAAGAGGTATCTTCAAATAATAATAAAAAGCCTCGTCACGTATGAAAACGCCGCCCCCCCCCGGGCCCCGATTACCCCTGCAAATGCAACCAACCATGCAGATGATTCCGTCCTAAAATATCGTCATGTTTTCGCCAGTCATGAAAGGTCTTTCGAAAATGCGTAAGTAGAAGAAAAAGGAGTTTGTCGTAATAGAAGCACATTGGACTGAGCCGGGTATTGTCGTAGCTTGAAAACGTGGAGCTGAGATAGTAAAGGGAGTAAGGGGCGTTCATCATCGAATGACAGCCCAGTCCGCCAATCGTCCACCACCGCCATCGCTGCCTTCCCTGTGGCCTGGACGGCGGCCAAACACTGACCAGAATCGTAGTGTCTCGTCGCCGGCACCCGTCACGATAGTGCGGCCGTCCGGACTCATTGCCAGGTACAACACCCGATAAGTATGTCCCGTGAGACTGACAACCTGAGACATAGACGGGTATTTCCACACAACGATCTGGTTCTGACTGTACCCGTGTGTCGATACGATTTCATTCGAGTTCTTAGACCACGATATGTTACACACCTGACTACCGGTGTCAACCTCACTAATTGCAGTACCTTTCACAGTATCGTGAAAGATAATCCTTCTATCAGCCGTTCCTCCGCCTGAGGCGAGAAGACCGCGTTGATGAGGTGACCAGGCAATGGCCTTTACCGCAGCAGTATGGTCCGAAAACTTCCAAAGAGGTGTTTCTGAGAGTTTGTCCCAGACCATTAGCTTGTTGTCGTTGCCTCCACTGGCGAGTTGTCCGTCTTCAGTGTTCCACTTCAGACCGCACACCTCCTGTTTGTGACCTCCCAGTTTCCGCATCCATTGCTCCGGAGCTCTGACGTCGCGGTGGTATATGTACCGATCTCGCGACCCGGATGTGAGAATGTGGGTATTCCAGGCTAGCGCACCGACGCGAGCTGAGTGGCCGTTCATCGTTCTTAGCCGCCGAGCCTTTTCAGCATCCCAAATCTGCACTAACCCTTTCCCTGTCCCTATCGCAATATGTGTGCCTTTTTGTATCCAGGACACACTTGTTACTGTATCATCTTCGAGCGTGCAAAGCTTATTCACACGACTCGATTGTGCGTTCCACATGTAAACACTTGAACCCAGACCAACACCTAGAACATTAGCGCTGCCCCAATCCACCAGGTTCAGGTAAAAATCGTCTGCCAATTCGGGGGCATCGAGCACCTTAAATGGGACTTTGCTCACAGCTCTAGGCTGCCGCCGGGGACTCAAGAGCATTTGCTGACTACCGTAGCGAACAGGAGATAGGCTGTAGATTTCTGACCTGGTGTCTAGATTTGGGCCATGCCTGCTCTGGGGAGTCCTGGAGGGGGTGGGGTGGCCAGCAGCGTGATGATGGCGCGGGGACATGTATGTGAAGAGGTTCTTATGCGGTGTGGACGGAGTAAAATTAGGAGGGAGGGTTGGGATTGGATTGGTTGGAGGGGTGTGTGATCTTGTTGCATCATGAACACGGGTAGCATGTGATGAGGCCGAATAGTTAGCGTCTGGAGATAATGTAGGAGGAGTATTTTGAGGTATTGTGTTCTCAAATAATTCAGCTCTTAGCACATTGCGAAACGTGCGGTTTGCCTCCTCGGCTAGCAATGGTTAGCGCTCGTGATGAGATGTGGAATGACGGGTAACGTACTTCTCTGAAAATGCAGCTCACCGTGAGGTGTAGGCTTCTTCCGTGCTGGCGTAGCCGGCGACCCTTCCTCATGAAGAAGAGCGAAACCAGCTTCTAAATCTTGACCAGACCGAGAAGGTATAAACCTACAAATATCAGCAAGGACAGTCCAGCGCGCGCTGATGGGGCTCAACTCATGGAGCTATAAGGAACGTGAATGAGAGCGCAACTAACCTATCAGCATCAATTCGCCGTCGTTTACCACTAATAGGGCTGGCGGCTGGGGCGCTGTCCCTTCTGTCGGCAGAGAGCTCTCTTGAAAGAGCCCGGTTGAGGGTATCAGGGTCCAGGCCGATGGAGCTCGTCCTCCCAGAATAGCGGCTGCTGCGGCGGGTGCTTTTTGAGACGCCACTATCAAAGTTTGGACGTGCCTGTAACCGTTGGCGGTCGGGCGGTGGTGGAGTGGCCATCCTCGAGGGCGTGCGGGAGACGGAGCTGTTTATGTCGGTTGCTGGTCGCTTTGACGGGAGGGGCACCGGTGAAGGCGCAGGCTGTGGTTCCAACGTCATGGCTGCGACGCTCGCCACCTAACCTGTGTCTACGTATGCGACGATGGAAGCGGAGAACTGAGCTAGCTAGTGATGCTGGCGAAATTGGGTTGCGCGGAAGCTGGAGCAGAACTCGAAGGGAGAGTATGACGCGAACAGTAGATGCGGCGCCGCAAACGGTCGACCTACTTGTCCTCCAAGTTCCCCAGAAAAGTCGGCTCTATCTATCGCATGCTCCTCTGTCGTCGAGCTAGTAGGCTGAATGACGCGTAGAGAGTATGAGTGCGTTCGAGGTCGTAAAGCGATCAAGCGATGCTGTCGTGGAGTCCAAACAATCGCGGGCAAAGAGCTGGGGTTGCAATGTTTGGTATCCCGTGTAATTCGACGCAGTGATGGTATCGGCGGAAAGTAATAGAAGATGAGAATAATCCCTTGAGGGCGATCAGGATGTGCTGTTCTGTCAGTTGTTGCTGTTGCTGTGCTGGTGTTGTTGTTGTTTGTTGTGGTGGGTGGTGGTGGTGAAAGCGGAAGCGGAACTGGGAGATTAGCGTGGCGGAGGTGGACGCTCGCAGCGGGCGGACGTTGTGCTTGTAGATGAGGTTGGAAGGGCGGCGGTTGTGGAGGGAGATTGAGATTGGGGAAGCAAGGAGCCAGAGTGGGCTAGACTGGGGCGTATCGTATGCGTCTGCGTCAGAGCGCCAGGGAGAGACCTCTGGACGCGCGCCGCTAGCAGTGACTTACCTGCTGTATCCTGTATCTCCCAGTTGACAGTCAACTATCTAGGTAGGTGCGATTAGTGAATAACCCCGCGATGACCTCGTAGTCATCCCGCGCTTCCCAATTCTGTACCTGTTACATGCACCGATTACGACCAAAAAACGACCAGCCCAACCTTCTCTCTCTTCTCAATATTACTTCGTTTCCGGACGCGAAACTGGGACCTTGACACCCAACACCCCCAGTATCTTTGCTCACTCGGTCCTTTGCAATTACAACAACCATGCCTCAATACCTATACCGCATAGGCTATCCGTTTATTCAACGTGTTATTCTTTGTTTTTGTTTTTTTTAATTAATCAAGTAGATACATGTTCTCCGGTGGCTGGACGCCTTGTAAACATGTTTCAAAGAATGGGTGTCAACTCACGATAACATCCATGCCATGTTAGGTATTAGTATTGCGATGGCTGGCCTCTATTACCCAAGGGGCACTGATGTCTCTGACCAGAACGGACAACAATAACAAAACAACACATGGCCCCAGCGGCTTGTCATTGGCGCGGGTTCCCTGTGTTTAGGGACTTGCGCGGGCCGAATTTATGGCCCCTTGCGCGCACCCTAGGCTTGCCCTGCAGAATCAAAACATAACAAAGATATGCGTATGCTGAGTAGCAGCATATGCTAGTATTGAATGATGAGACCTTCGACAACGCGACACCCCGCGCTCAGCAGACCGTTACGGACCTATCAAAGACGATAGATCGGAGACAGTTCGAGCTAGTTTCGCACCGGTGAGCCACCTGCGTGGTATTGGGTAGCTGCGCGTGCTCCCTCGGCTTGTTTATTTTGCCTACCTTTAGCCCCTCTGGCCCCTCTAGCCTCTTCCGGAGAGACGCGCCAGGTAATTTTCCGACTGGCTGCCGGGTCCCTTAAAAGGCGGTCGGCGTTTGGGTCGCCCACCAGATCTCGCCATGATAGGCCAGGAGCGTTCGGCGCGCGTCAATTGGTCTTGGCGTAACCTGACGTGAACCTGGTCACGATCAACAGCCACCACTACCCTACAATCTACCGTGAAGCAACTCATATCTATGAATATGCCAGATTGTCCCAGATGAACCAAGCTGCCAAGTCATTCTTAGGCTGCGCCTAACAACAGAGAATGCTGTCATGAAGAGAGCCACTCGACATCGAACAAACTAATGGATAAGTACACGCAACTCCCTTATTAGGTATGATATAGGGTATATATCAACTTCGTATAGAAAACAACGAAGATGAGCGGTGAACCATAACTGCATATCCTTGTTACATTCTCAATACTAATAACGTCTTGTTCTAGTTCGCATACCTCTAGGCCAGGGGCCTGGAGAATTATTTGTGACACCCATGCTTAGAAGTTTATATGAGATTTATATGTTATGCGGCAGATACGACGGAACAGAGAATTTGTGTAGCCTTCTCCATTCCCTCTACGACATCAACATTCGGGCCCAATAACCCAATTGCAACAGTTACGGTTTTTGAGAATGACGGGATCTGCACTGCCAACCCGACCTTATGTGAATCTGGCAGTGTTAGTTGAATCTTAATGCCTCGTCAAGTTTGAAGCACTGTAGCAAAGCTGGTTTATCTGGCCCAACGACTTGCATATGTCCAAATAAAGTTCCCACTAGGGACGCTGGATCGTGCAGATGTCATTCCATAGGCTTTACTCTAATATGGCAGCTTACGAGAAAAGCCGTACCAGGCTTGGCACATCTTTAAGACTCGGTCCGAAGCAGACAGCATGATGGAGATGATCCGAAGGCCTCTTGTCGCAAGCACTCTCGTAAGCGTCCTCGTATTGCCATGAAACTCCGTTACGACCTTCATTATCTCCACTTACCCGATCTTCCAACCTGTATTGACTACTATGCTATCTGCTCGATTTGGCTCGGATGCATCCTGCTTGGCTTACGAACGTCTCTCTTTTCTCGGGTCGAGAGCTATCACCTGCATACAACTTGCTGATCATCCTTTTTTCCACTTGGAAGCTCATTGATCGACATAAAGCATTGGCTTCCCATGAAAAAGCTTAATGTTTAAGAGCAAACTATCCCAGAAACCATAGGTATAGGCCAAGGCATGTCCTTCAGGGTCTTCTGCAGGAGATGCAGCAGTCTTTGGGCTGCACAAAGGGTTGCATATACGCCTCGTCTTAAATATACACTCGATCGCCCGAGTTCGTTTCACTGTTGAGCATATCGATCATTTCGAGGCCATGTGTCACTGTGCGCGTACGCCGTCTATTTTGACAGCTCTAAGATAGGACGAATAGTTTAGACTTTTCGTTTTAGTTGCTAAATATCTCTATTTACATCTGTCTATCTTCAAACGAAAGCTGGGCCAAGCTATATCTAAACACAGCTGATGCATTAACGGAGGCTTCGTGCGATTCCATATAATCGACGTGGTAGTAGGATAGAGCGAGGGCCTGGATGCTAGTGAGTAATGTAAACAGGGGGAAACAACAACGCCGAAGAAAAGAATGACGGAAGCAGATCGCTCACAAACAACAGTGGCTAGCAACAATAACATAACAAATACAGTATCGCAGGCACCAAGGTCACTCCCAGCACCGCTGAGACGACACTCCGATGCCCAGAGCAGGGCAGACAGGCTCGACCTGTCCATCAAGCCTGCTAGGCTATCATCGGAGGACGAAAATAGAGAGAGGCCCGAGATACTAGTGTCCCTACCTACTCATACAGTCAAGGCGTTATTGAAGGCTGCCAGCCTTCCAAAGACCCCTTTGATCGAGGGCGACGAGCAGAGAAGGTATGTGACATGAGGAGAATACATGAGCTTCACAAGCGTATCCTAAGGCAATCAGATCTAGCTGTTCACGAAAACAGGTAGAGGCTTCTTCAGCGGCAGCTCAATGGGTAGCATGCCAGGCAGGTTTCGTTAGCACGCACGATGAGCCTGTATCATCTCCATCACCCAAAAGCCATCTGACTCGATCGACACAGTCCCCAGCCAACTCGACTGCCTCCATCGCTACAACCCCAGGAAGTCAGCTGCCAGCCCTCCAAAGTATCAACCTAGCGGACCATGATGGGCTCAAACCACTTATTGCAGAAGAGATCGACCCAGCATCCTTCGACTTGGTCGCCCCGCCCGAAGCGCACGAGCCTCAATACTCTGTAGAAGTGAAGTCAGAACTGCTCTTATCTGCTGAGCATCTCAGAATCATCTTCAACGATCCAAGGCACATGCAGAAGTTTACCGACTTTCTCTACACTCTAAAGCCAGAATCAGTGCCACTTTTGAACTACTACTTGAACCTAGTTAAAGCATCGAAAGCGATCAGTTATGCCAATGCTATCATAGGAGACCTTGCTCGTGTCAACAGAACTCCGTCAAGCGAACTTCCTCTCGCCGAAGCCATCGGGAAGTCGCTGATGGTCAGGGCTAACGAGACTTTTGGGGTGCTAGCGCAAGAGGAGCTACCGGCCTATGTCACTCATGTGTGGACTCGGATCGTCAGTATAACTATCAAACAGCGAATTACGAATACGCTGCCGTCAAACTTACGCGACCTATCCGAGGGGCTGGCCGAAGTTTTCTGCTTGACGGACCCTTCCAGGGACGACCACCCGATAGTATTCGCCAGTGAAGGTACTGTTGCCGCCGTCGATATGAAACCAATGCGCTAACACTTGGCCAGAATTTCATAGGGCTACTCAATATGGGCGGAGGTTTGCCTTGGGCCGCAACTGCCGCTTTCTTCAGGGCCCTAAGACCAATCAACATAGTGTCCAGAGGCTAAGAGAGATGCTTGTTGTCGGCAAAGAGCATTGCGAGCCTCTACTCAATTACAGACGAGACGGGTCTGTTTTCATGAATCTGCTCATGATTACACCGCTCTATGACAACCGCGGCAACATCCGCTACCATCTGGGAGCTCAGGTAGACGTTTCAGGGCTGCTCAAGGAATGCGCTGGACTTGCGTCGTTAGGAGAGCTCATGGCGCAGAAACAAAACCAGTCGGAAACAGGGGCTGACGATGAACACAAAGCCACCAAAGAACCACGCGAAAGTAGAGACGTTCTCGCCAGTCTCGCGAAAATGTTCACTCTCAGCGAATTGAAAACCGTCCAGGCATCAGGGGAGACACACTCCGAGAAGCCGAACAGTGCCGGCTCCAGCTCGAGCACGAACAACAATACCAGATCACAGTCTCTCGTTAAAGACGAAGCGGTACCGATAGAGACAGAAGTACCAATGGACAACTCCGTGTCGTCATCGGCACTGACTCCCCTCTCTGGCTCCTCGCTTCTCGGCCGTTTCCGGGGAATTCTCGACCACTACTTGCTCGTGCGTCCATGTCCCAGCATGCGAATCCTATTCGCAAGTCCATCGCTGCGTGTTCCTGGAATTCTGCAGTCCCCATTCATGTCCCGCATAGGGGGGTCGAAGAGCATACGAGACGCAATCACTCGAGCGTTCAAAGACGGCGACGGCATCACGACCAAGGTACGATGGCTCACGCGTCCCATGATGTCCTCTGGGCGAAGCACAAGCTCCAGTACCAGCTCGAGCTCCGTCCTGGGGCGGAGCCGCTGGATACACACAACGCCGCTGCTCGGCGTCAATGGTGCCATCGGCGTGTGGATGGTGATCCTCGTCGACGACGAGGAGAAGCAGAGTGCTCTGAGTGCTCCACCTATCGAGCTGTTCAATGTAGAAAGGCCGCGGCCGTTCGATGTCGATTTTACTAGTGATAGTCCGGATACAGAGAACGTCGATAACAAGTCTACCTCGGAGGCTGAGAGCGTGTCCCTGGAACATGACGAGGTCGAGGTTCTGGAATTACCATAATTTCCGCTGCAGCGAAACTACAGGGCTTGAACAGACGAGAACGGATATATGAGTCTGATTACACAGTATTCCGGAAAACATATATTACTTCAAAGCAGCTACCTAATCAAAAGTGTTCGTCGGTTCGTGTGTCTTGGGTCAGTTTTTAGAAGGGATTTCTTTCCTTATTTCACGGGGGATGGGCGTCGTTTTGTTTGAAACTGGCAAGGGATTCTTAAATCGAGCTTGCATCTAATCATCTAACGTGTGTAATGCGGGATATGCGGTTCGTTTGTTTCGAAGAAGTCTGTCGAGTGGGAGTTTCCAACAAACATATGAAATTCAACGCCGTGACGTTAGAGGCCACAATCATGCTTGCATGGTGGTTTTTCCTCGTCAATGGGTCATAAGACTACAATAGACGACTTTCTGTCTACAGTACCAAGCTAGAGAGTAGATTTTACATATGGATTAGCTCTTAATTATACAAAAATCTGGACAACCCCTATTTTTAGCATAGTCTATATCGTCACACCTAGGCGCCGTACTACTTCTACGTTGCCTCCATTTTAACCAACGTCTATCAGTTCTTCGGTTTAGCCAGTCTGGGGCAGTAGGCTACTATATTATAACAGGTTCCAAGCAGTGTCGACATCCTCGTCCGGCTCCTTGGTGCCACTTGAAAGTAGTAAAAACCTTGTTTACAACACCAAGCGCAAGTAGTTGCACCATGATCGGCTCTGGCCTAGACGATTCGCGTAAAAGATTATTCATGTCCATACACAATGCTCTTCATAGGTATAACATGATATAAAAGAGGGGAAGAAGAAAAAAAACGTACAACACTAGGGATTCGCCGGTCGTCACCGACCCGACTACTAGTCTAGCGCTCTCCAGCTTATCTAGGGCAGAGCGGACGGGATGCCGAGTTTTCTAGAGGCTATGGTCGTACGTGGTGGTTTCTGTTTCTATTGTAAACTATGATAGCTATATCGAGTCTCCAGCGCGGCCTCAGTGGGCACTTTGTTGTATACGCCTCACCATGTTCTAATACAAGTTGAATATCATTGCTTCTTATCACCTTTTGGCCTTAATCTTGATGTCAATGATCGGACACTTCGTAAATACGGACGGTGAAATTGTACTAGAGCGAGAAACACGTTCTGCTACAGCATTACTGAGACTGGATATTGGAATAGCGCAATCAACGAACGGGCTGCTTTGTGGACATCTCGTGGGGGTTGAAAACGGCTCGTCCAGTACTTGAAGCACGAAGTAAAATTTAAAGTTACTTCCTAATCATGTATACCGCAATTAAATATGATTCTGGTTCGATCCGTATCATACATGCATTTCATTCCATAGCCCAGCATGTATCCATATCGATATAATTTAGAATTACAGGGTATGTGCTGCCGTTGTATGTCAATCCAGAGATCGAACACGTTACATTTAACTACGTAAATTTCAGTTTAATTTAAATAAATGCAAAAGCCTCCAAGTTCACCTCGGGACATTGTGGTTTTTCTTTTCCTAATTTTGAATGTGAGATGCCGACGCCAACATAAGGTGTGGGAACACAGGACGATAAGGACGCGCAACTTATTGTCACGAAATTTTGTTGGTGCCTTGAATCGGCAACTACCACTGCTGTTGGGCTTCACTGATAAGAAAAAGCACAATTTGCTGCCTGGGAGATGTGTAGAATAGATGCTTGTTTGGACACTTCACTCATTGTAGCAAGGCTGCAATGATGTTTATACTGTACATGGTCGAGTAAGGACGTTTAGATAGTCAAACAGAACTCCTAGGAACTCCGTAAGCAACTGTTTGTAGTGGGAGTTATTCTGTCCTCTTCATCATATTTACAAATAGAACATTAATCATATAAACTACACAACCTCTTATGACTGGTAGCTAGTTGCGTCTGACGGCGGAGACTTACTTCCTGAATAGAAATTCATTTTGATGCTATAGCGAGAGTCTATCTCTGTGGTATGGTATTTCAGGCACAAAGAGTCTCTCACGCTACGTGGTAAAGATATCAGGGGGCTGTCTAGAGGCAAAGGCGCAGCCTAGCGGATAAGCTCGATTACTTAGGTTTCTAGGCTTCGACACATTGGAACATCTATTTCTTGTCATACCCGCCCCAAGCCGTTTATTGCAAGTAGCGTACACGGCACTTGTGATGGAAATCACCTATTCCAAGAATGTCAACAGGGACACTGAGCTAACACCGTATAAGGGGGCATGTATCCCAGACTATCTATCTACTTTCGTACGGCTAGTGCGTCGTCATGAGTACCAAATCCAGTGGCAACATCCGTTTGGATCGTTCCTCGCTCTCGATTCATTCCTTCCATACTCGTTGTTTGGCGGCGATGCGGGATACTCCGCGAATTTGTTGGCCTATCTACGGACATCCGTATCTCGATATTGGTCGCCGACTAGCAGATCACAAAGCAGTAGGCTCAAGGCCTCATCATCCATTGGTCATAACCCGGCTCTAGTTCAGATAGGAATGTTTAATTAATTCTACATTGGAGTATATATGCCCGGCCCGGTACCGAATCGAGCACGTACGACCGACTCTCCACACAGAGCTATTATTCACATGGAACTAGTAGATGCCTAAACTTAGTCTTCACAGATCGAGATCGGTTGACATCAAGTCCTTCATCACCACACACGCTTCTTTGGGCTACGGGCAGGAAAGGGGGCTGACAGAAGAAAGCGAAGCAAAGTAGATACCGCCGGCATCACTCTCTCTCCATCTTACCCCTAACATCCCAAGAAAGGGGTGGCCTAGAAGGCTGCCTCAGGTGAGGTAGGTACGCCATGTAAGGCGTGTGGAAACGTGCATCTCGACAGGCTGTCAGAATAGGACCTAGAACCCACCGGCGACAGAAAAGAGCAGGAGGCAGCAGCATACGCGAGGGACATACGAACACGTGGAGGTCTAGGTTGAGAGTAGTGTCCGTCGGCGTGATGATGGATGATGTAGCGCAAGCCACCCGGAGAAAAAAAAAGGCCACCGCACCCGCCTATCACATCGCGCCTCTCTAACGATATCCCACACCACCAAGGTGATGGCAATGCTGGTCGACCACGCGGTCATGGTCCATTATTTACCTCGTGGAGCCGAAACTACCGCGACGCCCACGGCTCATGCTTCCCTAATTGAGTCAGCGGAGGCAGGGCGTCTAGACTTTGCTTGGCCTGCGTGACGTCGGCAGTGGTCTGTTGACGCCTCGCTTGTTTTCACCTATATTGATACCGACCAAGAGGAGAATTCACACTCTACACGGGTGTCATACCGAGCATTTGTCAACAGGGTTACTTCGTGGTAGGTATATAGAAAAACCGCGGAATTGCACCGCCGTATTTTGTAGCCTCCAAATCCCGTGGCGATGCCCTTCTCGCTAGCCAATGTAGGTAGGACGTTCAGAAAAAAAAAGGTGGGAATGGAACCAGAGAACTTGCAATTGTACGGTTGTGCGGATCATGGGTAATTACTCACTCTACTTACACAAGCGTTCCGGTAATAAGCCATCAGACGGGCATTGGGATCGTCCGGCGCATACTAATCCACTCACCGGTTTCTAGCGTCGTACTGGGTCCGGCGACGAATACCGAAACCGATAGGGAGATGCGAAATCTGCAGCGCAAGGCCCTACGTGGTTGTAATCCTTGAATGAAGATGGGGAAGTGAAGAAAGTCCCGGACAGGCATACTCGGCTTGTCACAGAGGGCCCAAGGGGCCTTGTTTTCTTCTTCTTCATTCGATATCTGACATTTGTCATTTTCTTGCATTTCGCATACAGTGAGTGAGTGGGTGTGTGAGCATGGTATGTGCATATGTATGTATGTATGTATGTATGTACGTATGAATGCAGGTATGTGACGCGCATTGCAAGAGAGGCAGGCAGGGCGAGACAAAGCAAAAAGCGCGCCGTTGCGAGGCCTGATACATTACCCACACGCCGACTTGGTCCTGTCGTCGCCTCTGAGTGGTTCTATCCTACTATGCCTCCTGGCCAGTAATTAAGGAGATGGCGGATGTAGCGTCGATCATCGGTCTCCGGACAACGTGGTCTGGCTTGGACGGTGCGCCTAAAAGAACCAAAACATCGACCTTAGTTCATATCGGCTCACAGAATGGGAAAGGTCGGCGCTTCGCTTTACGAGAGTCGCTGCGTTGGCGCTCTGTCCGCCGTTTGCGGATTTTCTGGTTCGCAACGGTTTTGGTCTCAGAAATCCGCCTTGCCTGGTGGCCTCGCAGCACAATCTGTCGACCAGATCACCTACTCGAATTTTGTAAGCATCCCCAAGCATTACTAGGCACTCATGTGATTTCTACGCAGGAAGAAGCCAGTGTGGAGGCATAAAGCGTTGAGATGTAGAGAATAGATGGTTTATTTCTGGATACGCTGATATAACTGCATTAGTAAGAGACCTGTTCAATAGTAGCTGTTCCTGATGACGCCGTACTATTGCTAGCTATGTATGCTATATCTCGAAGTGGAGGATAACATGGGAACTACTCGATATGAACACCAGCAATTCAGAGGATCTGATTTGCTACTGGGAGCTCGCATCCATCATATGGCATATTGCGCTTGTCAAGGGTATCCCACGGCGACCCAAGCCAGCCGGTATCATGGTTGCGATGGGATGACCGGTAGTCAATGCGTGAGATGTCACAGAGGCATGGAGGCATGGAGGCATGGAGGCATGGAGGCATGGAGATCCCAACGTGAGCGGCGAGCTACAGAAGCAAAGCACCGAGATCATAATACTGGTTAATATTCTCCGAACGCATGCAGGCTTGTCGCCGCTGTTGTACAACCATCCTCTGAGGGGGACATGATTTCCAGGAAAGGAAAGCACGGAAAGCCACTCAATCTTCTGGACTCGTTCGTCCTATGGTTATCTGATGAGGCTCAAGATGACATGAGTTCGTTCCCTGTTCGCCTCGCTTGAGATTCTTTTTTAGGAACGAACAAGGTACGCGAGCCTGACCTTAAGAGCAGACCCCGAGCCTTCCCACCTATCACGGTGCTCGAACTACCCCGACATGGTTGAATCACACACATCTCTCTTGCAGTAGATCAAGGGCATCACGGCGCCACTCTGGAGGTGGCGGCGTGTATTTGGGACTTTTGGGGACTTTGGGATGCCGACATGACACATCGCTGCGCTGTCAATAGCCGCCATCATTTCCATGTGGCTCTTGTTAGCGATGACTGCTTGGTCGGAAAGTTCCTAGCGCGGTACTTTAAACAGCGTCTTACTCTGGGCATTTTGAATAGGCTACCAATTCCGGACCCCAACAACTTGGTACGCAGCAGGCGAGCTAAGGTACTAACTAAGCAAACAAGGTTGCTTTCTTCATCACGATTGTTTGAAATCTTGGTCGTAATCAATTATTTCCGGGTAATATGTATTTTTGTATATGATCTAGACTCGCTGGCTGACGTGACCTGCTCAATGCAGTATTAGTTAGAGACGAGAGCTGGTCGTGGTTCCGCTTTGAATCACTCATTGCATCCTTGAAGCCGCTCTGGGGTGCTGGTAAATGTACAAGTGCTCATGGGGTGTAAAACTATGTGGCTTGGCGAAGGAACCGAATGGGATGTGTAATGGTGGAGCCGTACTGGCAAGCGAGACTCCTCTCTCGTTTTTCTCGTACTAGATGCGAGTTGGTAATCATGGTACAGTTTCGCGACTTTCTGATGGACGCCATGCGGGGGAAAGGACTGGGCGTCTTCAACCCAAAAAGGGCCAACGGCTAGGACTAGAGAGGTATCGTTAAGCGCATAGCGTTCCATTGAGAGCGGGTTCACGGAGCGGCGCGCGGGAGCCCAGAGAGCCGGAACCCTTAAGAGCTGGGATTATCAGTGCGGTCGTCTCGTCTCAACGCAATATAGCATAGTGTGAGAGTATCGTGTGTGTCATCCTCCGGGTCCCCCATTACGCTTCCAACTGAGCCGGGCATGGAGTAGAATCTAGTAAGACCCGTTCATAGGATCAAAGTTCATTTTTGTTTGTAAAGCGATGCAATGCCTGTCCCTGGCCTGACCTGGCCTGGATCATGTTGGACAGGATTGATTGATAGTGAGATGGTCTATTGCTTTACGCATGATACCTGAATCTTCTCATGGTATCTATTTTGGTCCGTATTGACGGAGGCTTAATTCCATTTAGGGCGTTGAGGTGTAGTGGTTCTGCCGGTGGCATTTGGTCAAGCGTAGATCATCACGGAGAGGCGTTTTCGCCATCGCCTAATCTACCACCTTTCCTCGTGGCACCCGACCCAGCCAGCTGGGACGATGGACGGACCCTGGCTGCTATCGGCAGGGTTCTCTCGTGTCGGTGGCTTGACGAGAGACACACGGACGAAACAACAAGGCACCCCCGTGGTTCGCAATTGACTGCACCGTGAGTTTTCGCGGTAATTTCCGCAGGGGATGCTGCAGCAGGTCAGACACATGACGATCGCCCACCTGGTACGATACACCACCTGGGTATCGGGTGCAGCATAATGCAGCGCATATAGCTTAACTACACTATGATTTCAATAATGCTTGAATCATACAGTATGTGACATCGCACACAAGATACGCTAGACTACGGAGGACAGCTCATCGTTTCCTCATCTTAGTACGATGCAGTCGGCATGCAATTGAAGGTAGACAAGTCGTTATGATACCTGATGGGCTGATCGGGCGCGCCGTGTTCATCCTCCAATGTATTGAAGTTATCGCGTTTCTGCCACCGGCGACTCGTCACATTGCCGGCGGCAGTGAATAATGGTTTCCAGTGCTGCCGTAGCAGTTGTGCCGAGCCACGATCCAATTCAAGCGGCAATGAACACACAACTTTAAGGTGCGATTGGATTCTGGTGCACCTATCCGGGACCGGCAACATAGCGGTGAAAGGTGGCATCTGGGGAGCAAGCATGCAACTAATTGAAACGCGGGGTGCGGTAGAATATTGCTTGGGGGTTATAGTTGTACTTTTGTCAATATGGGTATAGTTGTGTAGTGGCACGACTTTGATGCGCCTGCTATACTATGTACGACATGAAATTGGAATATCCTACTTCGACGTTGCTGCAATTACCGGTTCCTGAGGCGACTCTGTTCAGGGGCGCGCATCTGATGCATTTGCGCATAAACTGCACGTATTGACTGGTCGCAACCGGTGGCATCCGAGGCAAGCCCTGAGTAATGCGATCAGTCTATATCGTATTAGATAAGAGTTGGAGTAGCACTGGCTTCCCAAAGCGGTAACCAGGAACTTTTGCGAAAGATGCGGTGTAACCAGGACAGGGGAGAAGCGACCCTCATTATGGGCCAGATGCCAATAAACAATCGTGAGAAATACCTACCTAGTATCGTCGGGTCTGCTATAATAAGTTGAGACTATGGTACGGGTAACCACAGTAGATCATCTAATCAGTAAGGGATGCTGGGTGACCCGTACGGTTGGGTTTTGTCACTGGCGGGCGCCGCGATCCTGGTCCTTGGGAAGAGATTAATTGTTTACTGGCTTACAGCATATCCAGATTACTGGCTTTCCAATGGGGACCCGAGAGTCTGGTTAGGGATCGGAACTAGCACAAGTGTTTATCTAGATTTGGTAAATCTTGTCTCTAGTGTAGAGACCGCATCCATGCTAGACTAGGGATATCTCTTCGTTTATGTCGCAATTAGCTTGAGACTTCGAGACCCATACAACTAAGATTAGACTACGGACATAGTATCGGTAATGAAATCATTTATACGCCTGTACCTTGCACACGCTACACTAGCGATCGGGTGTTGTACGTAGTAATACTGGTAGTGTACACCTTTTGATTCTCAATTAATGCTCCCTGAAACATATATAACCCTACACGACCTGGGTAGGTAAGTACGTAGAGTTGAGATTATCTTGGATTAGTGTAATCGCTAGGCTACATGTGGTATCGCAAGCGGAAAAGAAGCATCCTTTTCTCGGTCCCGAGACAAGCGTGCCCAGACATGAAGCTAAGGAACTAGTGTGGTATTAGGGTTGGGATTGGGGGCCGTGTCGCTTGTCGCCAGATGAATTATCGTAGGGTGGAAAGGGTCTGGCCTCATTTACATCAATACTCGTATGTTTGGGCCGGCAAGTGACTCTGGATACACTGCAGTGGGGGTTGTTTCTGGTGAGGTTGGCAAGTTTGGAAGATGTGTCTGCTTGAACTGCCTTTCTCGTATCGATCGGTAAAGCTACGTCACGAGTTTTAGTGATTACATATAGAAATTTTAGAGCAATGCTGTGGAACGGGTCACAAAAGCATGCAGTTGGGTCAATTTTGGTGCCACTTGTCGTTACTGAGGTAGGGCAAGCTTTTACGGGCTCATAGCGAGAACACCGAGTAATGCTGTGGCAGGCGGTGGTGATCGGGTCTACGATATCCACGCTCATCAGCGACTTCAACTGATCGATCATGTCTTTCTCGTACACTATCATCACCACTGCACCCCTATCGGGAGAGTGATATAATGTGCGACCACACGAAACATTGCGACCGCACATGACCGATGTTTTCAGGCCTTGTTAGGATCTGGAAGATCTGTCGAACTTCTTTGCATCGTTCCAGATCGCCGTCACATTGTTCATCAAACATATTCATCAAAAAGATCCCGGGAAAAATGCGCGTGGTGGGTTGGTACGACATATGTCTTGAAACCCGAGTCGGCGACCATTGAGGGTCTCGAGGAGCCAATCGTCGCTCGAATCCACCGCACTGTGTTGGTTTCCCCAAGTACGGGGGCTCCAAGACCCTTGCTCTAATCCGTGCCAAAATTAGCCAGCGTTGCATTCACAAGCTCCTGGTCCAGGAAGACGAGAGGGTGACCTCATTATGCTATTGGTAGGATAGGGTGGTATAGTTTTGGCATACGCAATAGCAGCCATCTTATTATTGCCAATTAACTGTTATTGACCTTTCCGATCTGACTTTCGGGATGATCGCTTTAGATTTACTGGATCGTGATGATATATTGATAAACCTTTGACGAAGATCATTGATATTTTCGTCACTATTGACGGGAAACGTTAACCAATAAGTCTGCGGCATCTGAATCTTTGTATGGTATTTTCCTTATGCTAAAACTTGCTGCAAAGCATCGGTAGATGGTCTCAGGAGATGGGGCTGTGGCTTATTCAATTTGTTTCGCTTTTCGCCAGCGTGCTGTGTACTACCTAGTTACTACTATGTTTGGCGAGGTTCTAGAAGACCTCAATAGTGTCCATATCTATGACTAAGCAATGCAATACACCTTCACAGCCTGTCAAGATAGGTTGACCTGTCAGATACTGAAATGGGAAAATGTGATTATGCACATTGAGCTCAATTGCTATACAACTGAGCGAATCAACTATTCAAGCGGAAATGTGAAGAGGGTGATTTCAGCTGCCCTCTTGCTGGAGGCGCATACCGGATTGGGAGAGCTGCTTGTGCTGGTTGGTCGGTAAATGAATAATGCATAGTACAATCATGTTGCCGGCAGTGGGCGGGTGTACACCAGGATATCTCGGAAGGGTAAGGCTCTGGGGGTCTGGTTTGGGGGCCACTAGGATGGGAACAAATCTTAGTGGAACAATAAGGATTCTTGTTCCCTGTCGATGAGTGCGGAATTCATCCGAACGACAGTTACACGCCCTAGAGCTAGTTATTTGGAACACCAATTTATGAGGGTATGGAGGAGCCTACTATGAACCCCGGTCTAGGTTTGTATGAGTACTTCAGGAAGGAGATAAAATTGAGCATCGATCAGTCGAGTTGCTTCTTAATCTCGATCGTACGCCTGGCAGATGCCTCGGTCGCTATCAAAATCAAGATGCTGGCAAGATGCTGGATGCGCTTGTGAATACGCAGAGGCCGGATGGTCTTGACCGATAGGGAGAGCCGACCTGGGACTCGTCGTATGCGCTTGGACATATATGGCTAGTTATCAACTACATAAGGTATACTAGTTGCGGGATCTCGTTTGAGTTTCAAGCCGGCACTTGGTCCGCGGAATTCATGACATATTTTCATACTAGTAGAGTACGCTACGATTCTAATACTATGGTTGGGGCCCAGAAAGAATCACCCCCTTCAGGTATCTTTTTGACAGGGGAATTGCAGCCTAACCAGCTTCAGTAAAGCTTTTCTGGTACGTGCACGCAAAACGTATCTCGCCCTTGGGTACTTCGATGAAAAGCCCCCCTGCGATAGCCCTGTCGGATAGCCTTGTCTAGCGCGAATACTCGCTGAAATGGGTTTTACTAGGGGGTAAACCAGTAGTGCATTGGCTTCGCTTAACTCTCTAGAATACGGAGAATTTCTGAACGATCTACACTAGGCAGTCGGAGTGTGCCTTGCCTCGGCCGATGGTGGAACATGTTTAGTGGAAGTACCCGACTCCCCGTTTATGTGGAGCACTGCGATGTTTTACGTACATCTGGTTTTGAGTCTCGTTTAACTTTTCCGTTTTGGGACGCATCCTAGCTTTCTATTGGCCACGTCAAGTTCATCATACTGAGCCATTGTAATTAGGTACATTCATCTCATCTCCTTCTGGCCGCGATCACCAGACGGATCGGAGCGGAGCGGGCCACGATCGCAAAAACATTGTGCCTAATCCAAACTACTCATGTCGCCCTGTACCGACTATTGTTGTTTTTATCCACTCTCATGGCCCTAGTATGAGCTTTGGTAGAGAGTGAATTAGTTATCACTTCCTTCAAACTTTTGAACCCGGGCTGGTAATGTAATGGGATTAATCACACCTAAGCGTCTAAAGTTCCTTCGCATTTATCAAGGAATCACCAGCAAGGCTACCAATGAAACTATAGAGATAATGTTTGACCGCTACGTGTGTCTAGGATGATTATTGAGATCTCTTTTTGTAAACAACCCTTGAGGATATCAAACCCCGCGCTAACATGAATATCACCATGCTATCTACCGGCACTGTGCGCAGCATTTTACGTTATCTTCGTCATCGTCAACATCGTCCAGAGGATAAGGACTAACATAGGCCTGAAAAGGCTAGATAGCCCTTCCTTGCGTCATATACCAACGGGACGCTCGAATGACTACCAATAGTGCGAGTTTAAGCGTATGATTTTCTCTATCCAGTTACCAGACGTGGCGTCAAGAAAATATGTAAAATATCTGTAGTTGCAATCATATTGAGGTCCAGAGTACCCAATGTTGCACTGAGACCTGATACGCCAAGGAATCCTTTCCACCTGATGTCGAGGCTGTGATACTATCAAAGTATCAAGACTGATATATTGGCATTACTGTATGAGACTTTGGCTATTCGCAATTGGTTTACTGTACTTAGCCTTGCGTGTAATATGTTGGGTTTGGGAAGTGCAAAAAAGTGAGGTGTTGAAACTGGTTGGACATAGTTCACTTGAAACACTGTATTTCTGACTACCTCGGTCAGCGTGTGAACTGTAATGAATAAGGGGCAGAGGCATAATAAGTTCTGTAATTATTGAGAACGTTCCTGCGTATGATCTTTCAGAGATATGCTGGTAGTAGTCTATTCGAACCGTCTTCCTGCAATGCTACCACTCGAAGCCTGCTTTTGGTCTGGTGACAACCTAACAGGGGGTTTTTGCCGGGAACGCATGGCAGACAGGGATATGAAAACTGGGCTAGTGCTTATTTTTCGAACCCCTGCTCCGGACAGATATATAAGCCGATCGGCTGGGACTGGCTGCCAAGTACTTAAAGATACCTACTGTAACGCGTGCATCGTCGATCGTACGTGTACCGATCAAGTACTCAAGCCAGCAAAGAGATGGCAATCATGAGGCTCTGCCCTCTCCATTTATTCCTTGCGAATCGGAAACCCCTATATTCCGCAGCATACTTAGGGGAGACCCATAATTTTATACGTTCTCATACGGTTAGTCATCAGACCCCAATAATGAATTCGATAGTGTACAAGTAGATATTCAAGAATGAAACAGCGAAAATTTATATGTTTAATATCTAATCATAATATCATTCATCGTTTAATCTAGGTTGTAAAGTACTTTTGTAATTCTCAAACGTGACTTGCAAACCAATCTGGAGTCAGCGTCAACACTATCAAAGATCCAGCTTCTAGCGATTGCGTGATACTTTGATACTGTCTACATAGGGCTGAAGAGTTCGTTCATAGGCCTTGCTCGGCATCATGTTGGGTTAAACTTCGCAAAGGTTTCTATGGGGGAAATACGAGTTTAAGGGCAAATAAGATCACAAGTTTCGGTTGTAACTTCCCTGAGCCTTGGCTGCTTCTAAAAACGGGAATGCAAGATTTGAGGTGAGACTCCAACAATTACCTACTGTCTCATCGGTATTCTGACAAGCCAAGCGAAAATGTATGGGTGGGTAGGTAGAAGCAATGCTGCGGCACAGACGGACGCCAACCACGTGTCTTCAGTCATCACGCGTCGACTCTTCGATGGCTTATTGTCTTACAATATAAACGAGATAACTAATGAGATTGCCTATAATACGAACTTCAATCCGAGACCTCGTCTTTGATATAGTCTCGTCCAATGCTTGCTTGTGCCATAAATAAACGTATTATTGTGTCATAGAAATGTTAAGCTTAATATGTGCCGGATACACCTGGCTCTAGATGGATATGTATATTATTGCCTGGTATACTACGCACTCAAAGTGACATATGATTCTCTCTACAACCGATTGTGATTATCGCAAAGATGAATGATATTGGAAGAGGGCTATTTATGGATAAGCCACATCAGCAGGTACGTACCTACCCCACACCCACAACTGCAGGACAATGCAGGCTATCTACTTAGTACCTTAGGTACTTTTTGCCGTATATTGACCAATCATCTTTGGGGAGTTTCCGGCCTAGGCAATTTTCCAGCAACCTAACTCCAAGGCGCTCGGCATCTGTACTAGCGCATACTTCTACGCCACTTTCAGCATACCTAGGGGGGGAGGGGGTTTTCTAGAAAGGTTAACTGGATGATTGCAGGCCCTAGAAATAATGGGGGGCGATTGAAGGCTTGCATATAGCTTGCAGGTAGATATTCTATCGCGAACTATAGCTACGCTTGATCGTATAAACTGCTGGAAATGATTTCGACCCCTGGTAATTCTAATAATTCGTGGTAATTGTTTAGATAAACAGTCGTGCTTTCCAGGTTGAAATTTGATTGTCTGGTTGCGATTGCCGTAGCGGGCAATTCTTAAAAGTCCATTTCAACGCTTGAAAAATTTCAACTCAGCTAGGCAATCGGCCCCCTGTATTCCTTAAATTAACCTTTCACAAGGCTTTCTAGGAACCCCCCTCACCCGCCTAGGTACGTACATTTACTTACTCATTTTTTGAGCTTCATCCGAGACAGCTATATTCAAGATATTGATGTCGACGTGACTTTCTTTAAAATGGAATGATTCACAATGGTATGGAGGGCACTTCTTGTATACGATACTCATGGATTTACTGAAGACAATACTCTATTATCTTGTACGCACTGTGCGAGGTTCTATCTTTTTGAGTTCGTCCTCATTCCGCCTTTCCCCCCATTATTAGAGTCCGATCTGAGACTGCGGAATTAGACCGGAACTTAATTTTCGAGTTGGTTCATACATGTCTCTGACACGGAGGACAAATACTGCTATAATGGGATAATTATGTGCTACATATTTAAGCTTAATAACTCTCTATATGAACTGAAAATGGGTTAGACGTAACCACCAAAATGAGGCATGACTATCCCACTCGATATCTTCTAGTGTGCATCGTGACTGTATGTGGCCATTGTTTTCATTGCGCAAACTGTACACGGAACCATGGGAGTGCACTTTCATCATTACTATAAGGCCAAGAACCATACGCAGCCAACGCATGTGGTGTGAAGGGAAGCGATATTATCTGCATGGGCATGCCTTCGCCCACATCTTGCCTAGCCGCGGGGCGTGCATGTGTACATCTCGTTTCTGCCGTTATATGGCTTGATGCTGGCTAGCTCACGATGGCTTCGATAGTTTCGGCATCGCAACGGTGAAGCTTCAACGTTCTAGGAACCCTGGACTGGTAAGGGTCCAGCCTCAACGGGAATTGCCAGCTTCTTGTGATCGAATCTAGACCCACCGGTAGGCGTTCTCAAGCCCATCCTCGTTTCTCTTTACTCAATTCAGCATTGTGGCTTTACCATAGGGTATAGCGTGGTGGCCCAGGCGTAAAGACATACTAAACCGCATCGTCGACCGAAGGCACGTTCTAGTAGACTAAGACAACGTTGACGACCCATAGGTTGAATCTGCCTGGTGAGTCGACGCCATATCCAAGTAGTGCGCTGTAGTGCACATTAGGTGTCACGCGATTCCTAACCCAAGGCTTTGGGATCTCGCCATAAGCGCCTTGAACGGTCAACGGTTGAAACTATTAACGATCTCCCGGTGCTAGGCTACAGGCATGTTGTCTTGCTTACAATACCTAGATAATGTCCTCCCTCAGTGTGTCGGGACAGTGACCCGATTTAGGAAGGGCAGGGCAATATAGGCGTGGGAGGAGGCTTGCCACCCTCGCGGAGGCCTATATCTAGGGACAGACAGGACATCTCCGGAAAACGAGACAAAAAAGTACGACACACACTTATTCGGATATGCTGCATCGTGGTTGATGGGGTAAGAGGAACGTGTGTCAGCGTCTAGTACCTCCGGCAGCGAGCAAGACAAATACTAAGATGAACGTGGCAGGCAAGATGTTCTACAGGACTCGTCGTTCACCATCACGGTTCAGCCTTCACGTCCACATATCGTGCCGGTTGAACGAGGAACGGTAGAGGATCGATAATCTCTGGCGTTTGGCATTTGGGCATGGTCGACTAGGATAGGCCTGTCACTTGCATTTCCCGGGAACTGGGAACGCAGGGGTCGAGCAGATCAAGAGGTATATTTTAAGTACCATGCAGGACTTGTTGGAGGCATATCTCCAACAAGAGTAAGTAGTGTGTGTGGTCGAGACATCCTGTTGTAGAGAGGAATAATATTAGTTAGCGTAGGCACTGCAGACGACTACTGTATGTACCCTATTACCCCATATGCCAGCAATATACACACACTGTATGCGACAACGGCGGCTCCATCAGAGGGAAAGACGGACTTGCGAGATATATGAACTCTCATAGCCAAACGGGAGTAATCGTGACACTGTACAGTGATAGGGATATTAGACAGTACTGAGGGCCGACATGGGATTTGCTACAGGCATATCGTACTTAGGGGAGTGGGCATTGAGTAGACTCTAGTCGCAGGGGGGAGTGCGGAATCTCAGCGCCCTAACAAGATTGATTTTGGATGGTGCGCGGTGGCCGTGTGCATGCTTGGTTGCATGGTAGGCGCAGAACTAAGTCGACTTGCGAAGGTATAGTGCTGTAACTCTAAAAGTCCCGAATCCACACTGTATTTACAGTGCAGCGCAATATGACGACTTGGCTCGCCCAATTCAAAGACGAGAGACTCTTCGTCCTCCAACACAAATTAAACCCTGCGGTGGACTTTGTCATGTCAGGGGGTTGTATAGCCACACATCACTTCGCGACCACGGTACCTCCCGCATACTACACTACCTACTCGACTTTAACCCAGCAGTAATGTGCCCATCTCTTATTTCTTACAGTTTCTTCACAGTGTCGCTGCTGGTATACGTCGTTTCATCACCGTTCACACAATTTACCTCACTTACCTCATCCAAGCTGCCTTTGTAGATCTTCTTCCATAAGCCCACATTGTTTTTGTCAAAAGTACGGCGAACCTTGCTTAGCCAGGTACTACTGCGGCTGCTCGACATTCCGTGGAGTAAGTGGGCGATCGATGCGAGATGAGACCTCTCATTTCCAAGGCGGGCTCTAGAAGCCAGGACCTCAGTATTGTAAAAACCTACAGTACATCTCCTACCCATGGATCTGGCAGACGACATAATAGACGGCACTGTACTACGTAATATGTACCCACCGTGGTATCTGCTCTCGAGGAGTTGGAAGGCTTTCTGCCATACGGTTCTAGTACAGTACAGGACATACCTACCAGGCTCTAGCACAGGACATACCATATTGTGTGAAGTGTACCTATAGTCAATTATAATAGCGTACTACCTACTACACCACCGTACTTGATATGAGGGACGTCTTGCCCCCAGACTGCCGTGGGCAGTTTAAGCATCATCCATCCACTACTTTCTCTGCTGATATCACACCACCAACTTTCCACGACGAGGGAATAGCATGCCTGCAAACAAGCGTTGGGCCGGATTACTGAGTGAGTGAGTGAGTGAGCAAGCGAGTAACCAACCGCCGCCTATAGATGTCGTTACCTGCTTCTACACCGGAACGAGGGGGACGGGCATCCTTTACCGCCCTCAATCCATCATCCCAGGCTGCTCATTCCTCTTCTGTGACCTGGTGTGCCTCCATCCCTGCTCCAACCTGCTTCGCTGTCTTGCTGCCACACTAGTAAACCCCCTGGCACCTGGTAGAAAGAAAAAAAAGGGAGTAAGTAAGAAGACATGGGCCGGTACGTATCTACGTACCTTTGTGGAACCAAACCCCTGTCACCGTGAGCTGGCGTCAATGTACCCATGTATCCAGATCGCCCTGCCCTATGACCCACACCTGGTGGACTCTAGATCCCGTCCAAGACAACCCACCCAACAGCCAGGCCATAATAACGTGCGCCCTTGCACGCGGTGTCCTCCTGGCTGGGCCGGTTCATGTATAATATGATCTGGAGCCCCCAACATCATCATCATGAGAGCCTCTCTCTATTCACATATCCATATTACCAGATCAAGACGATAGTCCTCTACGGAAGTTCAACTGGCCTGTCGTTCGCTTCATACATATCTGCGTGTGTCATTTCTTGTTGGATATACGAAGGATAGTTTTTATTTCTCTCCATATCTTGGTGTCCCATCCATTACCTGTTTTAGCAACATAGCTTCCCGTGGCATAGGTGGAAAAAAGACATCGGCACATAAAGAGAACCACTCGAGGAACTCAGCCCAGAACAGACGACACGACACGAGACGACTACGCCAGCGTTGAGTTCGTCCAAGCACCCCACCCCGACCTTGCTCACAGCCGACTTCCGCATGTTCATCCGTGCTTGACCTCCGCTATAAGTCAAGCCAAAGCGTTTTCTTACACCTGCTACTTTGATACGAGGCGCGAATGTGAGATTCTACCTATCTCAGCTACTGTTTATTCACATCTCGACTCGTGATACTGACCAACCCGCGATCCGCAGCGCGCTCCAAGCGATTCGAATCATACCGCCCAAATACCTGCGCTAGCAGCGGCCATCAACAGGCAGATATGATGGCTTTCGCACCTAACCAGTCATATAAGATGTTTCAGCGGCCGAGCCATGAGCAAGATTTCATGCTTTTCCCGGACTCTTCGAACCGAGCTGGCTATCCGTCACCACCAATGGACATGAGCATGAGCCCCAATAGCTTCGCCTTTCCGCGAAGCCCGCAAGACGAGTTCATGACAAACCCGGCTTTCGAGAATCATATTTCTCACCACGACGTAAACGCATTCATGTATCGCGGCAGGACTTCGCCAGGCCTATATCAAGATGAAGGCGATCTCCGGATACCATCCAACCTTTCTACAGCCTCCGCACCGTCGCCATCGTCAACAGTGGGCTCACCGAGTTCGAATCACGGACAACTAGCCTTTATTCCAGAGTATCAGCCGTCCAGCATCCACGTCAACCCAAGCATCGTTGGTTCGAGCGATTTTATGTCAGGAACCGAGTATGCGGCGTATACGGGCCCAGGTATGGAAGATTTTACCATGACCTATGACAGCAAATCCACTTTGATTGGTGAGTTTGGCACGAGTCCCTCCTGCAACCAGTCCCATTGAACCTGTATCTGCACTTGCTTGTCTTGTCGTTCGTACCTTGTGGAATCAATTCGCTGTTTCTTTGTCGCCTTGGTTGTATTCGGAACCAGGCCTCGGGCCAGTGGTGCCGGCTGGTCGCACGTTGCAGGGGATTGACGAGCGTCATGTCTCTCTCCCACCGCCGCGCTCGCAGCCCTGGCTTTGTTTGGTGGGGTTCCCGACGCAGTGAGCTCCAACGGGAGACTCCGGTTGGGATACAGCACCGCCAGTCGGTCTGCGCCTCACAGTAGTTGCATGAGGCCCCACTCTTCTTCTCTCGTGTCCCTTCGTCCTATTCTTCTGAGGCCTCACAATTCACGGGCTTTTCTTTTATGGAGTTTCGCAGTTTTTGTCCATGATGAGCTTGTCCTAATTCTGTTCATCCTTAGACCCATCATTGATACATACCGAGCTTCGCAGCTCAATGGTACCACCACCGCCCATGTCGGCGTATGACCACAGCGGCTACTCGCCTCAAAACCAGTATCCTCATTCACCAGCTCTGTCTGGCGCCACCTCGCCGGCTCCCATCTTGAGGACAGAGAGCCAGTCACCATATATGCCCTCGTCATACAATCCACAACCGTATAGTCCGTATGGAATATCGCCTGCACAAGGACGGCGCCCCAGCCTATCGTATCAGTCGCATGCGAGCTCGCATGAGTATGCTTACAACAGTGACGAGTCTGAGAAGAAGCAGCGATGTCCGCACCCCGATTGTGGAAAGACCTTCAAGGATTTGAAAGCGCACATGCTCACGCACCAGACGGAGCGACCGGAGAAGTGCCCGATACTCACATGCGAGTATCACGTGAAAGGGTTCGCACGAAAGTATGATAAGAACAGGCATACCTTGACTCACTACAAGGGTACTATGGTATGCGGCTTTTGCCCAGGTTCCGGATCTTCTGCCGAGAAGTCCTTCAATAGGGCCGACGTCTTCAAGCGTCATCTCACCGCCGTCCATGGCGTGGAGCAGACACCGCCAAACAGCCGAAAGAAGAACTCACCCTCTGCCAATAGTGGCAAGAAGCTGACTGGTTACGCCCCGGATGCCACAGGTAAATGTTCTACCTGCTCGGCTACCTTCTCCAACGCACAAGATTTCTACGAGCATCTTGACGACTGTGTCCTCCGCATCGTCCAGCAGGAAGATCCGGCTGAGGCCATCAATGCTCAGCGTCTGGCCGAGGTCGAGGACGACAAGGAAGTCAGGCAGACGCTGGAGAAGAACCAGCTACCGCTGACTACGCAGCCCATCTCCAACTCGGACGATGAGGAAGATGATGAGATGATTGACGAGGAGGAGCTATACGACGACGCCGGTCAGATGAGGAAACTGGCCTCTCCTGCGAAGAGAAAGAACAACCCTCCCAATGGTGTTCAAAAATCACGGGGCATGACGCATTCACGGGGCGGCGTTCCCGTGTCAACAAAGACCAAGGGCCGCAAGAATCGCCAGAACTACCCATCCTCGTGGGGATTTGACAAAGGTCAGATGACTATGAAGAAGCGCGTCATCACCGTCTTCGATGGACCGAGACGGCTCGCCAAGGACGACATGATGCTTTCTACGGAGCACGAGGTGCGTGTCAAGCTATCCGACGGCAAGTCCTACGTGACGGACCTTGATGTCAACACCATGAAGCGTGCTGAGGGCTTTCACAACGCTACTCCACAAGAAAAGGGCATCTGGATCTCCGACGATCCGACGGAAGAGGACATGGCCCGGATGATAGAGTTGAGCCATCAGGTGTAGTTGCACCGCGCCCCGTACATACAGATTCTGCGCACCAAACCCCCCTCCTCGCCTCACCACATTACCTTCCCTCCCAAAGAGAAGGACACATTGATGATCGATATGATAAAAAAAAAACGGCTATAGAAGTTTCAGCACAGCCGGCGCAGGAGCCGGTCTTGGTTGTATATTGGAGGTATATTTGATTGAATGAAGCATGCATGGGCGTCCGGTATATATTGCATAGGTCAGGAATGGCATGAGCGAAGGCTTCCTGTATTGGACGGAAGCCCGGGATAATGTCGACGGGCGTCCACAGGCTCGGTGGAGGCACCGGTTCTACGGTGGCTATTGTCTATTTTTTTCCCCTTTAGCGGTCATACGAGTCTAGGTCATTTACTCCGTGCCTGGCGAAGATACCCTGATGTAATAATACCATTCGTGCGTTTACTCATAATGGCATTGTGATTCTCGATAGGTACCAATACCAATTCCCACCTTATTAGTGTCTGATATCCTTATTAGTGTCTGATATAAGTGACCACTATCTCTCCAGATCAACCCCGAAGCTGTACCTGAAACACAGGGTTTCGTCATATTGCCCACACACATGCGGACGTTGTTGATTGGCTGAACTGATACAACACATGAACAATAGCGCGAACCTTAGTCGATCCAACCAAGTCATAATTCAAGGCCCCCCTCTTCCAATGTACATCTAAGGGTTCGAGATGTCTTAGATGACGCCGATTCGAGCCGGAGTTCGACGATATGGGGTACCTGGGTACTTTCCTGACTCAGTAACGTATCCGCCAAGTCGCACGGCAGTGTAATGTATATGTATGCGCATGCAGGTAGCGAACGATGACACCTGAACGCTGGAACTTTTTTTTATTGCGGGTTTCCGTGGTTTATTTCTCTCATGGGGTTTATTTTTTTCAGCAGCCATGGGAAGCCAATGGCGAGCTCTGAGACCGGGATCCGGAATTCGGATGGGGGAAAAGCTCCCCTGGTCGGCGGGGAGTCTTAGTCGAATCGATTACGCTTGGAGTTGACTTCATTCGTTGCCCACGCAGCACGACATACCCGAACAACGCGCATAGGCTACCCTGTCTACCTGGGTAGCAGTGGCAAGCAACCAAGCATACCACTTACTTACCTACTTTACTCACTTACATACGCAGATGGAATGGTGCAGTGAGCGTACGTTACATAAGGTACTGCAAGTCGGTAGTATACGGCGACATATTTTTTACCGAAGGGGAAATCCTTGCGGTTTTCTCGCTTCGTTCAGGTCGCGTCGGCACAGTACTTACTTAGTCGCTCGGCAGCACCGACTCGCTTAGGTAGTCGATACCCCATATTGATTGAAACATTTTTTTGCTTCTATTTGTTAATTGTTTTGGACTTACTTCTAAGGTATCCTTTTTTTTTATTTATCTTACCGCTCAATTCCAATACCACATGCGGTCCAATAATCCACTCCAGCCTGCTTAGAAGGAGAATTTTCTATTTACCCGGTTGCGAAGTCCACGTACATATATAGCAATTCACCATTGATTGGTTTCATTTGATTTGGCATTATATCATAAGACCGACTATCTTTTTTATCTGTTACTTTTTCTTTTTGTATTTCCCTCTTGTCCGCCCCCACATACCCCCATTTCGTCTTCTTCCCCGTGTTTTATTTGGTTTTTTTGCTCTTTGCTTTTCGTAATGCATGTAGGGCATTACTTGAGACGGCATTCGTCTACCGTGTAGAAAAGATAGGTACGATGATATCATGGGACCAAGACATTAATAACCACATGACGAGGCCTCCGTTCGGACGGCCTTGGCCGGACTGACCGCCCCTTCTTCTTGTCTCTTGTCAAACTTCCTGAATCCCCTCACCCTGCCCCCCCAATCTAGTGTAGATCTGAACCCGTGGCTGTGTGTCTTAGGTGGTCTAGGGCTGCATCTACCGCGGCATCTACACCACATTTCTTACTTACAGACACACAACATGCATAGGATACAGACACCAGAGAGCACATTTCGCCGACCTCTTTCTTGACCGGTCTCATCTGACGGGCAAATCAAGGACGAATAATTGTAATGATGAAAATGCAGTTTTGATATGCGTATACAATAGCCCTTTTGGGACCTAGCTTGCGAGGTCCTATGGGTATAGAAAATTGGCAAGATTTTCCGGTTTTGCAGTTTTCTGGTTCGCTTATGCTTCCCGGTCGATTACATACGTGTAAGATACCGAATCCGCGGAACCACAGCTATCCCATGAAACGTATTCTGTCTTTTTTGTACTAGTCATTCTCGTTACGGTCTAGGCTCGACAGTGAAATCAATAGATCTCTACTTCCTTAAGGGCACTTCCCTGGAAAACAGAACCCATGTGCAGTAACAGATTTGCATCGTCTATCAGTTACCTAGGCATCTGGGTGTGGAGGCACTCTACATGGTCATCTGACCCCAAGTTGTAGATAGGTAGCACACCGCTCTATCGCCGTCAGATAGGTAATGTGTCGACTCTCAAGCGAAGTACTGATATGTGTAGGTGGTTAGGTCGTATGGAAGCTAATGCCTGTTGACGTGCTTACGACACATCGCGACTCGAAGAGCCGCACGACAGCCAGGGAGAGACGAGAGGCAACGTATCGCGCAGGTTACGCCGAGGTACCTTTCCGATCAAATCGTCGTTGTTGAAGTACGCGACGTACGTGACATAGAAACTGCCATACTGTGTCTGAAAAACCTCTATTGGACAACATAGTGTATGCCACTGTATGGAGCAACAACATACATACAATACACACATTACATCGCGAGTTATGCGCCGTAACCGCCCCATTTACAATACCATCTCAGGGTATCATCATTCCAGTCGATTAATGTCCCCCTCCTCGCACTCTTCGACCTTGTCACCTTGATCCAGTCTGGACTCTAATATCTATACGCAACCTACATATATTAACTGTGCCAAGAGGCACTATGCGCTGCTCTTGTGGGCTAGACCAGCACACACGTCTCGTTGTACGTAAATAGCTTGCCGTTTTGTGGTGGATGGAGCGAGGTATCTTTCAGTGGAACTGGTAACAGCGGCGCCGTTACTTCTTGCGCCACTCTGCAGCTAATTGCCGGCTGGGTAAGGGGGTTAGCGAGACTATTGTAGTTACGCTGGCTACCCAGTCATCCTTAAGCAAAAGCGGTTGTTTGTACAAGTTAGCAAATCAAATATTATCATTAGTGTTTCTTGTTATTCAGTTGTCTTAGTACCTTCATGGCGTTCCTTTATGGCATATATAACGTGGCGATTAGCATAGAGAAATCGAACGCCATTTATCGTTGCTCATTTTAAGTTCTGTGGGGGTTAGATAAGTATATCGTGCCACTCGTAGGGCAAGAGATATACAGTTTGACTAGTGATAGATATTAGCCGCAGAGGATCTCGTAGTGTAAGTGCTTCTTCACTGCATTGTTGGCACCCGCGGAAAAAGATGGAGAGTTCGAGGCGAATACTACAACAGCGAGTAAGATTTCAAGACCTTAAGTTTTGCTAATACAATTGCACTTGCGCAAAGATTGCTTGAATCTTCTTCACCTGAGGTGCATGACATCGCTTCACTGCAATTTTAGTACCACCTGGGGCAGTAGAGAGAGAGAAAGGTTAAGCTCAAATTGGTGTTATTTAAGTAGGTACTCGAGAATCATGCACCCTAGAGTCCTATGAGTAGTTCTGCATACTCTTGCGTTCATCGTCTGTAAAGAATCAGTCGGATCATCATTTCCAGTCACGTTTATCTTCTTCTTGTTCCCATACTAGGCCCAGCTACCCGAGGAGATATCAAATATCTTGCGGTCCAGTCGTATTGTTGACCGGTCAACCGCGTGTCGGGTCGATGAATGCTTGCTCTCGGCGATTGAACTCAATACTTGATGCATTGCATGAAAGGGCAAATACCTAGGTCACCAGCAACTCTTAGATACCTAGCTTTATCGAACTCCTGACACACCCTTGCCGTTCAAGTTGAGTCCCGGCACGTGCATATGTAGATAATGCATCTTAGGCATTGACCTATAGAGCGGACACGTTGGGACCCCCACGTCTCGTAGATCTCATCGCCGGTTTCACGGGACAAGCTATGTGGCTTGCCTACTTCCTCCCCCTTTCCTTGGAGCCTTATCCAAAATTACCACACACATTCCCATATCTGCTGCCCCTATATAGGAGAGGCAACAAGTAAGTGGCGTTTCGAGGATGCTATATAAAGTGCTTACGCTCCTATCCTTGAACCCTTGACCGGTGTTTAGAATTCAAGGGGGAGTCAATGCACCGCAAGGAAACAAGGGACTTAACTCCGCAAGCACAGCAGAACATTACAGACGCCTCTTCGATCGTGGAATGCGGGCATGATATGATTTATATGCCGTCTTACACATTTGGGCATTAAAGTGCCGAAGAACGAAAACTGCCTTCGGGACGCACACCTATATAAGGGGCGTTAAGGACCAGGTACCTGCAGAGCATAACATCGCATATGTCCAAAACGTCGGGTTTTGGAGCCCAGTACCTTGGCTCAGCCGTGAGCAGGTCGATGGTGCCACCTCTCCTGCAAACATGTCGCCACAAGGGCGAGATGATCTAACATTGAGGGAACTATATTTAACCACTAAGGAGTCGATCCAACGACGCATGATCACCTGCGACTTACACCGGTTGAAAGACAGATACCCTAGCACAAGATTCCGATTCAAATATAGGTTTCACCACGATTTCCGTCGCAGAGAGTCCACGAGAATACTGCCGTTACCGAAGTAGACGCCGACTATGAAAGAGTTGCAGAGGGACGTCGTGGTTGAGACGATGTTGGAGTACCTGCAGATTCGGATATCAACGTTGAGTGTATAGAACTGAGCGGTGGATATAGGATCTCTGTGGTGGAACATGAAATAGTGATGATCCCTTCTCGTAGACAAATTTAAAGAACGGGTGCCATCGAGGAAAGAGGCCGTAACAGGACTGTAAGAATGCAATTTTCTTTGGCTATCAACGGCTTTCGTGAGTCAGCTATGATTTGCGGTTTAGCCCATGCTGTCCCCCCTCTAAGAACAACGTTTGCATGGAGATAATTACATCCCTAGGATTACGTAGAGGTTAAAATACTTCCGTGGTACGGTATGTTATTAGCATGCCAGCATTAAAGGTACAACGAGAAGTTCGGAAACTACTCTATGGCCGCATTGAATTTCTGTGTCGCTGGTGGTAGGAAGTGCTTGTATCACCAGCCGGGTGTTATGAATCGTCCAAGTGGAAGATATCATCAAGTTCAACAGTATAAATAATGTAGAAGAGATTACAACACAATTGTGGAAGTTCGAGGTTGAGAGATGGAAATTTTTAGCCGCTACCTATCTAGGTTGTATTCAATTCCTTCCTAGTAGACATTTAGACTGGTCAATATTAGCATTTCGTGTATTACTTCGACTCCTTTTCAGAACAACTCAGACTGTAAAACGACAACGTATTGTCACGAATGAAGACTTAAGCTATGCAGAGAGAAAGAAATACGGTCTGATAAGAACCACATGATAATCATTCTAGACACTGTCTCGCTCTTCACTTGATGTCACCTGGAATGAATGAAATGTAGTGAGAAAATGGACTTCAATGATGAATCGCTTGTAAGACCTTCTTTGTCGCTTCATACAATAAGATGAGCACAAAACTGGTCTTCTTCTAGAGATCTTCTAGACTCATCACCTCTGACCTCCCATCTCGTAGCTATCAAATACACAAGGTGATAACGTGTCTTTGTCCTCTCATAACTTCAAAACTTAATTTTCCGTGGGTTTCGGAGGCTGCGATAATCACTTTGCCCAAGTGGGACATTGTTACTCACTCCGATAGAGAGAGATTCTTACACGAAGCTTCAAGATGTAGAAAGACTTAAGAAAAAGGGAGTCTCGCTCGCCTCTTTCATCCATATTGACTTTCAGGGCCGTGATATAACCAACCTCATCGCCAGCCCTCTATCTCCATGACCTTGACTAAACTGCTTCAAATCCAAGGAGACTGACCTATCATGCAAACGATTCCCACTGAACTGCCAAAAGACCCGATATCCTCCTCGGTGTGACAGACCAATTCTTTCGCCCCTCTTGAAAAGCAGAGAGAACACATCCAAGTCGTCATGGGAAGATCAACGAGAAGGGACCGTCGCAGCCGGACCGATCGCAAGAATAACAGTAGTCAGAGGCGTAGCCTAGACCGCGACGATGACTACTTCATGTACGACGCCGGGAGCAACAACGCGCTCTCATTCAAACAGCGCCATGGACGAAGACAGAGCAATAGAAACAACAATAAAAATAGCGGACAGAGGAACAGGGACGACAGGAAGTCGAAGAAGCACAACTCATCTGATCATCGTTTCACTGATCCCTTCGAAGACCTCAACTTGGACGAATCCACATTCCACGACGGGCAGCAGAGATCAAGAGTCCGCAGGAATCGGAATCACAACCATGGTGACAAGGAAAGACACGGGAATCGAACTCCCAGACGACATAATCATCACAATAGACCAAGACGCTCCAGCATCGCTTCAGCGATAAATGACTATTATGACGAGATCAGGCAGCAGGACAACGACAACAACCACCCGCGAAACAAGAACAACCAAAATAATCGCAGCAGGAACCTATCTCCACGATCCTCCAGCCCGGCACGTCTCGCCCGTTTCTGCACAGAATGCAGCACAGTGCGCCGCGCGAACCTAAGGCTGCGCGACTTGCTCTCATCAGCAATCCAGCACGCCTCCTCGGTCCTCGACACCTGGAGCGACGAAGTCGGGGTAGGCCGGGGATCAGCAGATGAGATGGACTGGCAGCCGGAGCCGGTAGTGCGCGTCCTAATCCTCACAAAGACAGCAACGCCTGGTAGTACCAGCGGCTTCCTAACTCCACCTCCGTCGACAATAGGAGGGATTGGTGGTGGATGGACGCTGCCGCATAATCAGCAGCAGCAGCAGCAGCAGCAACATGCCGCTGGCTCGATGATGGGAGAGGTAGCTTCTTGCGGAGCTGCTGCGGTAAACGCAAACTACGACATAACAGGGTCGTGGGGACTTCGGCCCGGGACCCTCGACCCGGGACTTTCGATGGACGGTGGCAACAATAGCGGTGCGTGGGAAGTTGACGATTCGACAGCTGGAAATGCCGCAGTCTGGAACCAGATGAACTATGGCTACCGGTCTCGTAGCATGATGTCGCCGCCCGAAACGCCGCCCGAATCACTGCCTGAATCGCCGCCGCCTTTCATGGCACCTGTAACGTGAAATATGGCTTAAAATACAGCAAAGCGAGGCCGATGAGATTCAAAGACGCATACTTGGAAATACACACTGGGTTATAGAGATACCAAAATCTTGGACTGAGAGAAGAGGCGAGAGACAGAGAGATTGTGTGGGAGTCTATCCCGTTAATTTCTCGGATTTTACATGATAGAGAGACGCCGTACGCTTGCCGAGTTTCTAGCTGTTGTAAGAGATTAAGAATCATCGTGGGACTAAGAATAATACGCATTTTTGAGAACATAATTGTATTGCATGGGGACAGACCGAGCCTGAGTGGTATCGGACACAGATAGGTACGGACTTTCCGATGAGAAAACCTGATAAAATCATAGCCCAAGTCATTCCATAACGCCGATCGCCGTTGCCTGATGAAAACCCACCCATTGTGAGATAGGACCATCATACATTCTATGACAGTATTACGCTTAAAGTGCCTATTTAGGGCCCTCATATCTGCCAATAACTATCTCAAAGTCAGCTTTCGTCCGTTGACTGACACAGTTGGATGAGACACTTACCAACAGCGTGGTCACGTTCGTACGGTTCTGAAGATATGTGTTAGCCCTGCAGTTTTGCTTAACCACACGTATGTACATACCCAAAGTCCTATAAACCGAATCATTAGTCTCAGTGGTTACTGGTTGTAAGGGTTAAGAGAACTTACAATTGTTCAAGTGGTTTAAGACCTCCTTGGCGCAGCTTTTGCACCTCGGCCGCAAAGACTGCCTCAGGTGCAGCTGTGCTGTCTATACAGTTGGCCTTGATGGAGATAACAATACCACCACCAATCTTTAAGAATAATGATGCGTTCAATAAGGCAATACGGGCTTGATCGGGTTGGGCAACATCCTTCAAATAGCATTAGAAAAGCACTCCTGTTTTTACATTCAAAGACAAACAGTTTACTTACGAGGAAAATAGCGTCTACCATGGGAACCAGCATGCGGTATTTCAGAGGATGACGTGCGTCTTCGACGACTATTACACTAGAAGTTAGTAATAGTCACATACAGTAACATTCACATGTTCGGGGGTAACAGGAGAGCGGGAATGATAACGAGAAAGAAATCAAGTCGGGGTATCGTACTCGGTATCACGTTCGTCCTTTGCTGAGCCATTGTGGTCTAGTAGAAAGGTTAGAAACCGCAGCGATCTAGGGGCTCTTATGTAACTTACAAGGTCACGTCCAGATCGGTGACTGAACTCGACAGCATAGACGTTGCCAGTGGGTCCTACTATATCGGCGACTAATCGAATCATCGTTAGTAACAGCTATTGGTCTGATTTCGCCGTGTGATCCTCTTGTGGCGTGACGTACCGTGGGATACAGATGTACCGGAGGCAGCTCCTAGATACAGCACCTTCTTGCCGGGGGCAATAAAGATATTATCAATACCACCAATAACTGCTGCGGCCAACTTCGAACGGAAAGGGTTCTGCGCGATATCAATTAGCGTTGCCGAACAGCTAAAAAGAGACCCTAGCAGAGTCTCGAGTATTCCATGGCAAAGACTCAGATCTGCTAAAGGAGATGATAAAACTTCACAAGCTTACCCAAATTCTGTATTCAACTTTTGTGGTGACAGAGGCGCCTTCGGCGTCCTTTGTTGCTTCGTCGACTGAAATTCGCTTCTCGCCATACTTTTCGCATCATGTTAACAGACGATTCCGATTATCAGGGATCGTGGGTAGACGATATCGAGGGCTGGGGCGCTTCGATTTCGCTTGATCTTGGGGTTCGGACTACTCACTACGAATCAGTTAGCAATGGTCAAAACGTAGTACCTGGAGAATGCGATGAACTGTTCAAGATATTACTTACCCACTTCAACACCAGGAGCAATCGAACGTGTAAGAAGATCTGGTAAACCAAAGTTAGAGCAGATCCCCGGAAGCAGCCAAAAAAGATTCGACCATGTACGGCGGTATGCGAGGTAGGAATCTCATTGTTGAGTATGTCCTCCGCTTCAACCTGCCGAAAAAGAGGTTTAAGATTCGAGGGTACTTACGATCTTCCTTGCCTATAGAGCAGAATTAGTAACCAATCTGGAGAAGAGCAGGGTCACGTGTCCAGCTCTGGACACAGACTCAGTCATCGGGTTGCTTACCGCGAGATACGAAGATACCAGCGCTTGATCGCTACGTTAGTACCTATCTTTGCCGAGAGGCGAGTATTGCCATGTACTTACTGACGATGCTGTGTCGGTATTGTTAGTCGCACATTCTTCTGCCAACTTTGTAACATCGTGTGAAGAGGGAAGCACATACAGGTTCTACTACGACCTTGGCTCCAGCACCACCAGGCTTTCCTCCTCCGCGACCTCCACGGCCGCCGCCTCGGGGAGCTCCACGGCCTAATTGGACTTGTCAGAACATCAATTGGCACAAAGGGGCCCGGGGCATGACAAACCGCGAGCACCACCTCGACCCCGATCACCTCCGAAACCACCACCACGGCCGCCAAATCCTCCGCGACCACCTCCTCGGCCACCGCGATCACCGCCGCCTCTGCCTCGGCCGCCGCCGAAACCACCTCGACCACCGCCGCGTGGCGCGCCTCGTCCGCCTCGTGTGAATGACATTGCTGTATTGGGTTGCTGGTGGGATAATTGGGACCTGTTCGTGCACCGCGGAGTGGTATGTCGGGGTATGTGAGCTTGCGACGGAACTTTAAGTCTGAAGCTATTCCTCGAAATAAATTTTCCTCTAAGGTTCGAGCTATCGATATCGATAGGCAAGATGGAGCTTTGCATGTTCAATGTGATCCGAGCGTTTTTTTCTCTCTGGGAGCCACCGAGGATCAGCCGGTGGAGCCACATTGGCAGCTGGCTGAGAAGTGGAGGGGTACTTGAACACTTACTCAGGTGGGGCTCTGCTTGTAGCTTTGAGTTCCTGTATCAGCCCCATATTTTGGCTTGCTCCCCCTCAATCGCCCAATCGCAGTCAAGCCACGCGAGAGGTACGTACCGAGGGCTTAGTGAGGGCACAATTTTTGCTCAAAACCATTTTTGCATCTAAGAATCTCGCCAAACATTTCAACCACCAACGACACCGACTCCGTCTCAACTAACCACCCCCAGCACAGCAGCCAAAATGGTACGTTAGAACGAATCCCAATCGCAGCAGTCGCTCTCATCGCATGCGAAACCCCTGATACACCATTGCACCGTTTCCGACACCGGTTTCTCGCGAACCACCCCGGAAATACCCATGTTGAGGAGGGGGTGAAATATAATATTGGAGTCTTGGACTATGGGCTGACGACGAATTTCTTTGCCTTTCAGGTTCGATACGCTGCCACCGAGATCGAGTCCGCGAAGTCGGCTCGCGCCCGCGGTTCCTACCTGCGAGTCTCTTTCAAGAACACCCGCGAGACCGCCCAGGCTATCAATGGCTGGAAGTTGACCCGCGCTGTCAAGTTCCTCGAGAACGTCCAGGAGAAGACCGAGGCCGTCCCCATGCGACGATACGCTGGAAGCACTGGCCGAACTGCCCAAGGTACGACTAACATGCACTTTTTGGGAAAGCCATTTTTCGATGGGGAGAAACAACCACTTTAGGAAGGAATGGGACTATGGTTGGGCAAACAAGAGAGATGTTCTTGCAATTTGGCGCGAAGAGCGAAGCACTAGAAGCAGGATGCTGACGTTGTTGGTTGAACAGGAAAGCAATTCGGTGTTTCCCGCGCCCGCTGGCCCGTCAAGTCTGCCGAGTTCATTCTCGGTCTCCTGAAGAACGCTGAGTCCAACGCCGATGCTAAGGGTCTCGACACCAGCAACCTCATCGTCAAGCACATCCAGGTCAACCAGGCCCCCAAGCAGCGAAGACGCACATACCGTGCCCACGGTCGTGTATGTTCCCACCGATCTAACTCCCGCGCTTTTACCATTCGATCGATATTCTCTGCTGGACATAGTTCTAATTACGCTTGCTACAGATCAACCCCTACATGTCGAACCCCTGCCACATCGAGCTCATCCTTACTGAGGGTGAGGAGGTCGTTCAGAAGTCGGAGCAGGTTCAGTCCCGTGAGGTCGCTCACCTTTCCTCGAGACAACGAGGTGCTCGCATCAGGAAAGCCATCACCTCGTCTTAAAAACAAGACGGGGACGAGTGATGTGACGATATGATGGCTGGTCGGTTGGGGATTTAGTTGCTTTAACTCCAGGTGTCAAGGCGGTTCGTAAAGCATAGGGTCAAGGTTTCTGGCATGCAACTTTCGCGAAACGAAATAAATAATTCGTTATTACCCCAAAATACAAAAGGTTCTGAATTCAACCGGTTCCCTCGAGCAGATCGCATTGGTGTGCGTGTTCACATCAAGGCGACAGGATTCTGGGTCTCCCAGGTTCGACATCAGACCTATTTGGGATTTGAAAGCTGGTATCTACCAACTAGATGGAGGTTTACAGGAAGATCACCTCGATAAGAACGCATGCACAATCGATAGCCTAAAAAACGATTAGTCCCATTTCTGTTCTCTGTTATCCCCTCTGTTGTCCCAAGCGCACATATGCCGTGAATAACGATACAACAGGAGTGTTTGTGACTTTTATCGAAATTTCTTGCTTATTTCCGTAGATAATGGACCCATCACGCGATGAGAATTGTACTCCACGCAGTACCACCGTCGACATACAACCACGCAACAACCCATGAAACAAATGTTCGCAAAGCTCTATTCAGACCCTGAGACACTGTGACTCTCATCATCGTCTTCTCCAGCTCAGCTAGTGGTCAGCAATGTCACCAATCCGCTCATCAGGTAACGAATCCCAGTTTTAAAACAGCTCTGCTAGCCTATGAGGAAGGTACATCGCGAATACAAATAATCGTACAGGACAAAACCCTACATGTGAGGAGAGTGGTGATGCTCTTCTTTGTGCATGTGATAGTCCTATTTTGGAAGGCAGAAATCGATCGGTCTATATGAGAGAAGAGGACGGAATGCCTTGTTGAGAATATTTCGACCATAGAAAATCGTTTGCGTTGGCTCAATTATCAATATTAGTTAATCTCAGAGAGGACACGACATGGACCTGATGTTTTCGTCCGTTATGCCAATTGTTACACGGAATAGCCCCAGGTAGGGAGATGCGACTACCTGCCTACTAGGGTTTGGTCGGCAATATCGTGACTCCAATCTGCAAGTCGGTGTTTAAGCTGCAAGTCGGTTTTTGAGCTGCAATTCGGGGTTTGAGATGCTTCGGCTGCCCGTGTTTGCTGGGTGCTGCGAAACGGACCTGAATTATCCAGGCAAGTAAATGCGAAGCTATTCGTGTACATGTAGACCTAGGTTCGCCGCCGAAGATTAGACGGAGAAAGCAGACTAGTATGCCTCCTTGATGCCCAAGAAGATTATCGCAATATTGAATACCTTTTCCAAGTCCTAGATACTAGCCCTCGTGACACCAACTCAACAAGCGCATCTCGAAACATGTCTACTTTGTAGACTGCCTGGCGCTGTTAGGTAGTTGTAAATTGAGTGCCGCTTTACCCTCGGAAATATCCTAGAAGAAGGTCTCTGCGTACATGCTACTTCTTGAGCTGATGCATCTCACGAAAGGGGTGAAAGTGAGATGTGTGTGGTCTTCTCTCCGAGCCCGATCCTGCCAGGCGTGAAATATCTACAGAAACAGAGGCAGCAAGCACATAAGTAATTCGACAAGAAAAACGCGTATATGAACAGTAATGAACTTATATTTTCGTTCTAGAAATTGTAGCTCTCACTGGTGGAACGAGCCACGGGAACTCTAAATAATCCCTATCAGATAACACAGCTGAAGAATCGAAGCATCTCGAGGCTGATTGATCTGGACTTGTTCTGAGAGAGCTTGATAATGCAAACAGTGTTGCTTGTTTGATTTGCCGTGTGTATGCATCTACTTGCTATGCCATGCCCCTGACTCTTCCGTTCAGGGGGCTGCGACAGGTTTTCTGGAGCGTGAGGTGTGCGATAATAACATAGATAGGCTCACGGTGGTGATTTGAACACGGCGATTGTGGGAAAGGTCATATTGGATTCAAATATACTACTGGCGCAAGTCACAGGCATAGGTATACGGATTTTCAAGTCACCTATCTCGCAAGATATTACCATGAAGACACAGCCAGCCCTATTTGAGGGCGAAGCACACCTGGTCAGCATGAACTACGTAAAAAACGGCAGCCGTCAGGTAAACGGGAGTGAAGTCCTCCAGGACAGGAGCCACGCGCCTCTAAACGTTTCAGCATCGTTGAAGAAGATGTGTCCCTCTCGTGTGGAAATACAAGGCAGCCAGCCAATGCATGGTAGGAACTAAGGCGAGATGGTAAATGAAGACGAGGTCGTGTCGAGTCGTGGTCGATACCGAGTCAACTATAAGATGGGAGGATGAGTCAAAGCAGACCAGGCAGACAAATGAGTAGGACTCGGAAATACGACGAGCAAGACACGCAAGCCAACGCCGAAAGTAAATCCGCGACAGCCTGGTAGGAATCGAAGGAGCAGCAATGCGGTCAATCAGTCCTATGCCCGATCCAGGCATCTACTATCTGTACGTAGATGGGGTGCCATCAATAACCCTCTCTCGATTGCGCAGCCTCACCGGTGATGCCGTGTTCTTTGTGCTACCGGTCTAGTCTGGCCGCAGCCTCACGCCCTATGCCATCCATGCCAAGAAAAAAAACGTCCGTAAAGTTTCGAGTCCGAGATCTCGTCCGAACGACGCAGTAAGGCTTCACCGACATTTTGTCCTCTTTTTCGTGGCGTTTCCGCACGAAGCAGAAAGAATACCTAATTGCACAAATCAATCATGCGTGGTAGGCAGCCGCATAATTGCCAGTTGATAAGACAGGCATTTGCCGTGATATATGTATGGGTGTCAGATATGACCCAAGTCAGAGAGGATTGTAGATACCTAGATATGTAGGTAGGGTAGAAAGAAAGAAGTAGGCTGGGCTGGGGTTAGGGGCCAGGCTAAGGCATCTATCCGTTCTCTGTTAAGTCAGACCGACTCGACTCGCATCTCGCATCCCGCACCCAACGTACGGTACGCTTCCCCAAGTCGGCTAATGTCCTTCCTTGCGTTGGGGTGTGAACCAAAGTGAGTGAGTGGGATGACCTGGATCACGACATGGATTTGTTCGTGCGCGTGACGCTTTTGAGACAATCACGTTCGGTATAATTCGTGGCGAGGCCTTTTTCGGATGGGGTCCAGTCGAGGCCGTGGTTTGGTTTCGATGCTGCTTTGTTCTTTGGGGGAGGTCTTTTTTCTTTTTGGGGTTCAAGCAGGCTGAGGAAAGAGGAAGGAGATGCCTGCTTACTTGTTCGCTTATCCTGAAGTGAGACGAAGATGGATGAGTAGGCTGGAGATTAGGCAAGTTTTTGGCTTGTGGGAAGAGATTGGAGTCGACGCCTTTTTGGTGGGATGGATGGATGGCTCATTTACATATGCTATGCATGAGAATGTTCCCTTTCCCGTCTTACCCACCGTTTCCCCTTCCTTTCCAAGTTATGCGTAGGTCATATACAATAGGCAGGTAACTATTTACCCCACGTTTCCCGAAAACCCGGGCAGGCAAATCGATCTTGATGTGTACCGAAGATGTCACATATAATGCCATTCCGGCTATCTGAGTGGAACCGAGAATTGGTTGGTTATCATGAGAACGTGTAACACGGGGAACTAGTCGACAAACCAATGCCCAATCGGATGAGTATTATTGCATTTTCATCGGAAAGCGCAAAAAAAAAAAAAAAAAAACGGAATATGAAATAAATATCGAACTGCGCCGTCGGCGTACCTTGCAGCGAGAAATCTCGCTTGTTTCTTCGTATTCTACCTACTCCAATTCCGTTCGTTCGTTATCTGTCGCACCGCCGTCGAACGCAACCCGGGCTAGCGGGTCAAAATCACACACAATCAGAAGGCGAGGTTACCTATCCCAGCTCCAGCTCCTATTACGGTTGTGCATCCTTATCCAAGTTGAACGCTCCAAGCGTCTTCGTCTCACCTGCGTGTACACTAATGCGCGTGTATGTCTAATTCTTCATCGGTCGAGCCATCGTTCGTTCACCGGTTCGGACCTGAAGTTCAGACGGATCGGGCATTGGACGAATAGTGCGCCACTAGTCTGATCATGAATGATCCTTTCCTGCTCTCATCATACATGGTCCCTATCCTGTCAGCCGTGCATTGAGGGGTGTTGTTATCCAGCTACACACTGAATAGCTTCTAGTCTAGCTGTATAGCTGCTAGATTGTACAGTACATATGTAGGCCAGCGTACATGAGTAGTGTAGCGGCGTCGAATAGAAAGACCGTTATTTCAGTGTAGGTATACTTGAGACTAAGATGAATATACTTGTTTGTTTGGCCCTCCATGACATTGCCTACATGGGTTTGATACAGTAGTGATATGTAGGAAGCGCAACCTCGATCCCCTCACGGCCTATCACGATTGATTCTGACCCCTCCTTAAGAGTGTATGGAGCACTGCGGAGGAGCTGGCTCCTCCGACTAATGTTAGATAAATGGAGACGCTGATGGGCAAGCTACGGTTAGATTACTTGGAAATGTGCCACGTTGGACACGATACCTTACTGTATTGATAGAATAGAAAAGGGTTAATGCGTAGCTCGTCCCATTGCCAGTTCCAGTTGTAAAAAACCTGTAGCTAGCTAGGAAAACGTAGAAGATATAATGAGCTCAGGAGCGGAGTGGAGGAGTCATCCTACGATCATATGAATCCTGCTTTATTGAACTCTGGTGTGACACACGTATTTGGATTCCCTACATGCATATGTAGTCCAATCCATAAAGTCCGGGGAGATTGGATATAGATGGACCCGGGAACCCGAATTGGGATAAGTACACCTTAACGTTGCAGCTTCATTGAAAGGTCACTCACTTACTTACCTCCCTCCTGAACGTTGAGCCTCCTTGCCCCGCGCGTCCCAGGTGACAATAAGGCGATTTGCAAGGTCATGGTAGTAGAAACAGGTTATTAGCAAACATTGACGGGCAACGGTACGGCCCGTTCTACCTAAGCGGGTAGGGCAGGCCTAAAGCTTTCGGCTGTAGGGGTATAGATAAAAAAAAGGGGGCAACGGAAAATGGCAATGGACGGTAAATGTTAACTAACGATAATTCTTCACTGAATTGTACATCTTTGGTGAGCAATCAGTTAGATGCGCGAGGTACCTTGTGCACGAAATACCCCGATCACTCGGATAATAGCCAACCATAATATCCAACAACTAACAACGTGAAGGGTTATTACATTAGAAAATTCAAGAATCCGAAATCTAGGGTATCCTTATGTGTCGCAAGTCAAACTAACGCCTAAATGTTCAACAAACAAAATACAAAAAAAAGGGGGCTAATTATCGTGTAGGCCAGTTCCGCTGATACGCTTAGACTACTTCCTTGGGGAAGTCTGAATACTGGATATAGTCCTGTCCCCCGGGCTGGATAGCCATGAGTCGTCCAATTTCCAATTCCTTAGACCATCTAACTGTCCCGAATCCGAGTAAGAAAATGTATTGAACTCTACACAAGAATCGACGAATTTCGAAGCTTTGTCAGTGCCATTGTCTCCGGTACCCTCTGACATAGGATCGATGAGATCGTCACGCCACCAGAAGTTAAGCACGTCCCGCTGCCAGCGGTCAATATCCAAGATCTTCAATCTCGATCGGAACGTTGTCCAAAGAAGCTCGGCTTCCATGGCGGAATGATGGAGCTTGTGCAGCAGCCAGCGATTGATATATTCGCTTTTGTCCTCCGATTCGGCGGTAGATAGCAGGGAGTGCATGTTTGCTTCGCGTGCAGCTTCCTTCACCTGCTTCGCCCTTACTGGTGCATCGAGCGGAAGTTGAAGAGCTCTTCTCAGGGATTGTAACGAGGTCTGCGGGAAACCTTGCAGTAGGTGTGTTGGATTAGAAAGGAGGAGGGGGAAGACCGGATGTGCTGAAGTAATAGATTCATCATTGTTGTCGAACGGACTAGGTGGAAGGCGTATCTCGTCTCGGTAAAAAGAGTCGAGCCCGAAGCCGTCTTGCTGAAAATAAGAGGACGAAGGCAGTACGCCACTGTCTCTGCACTCCTGTTGTAGTATTTTGACCCTTTCCGTCCAGATTTCGATGTCTTGCCTTGCATCCTGTTCTAACACGTCATATTCTTGGAGTTGTTCGACATCTTCCTCTGTCATAAGTGCCATGGCTCTCAGCTCGAGCGCTTTCTTCTTCCCAGCATCACCGTATGTTTCGAGTAAGTCAAGGCCGTCTTCCGTCAATGGCTGAGTTTTCCGAGCATGAAGTGCTGCTCGCTTCATCTGTGTGTTTGCCAGGAGTTCTTTAGCCAGTTGCATTTCCCCAAAAGCAGCACGTAGCTTTTCGTAAAGCGGATGGATAATTTCTGGGCGATCACCAGAAATACCACGCAAGTATACATCTTCGCTCTTAAGCGAAGGGCTGTCTTGGTTCTCGTCGATACTTGAGAGAGCGGTCTTGCAGAAAGGCGCTTGTAATTCCCGATCCTCTTGACTGTGCTGTAGCTCATCCATGACCTCTTCAAGGCGTTGCTCGGCTTCCTGGTACCCTGCATGAGTTTTCTGCATAGTGTCGAAAAGTTGATGCAGTTGATATAGTTGTGTAGTTTCGGGAAGCAGTGCTCGGGCAGCAGCCATGAATTTCTTATCGACCTCATCCTTGCTCTGTCGTAATCTGTGAACATGATCTCGGGCTCTTTTAAATCTTCCTACTAGCGATGATCGCTGATTATTTGATCCAACATAATACTCCCTCGGGCGCTGAACGTGCCCTTCTGTCTCGGCCTCCGGCTCACCACCGTCTCGCGCGGAACTGAACGAACTATTGCAGTCATTGCCGCGACTCCCATGATCATACTTGTAGGCTAAGTCACTACGTCGTCTACCATGCTTATCTAAGGGTCTCGATGGAGGAGGTGGAAGTGGTGGTGGTGGCGGTCGCGGTGGATGACCTGACGCGTGTTGGTACTTCCATTTCGGATGCGGGTGTGCTGACTGGCTGCGAGCTACTGGCCCAGGCCCCCGCGACACGAAGCCCGCAGCCAGCTTCGACGGTAGGCTTTTGGATATGGAGTTGATGGGAAGATTGAGAGGCAACCGCGGAGGCGGAGAGGTGCCGATATGTACAGGATCATCGTCGACGGAGGAGTAGTCATCGAGATCCGTTGAACTGTCCTCATCGGTCGCGCAGTCCGGTGAGGTGGTCGAGAAGCTCACGTCGGGAGCCATGACGGTCTAAGAGTAGATAGACTCGGTTGAGCTCTCGTCGGATGTGCATTATGGTTCATCTTGAAGGCAAAGTACATACTGCTAGCGAGTGATAACGCTAGACGGACACGCCAACGCGCTCACTGCTGGAGTGGATCGCGCATTTTTATTTGAGTGCTTAATGTTTCTTGTCTGTCTGTATGTCTGTCTGTTTGCTTGTCTGTTTGTCTGTCTGTTTGATTGTCTGCTTGCCTTACGTCTCTGAGACTAAGGCTGATGACGCCGGAACAGAGGTTGTTAGCCGGTTAGTAGTAAGTATATAGTATGAAAGTATATGATAGTGGGTTTGGCGGTCCTCGGCCCGTTCCTTGGCTGGCGATACCGGACAGCGCTAGACTAGACAGGATAGGTAAAGTAGGTATGTAGGTGTTAAAGATAAATTGGCGAGTTCCGCAATGGTGGATCGTGTTTAGGCGGATGGTGGGGACAGTGGAAGGGTTGGGATTTCGAGCAAGATGCCTGCGCTACAGCCTACACAGCACAGATAAGGCAAGGCGGTCCAAGAACCCAAAAAGACAGAGGGGAGCCGCACAATGCAGCCAAATGGTTTTGGGGGAGGGTGCAGGCGTATGTATGTGTAGTATCAGCCAAATCAATCCGGGAGGGACTACCTACTTACTCCAGCTCCTTCTTCTATTATTAATGGGGCCACTCCAACAACTTGAATCCATAGTAAGGGCGGCAGCAGGTTTTACTTACCTGGGGGCAGGTACATATGTAAATTCTTACAGTACTTGACGGGCCAACACGTAACGGACGGTTTTCCGTTCGTCCTATCTCTCGTCTCAACAACAACAAAATCAAAGCCATATTGCGCATCGCCAATCATGCTCCCGCTAACGGCAAGCCTCACATCGTTGACGGCCTGCCTCAGCTTGTAGTAACTATCCCCTCTCTCCGGGACCTCACTTAACCCTGACCCCGGCCAGCAGCTGGTCAGCACTGGAAACCCCCAAAATACACCACGCTAAGCTTCAAGGTGCATCGGGAACACGTACATGACGCAGAATTGGCCGCAGATGGTTTGCTGAATAGGTATACGGATACTTGTGACAGAGCCTCATCTGTTAGGGAAACACTGGGGGGGAGCCCGCTTTCCGTTGGTCCACCATCCGCTTCACACCCCCTCGTGGGCGGCATCGTGCCAAGAACCAAGCTGTGCTACAATGGTCCGCCTTCCGCTACTGGCTGCTATTACGCTGCATTGGTGTATTTGCTCCTCGACCAACACCGTTGCAGCCAGGGACTACAGCCCGTTCAACTAGCAGCAATGTAGAGTACTTCGTCCTGTCCTACCTGCTCGACTCGCACAAGACCCTTGTCTTTTGCCTTGTCCTTCGAATTTGACTGTGGGTCATCGTTGCGTTGTTGTCATGCTCGAGCACGCTTTTGGAAATTCCCAATTTTTGTAAAGACCAGTAGTCTTTCCTAGTCTTTCCTACTTATGAGTTCAAGTGTTCGCGTTGCGGGACTGGAAACAACGCAGCCAGCACAGAGCGTCAGCCCATCCAGTACAACCTTTCCAGACTGGAAGATGCAAACGGGAGGCGCCGAATGAAGCAGCACTTGTCATGGACTTGGACTAACCTATCTAGCCTCCAAGGTCCCGAGGGCATGCAGTCCACCATCTAGTCTATCTAACCCAGCGGGGCCCATTGCTTGCCATTTTGAGATTCCCGCGCAAGCCTATCCCTGCCCGCATCGCCATTCGATTCTCACATGGTCCTCAAGTGAGTTTAGGTTCTGTCTTGAGGTCCTGTCTGCAAACTACACCTTGTTTAACCCTCAGAGGCCAGGTTTCTTTCCCTGGCCACAACCATAAGGCACAAAGTACATCGGGGTCAACCAACAATTTAGCGTGGCGTACAGCAACACTAATTCTGCTCCGACTTGATACTGCTACTCACCCAGGCCGACCCCGAAGTCGGGTAGAGCCTGCAGCTGAAGAGCCGCATCGCGCATTTAAGGCGAAGGCGAAGACGCAGCATCGGCTAGTCACCCACGATTTCGTGGAGCCGATACGACTCGTGCCACGAACTGCGCCTTTCCCGCGTCAACTACTATTCCAATGACAAGGCGGGGCTACACAATGGTACAATGCATGGAAAAAAGTATCCAGCAAAGAATTCCCATTCCCAATCATGGGGCGGCCCATGGAGTGACTGGAAATGGGACCAGAATCAACAGAGGTACTATTGCGAGCGAATAGATCGGCAAGGTGTGTCCCCAACGCTTAGCGTTCTCAATAGATTTCCAATTGCTCACATTGAACTAAAGGCCATGTCGAGTATATGTGGGATAATAATTACAACAGCGGGGTCACTACGAATGACCACCAGCGTACACCTCGCACCGAGGCTACAATCGACCAACTGACGGCAGGACTTGGTGGTCTTGACGTTAACTCGTCTGGCTACGACAACAATCGAGATATCCCGTATCAAGAGCAGAATGACTTGCCAGTTGACCATTCGAGTACGGCATCTCCTCAGCAGTCCGGGAATTCGGACACCATACGCTAACCAACCACTTATGCTTGATAGCCTCTGACATTCCTGCGTCTCCGCTGTATACGCACGATACATATTACGACGATAGCCACGGCTATTCGCCCTCGCATTCGCACTCGCACTCGCACTCGCACTCACACAGAGATAAGGGTAAAGGGGTATCGTACAACAGTGCTCACGACCCTCATTATAATGAAGGGCATAGTCGACTCGGATCAGTATCATCGACCACAAACTCTTATAGTCAAGATGACTACCCTCAACGTTAGTTCTAAGAGCCTAGTAACAACGGTAACTGGAATTAACATGGTCAGATTCAGGCTTCGCCTCTGGGCAAGAAGATTATGGAAGGACCTCTAACGATTCCTACTATCCTCAGCCGGGCGATCATGATGAATTAGAGCTTCAGCAAGCTCTAAAGAATAGTCGGGATGAAATACTTGGTAACAGCCGCATCGGTGGACCATCTACTTCTGGGCCTCAATATGATTCCGGGTCTATCTACCCTGGTACCTACGATCTGAGTAAGTATCATACATGCATATCCACACGGCTCTGATCCTCATAATTTGTAGATCCAATCGGGCATGGGGATAGTGAAACAACCCCTCGCGGCACACCCGTTCCACCGCGGTCGGGTCTCATGGATGTAGAAGATACATCAATAATACGCGGGACTCCGGGAAATGTGGAACCGATTGACCATCGTGAGTCGAGCCCCCTAAGAACCTATAATGTCAACAGCACTGAAGACAACAGGGTTTGTTGTAGAAAATTCTTACAAATTCCAACCCGGCGAGGTTAGTATCTCAAGCCACCTCAAGTCCACATTTGTATGGTTATCTCTGACAGGGTTAGCTATAGGTCTTTAAGATATTGTGGTCTGAGCCTACAGGTCAAGTTCCTGGTGATGCCCCGATTTCCGACATCAGGGCCATGAACGATTCTGGTGGTCACTTCTATGTGGGCTACCGTAGATTTATCATAGTCAGCACAGATGAAAGTCATCACAGCACCTGCGTGTAAGGCTCCTTCAAATCTACACTGTCAATTATTTGCTAACAAAGAAGGCCGATCTTGACGTATGATCGACGAGGATGTGGCAAGAAAGGTGTCCGACCCAGTAAACACGGCATTATCTATGCGGCGGGGCAGAAACCTAAACTCCTTAAAAATGAACCTGACCTAGGCTTTGATCCAGTACCGCTCGAGATCTATGCTGAAGGAGAAACACTTGCGAGAGAGTCTCGGGTCAACTATTCAAAACTAGTTACAATCGAACACAACGTCAAAGTGTTCTTTATTGGCCGTATCCCTTACCCCTATTTTGATAGCGTCTCATTTGCCGTCGACAAATGCTGGAACGACAAGATGTCAAAACCAAGCAAGAAGTCGAGAAGATAAAACAATACGAACGCAGGCGCTCTGCGCGCCATCCGACACCCAAGACTGCACTTTAAGCGGAATCTAAATATATCATTTACGTTGAAATCCGAGGGTGTTTATCTCCCTCTCCCCTACGTTGCTCTTACCATGTATGGCGACTGACGACTCCCTATCTACCTATCAAAACACCACGTTTTATTATTATTGATTTCTCTCTCTGAAATCCCTAACCGACATCTCTTACGATCGAGAAGATCGCGACTCGGTAGGCCCAAGCCAATGCAAAAAGGGCTTATGCGGAACCTGCGGCGGCGAATTACCAAGACATCTTCGACGAACAGACAGGCCACCTTGAATGCCAAAGGTGACGGAAGGCAGAATGCAAGCTTGGCATTTTCATACAAACCTAACGACTTGACGATCCTTTCACTTCACTTTCCAGACTTCAAATCATTTTCTCTGCTTATCTTTCCCTCGGTCGTGACGGATTCTCCCGCTACCAGTAATTACTGAGCGATACTCCTCTGCTGATAAAGTGGCATCCTGCAGACAAAGACGCACAAACTAACGCCAGGGGTTAAACATCACGATTCAGAACTGCCATGTCGTTGCCCACACATCCTTAACTACGGACCGACAACTGCAGCTTCCCCAGTTCCAAGGCCGTCGCTTCACATTGTCCACCAAGACTGGCTGGCAGGGGCCTTTCGAGTAGGTGGTCGTTCAGCTTATATCGACAGTATGCTAGACGCAAACCCACTCGCAATCTGCCGGACTTAAGGGCCGGTTGCTTTGCGGGCAGTTTCCCTTGTGTGCATCATAAAGTTTGGGTTCTAGTAAACCTAGTCCCTGGCCGGCTTTGGAAAATTTGACATTCTAGATGGATCACTTTATACTAGCTTTTTTTTTTCTTATAGGAACGTTGGATAGTTCCTAATACACAGTCATTACCGCCCCACTTGTTGTGATCACAATATATTATTGTCTACGTGTGTGTGTGTGTGTGTGTGTGTGTGTGTGTGTGTGTGTGTGTGTTATGTACCTATTCTACATGACGTGGCTGGTCTATGGCCAGCAGACTTCGCGACCCAGCCATTCAGTCTACCCTATTTGTTTCTTTTATCATCATCAATGACGTAGAAATGAGTGAACATGTCTTTCTGTCTGTTACGCATTTCATGTCTCATCCATGTCAGATGTATGTTTGTTCGTATACATCAACTCATACTCGAAACAAAACAAAAAAAATCAGAACGCCAACTACCGGATGGATAGACAGACAGTAATCACGTCATGACCGACCCTCCTTCTTCTTGATATGAACTTCGTTCTCCCTGATCACATTTCAACCGTTACCCAAAGTCGGTGCACCCACCGCCTCTAATCCCGACGAGTCGCCCTCGCCGCCCGCTCCGCATCGCGTCTCCTGCGCCTCTCACGGCGATCCTCGGTGTAATCGGACCCAGCGGTCGAGCTACCGACCGCGCTCTCCGCAGGCTCGGAAGAGATGCCGGGGATATAGTGCTTGTAAGACTTCGTGCCGAGGTCGCCGCCGTCGGCGATATCGCTGCTCTCCTCAGCGGTAGAAGGGAGCAGGTAGCGTCCATGGGCTGTGACACCGCCCATCAGGGATCCCGTCTCCCCTTGTTCCTCGGTGATGGCGCTTCCGGGGCCCCGCAGGTCCGCGCGCTGGTAGCTGAAGTCCCGCCGCGACGAGGAGGATGCGGAGGCGCGGCCCTTTTCTGCCAGTCGGCGTGCCTCGGCGCGCAGACGCTCGTTCTCGCGCGAGTTGGTCCGGTCCGCCGTGCTGTAGACCTTGCGAATGCCGCCTGATTTCCTCGTGGACAGTGGTGGCGGGGCCTGGCTTGTCGTCTGCGAGGTGCTGGTGTCGTAGGACATCTCGGTCGCGGTATCGTAGGGCTCCGTGGCGGCAGCCGTGCGTGTACTCCTGCGCTTCTCCTTCTCCTTCTCCTTGGTCGGGGTGGACGTCGGCGTGCTCTGGCGGTTGTGCATGAGCAGCTCGCTGCCCGAGACGGTCGACATCTCCGGATTCGTGGACCCTTCCCACTCGGAGCCCTCGGCCTCCTTGTTCAGCCCGCCCACGCGCGCGGCCCGCTCGGCGCGGTAGGCGCGGAGGTTCTGCTTCGCGTCCGCCTCGGCTTCCTCGTCGACCAGCACGCCGTCCTCGCCCACCTTGCGGCGGCTCTTCCTGTTCTTTCGGTCGCGCTTCTTCTCGTGCTCGCGCTCCTTCTTCTCGCGGGCGCGTCGTCGTCGCTCTCGGCCCGCGATGTCCGACGCCCCTGCCGTGATGCCCGTCAGCGTGCTCATCGTGTCGCCCGTGTCGCCCGTCATCTGCGTCAGCCCCCCCGTGTACTCGGTGGCGCCGTCGTCGATGTCCTTGTACACGGAGCCGCCGCCCAGGTTCGTGCTGGGCGTGGCGTTGGACAGGATGGTGCCGTTGGGTCCCTTGCGGCGCAGCACCGTCGACTTGTAGTCCTCCCAGTCGTCCTGCTTGAAGTAGAAGCCGCCGTTCTTGGCCCAGAAGAAGAACCAGATGCCCGTGAGCACGAAGGCCACGCCGATCAGCCCGAACAGGACGAAGATGGCCGTGTTGTTGATATTGTTCGGGTCCGTCACGCCGTGCGATGGATCCGGCTGCGGATCCATGTTCTTGTTGTCCTTGCTATCGTCATCTCGGGCGAGCAGGATGGCGCGGGCGGCCAGCGGCCCTAGTTGGGATAAATGGTTCGAGGCTTTCTCCACGGCTTGTGAGTGCGTGGTTGCGGCTGAGGAGAGGATGCTGCGGGCGTGGGCCGCCAGTGTTGGAAGGAGTGGTGCCATTGCGAGTGATGACGGAGTTGTAGCTCCGACGAAGTGTGTATGCCGCTGGACTTTGATAAGAATTGTCGTGAAAATTGTTCGTCCGTTGTTGTTTCTCTCTAGAGACTCGGCTTAGGGTTGGGTTTCCGCTGGAAAACCCAGCCAGGTGAATGATGAAGTTCACCGATCAGCTCGGCAGTGTGATAATTTCAACCTCTAACACAAAATCTTGGGCCGAATGTGACGGTGTTGTGATGGTACGTGTGATGGCTCGTGTGTGTGGAATTGAGAGGGAATGATCATGTAGCATGAGAGCGAAGCAGAATAGAGACAAACAAGGATACGGCAATTTTCGTTGTCCTGCGGTTTCTATGGGCGGTGAAGGCGTTACGAGCAATTGATTGGTGGGGGCTATGTTGCTTTGGGCTTATCAGGATTCAGGTAGCTTGATTACAGGTGGTTGGGCAACTTTACGGCAAGTGACGTCGTAAAGTCAACAAATCGTCCCGCGAGGGCAATGGCCGGGCAACAGCCGCCAAGGGGGAAGAATTCGGGCACTAATTTAGAGTGGGGTCGTTACACCCCTAACACGACAACGTCTCACCATCTAGCTGGGACAGATACGTGTAGTGTACCGGTTTTAGCGCATCACACCGTGTAGTCCAGGTAATTAGGTACCTCTATAACTTATTTTTATAGAGGCAGATAGGTACGATTCGTAGTATAACTTGAACAGTTGCACTGCGGGAGATGTTCGAATCACTCCCGTCCCTTCTCATCATCTACCATTACTCATATTATTTCTATATACCATCGAGCAAACCGCGCGTACTTACTTACACTTCCACTTTAACAACTCAGCTCCCTTTATATAAGCCAAGCCTTACCCAGCAATGCTATAAGCCTTACCAACAAAGCCAATCTTGCCAGTCATCCAAGCCCATCACCAATTCGTTCGCTTAATCCGTCCCCCTTTTCTGTCTGGTAGGCAAATCAAGAGACGCCACAAATCCCCTGAAGCCAGGCAGAAAAGAAGAACACTGCGTTATTAATGTAGCTACCAATCACAATTATGCGGATCATTTTTCAGCAGTTCATGCGCGCTGCCCGCCGATCCGCCGAGCCCATCCTCCCCGTGTCTGCAACTTCCGCCTTCAACTAGGCAAATTTAAATGGTGGGTAATCTCAGCTGTAAAACCCAGAGTAAGTGACAATACAACAATGTATTAAGTAGTGAGTTGCCACTTGTAGCAATGTTGGTATAATGCCGGCAGGCACTCATTTTCATACATTTGGGGTTACACGTCCGTTGGAAGGTTTCAAATGTGAGCTGCTGAACCTATTACGTACCTACTACTCATGGGATTTGGCACGCAAAGGAGGGTGATAGCACGCAGAGATGGGTGTAGTCGATGAGCCATTTAGAAGTCTGCTGATGGCATCGTTTACTAACTTACTCAGACGGAGAGTGTTCCACAGGCTTGCGTCAACCTACCTACCCCAATGTCTGTGCTTCATCAATGCTACCTTACCAGTTATACCCAGAGCACGTTATAGCATGAACCTCAGAGAATGGATAGCGGAAAATTAGGGGGCGGTAGATTGGACTACGTAGCTTGTTATGTAGATAGTAGCTACAAATCGCTAATAGGTAGGTAGGTAGATGGATGGCAGAACAAGCCAAACAAGCCAATAGTGTCCGTTTCATAATGACATGAGACCTCCCAATTGTATGCACCATCTGTCCAACAGCGCCTAAGCCCCAAGCCGTATTTGTTCGTCTCATCAATGATACTGCCTCGCCCACACATGAAACGTCATTCCTGCACCACCTCGGCGCTTAATACCGACAAACCCAAACAAGATGCCCATCATCACACGACACCCATGCTTTAGCCAGGGGCTTGGCGACACGGCCATCCCAGCCCATGCAATATTACTGACGGGTCAGCTTTCGTGTGAAAGAAATTCCAATGCGATTGGAAGCGCGAGCCTCATCGCTGTACAGGTTCATCTATCGGTCCAACTCTTATGCCATGATCATGTGAAGAATTTGGCTTCAAAGCACAGGGTATCGCCACGCAGCATGGCCCAGCCAAGGTTGCGTGAAAGAAGACAAACAAACACAAGAACGCTAAGACGTATTAAAAAAAAACATGACAGATTAAACATGATTATAACATAATAAGAAACATCCATCACTTTTCCAACCTCGTCGTCACTCATTCCTTCGGCTCGTCTCTCATATACAAGGACATAAAAACGTGGGATGTCCTGACAAAAACGTAACAATCTGACAATAGAAAAAGCATTATAACAAAAGAAAAGGTTTCCAAAAGAATTGTGCTGCAAAACGGACCATCCGATTTGCTTGATGAATCGTAAAATGGATCATGTTATCCATTGATCATTGTAGAAAATGAGTCATTAGTATGATGAATCATCGTCATAATCGTACCGTGAGTAGAGGGGAGAAGGCGTGTATGATGAGGGCGCGGGGAGGCCTCGTGCGTATGCTGCTTGCGAATTGGCTCGCATCCGAGTCGATGAGCGATCTGAGCGGCTCCTTCGGTCGTCACGCAGAAGTCGCTCATCGCCATAAATTGAGGTTCCGCGGTCGCTGCCCGCGCGCGAGGTGCCGGTGCGACCAACACTGACTTCACCACCGTCTCTAGAGTGAATCTTAACGTTTCCGACTTCGACAACACAGCCAGCAGAAACTTTGATAGTGATGTCGTCCTCTCCGCTGCTGGACCGAGTTGTGTGTGTTGTCGCTGAGTGTTTGTATTCGCTCTCATCCCGGCTAGCGCTGCTCCGGGTGGATCGACTGCTTCCACCAGTCTTGACCTTTCGGAGGGCCTCAGCAGTTAAGGCCGGTGTCGGTCCACCGCCCATGTTATCCTGATATCGGGAAGCATTTCGTATCTTGTCTTCAATCTCGACATGGGACTTCCGTCGACTCCGTGATCTCGGTCGTGGTGGTGGTAGTTCCTCCTCATAGTAATACTCATCCTCGTCTTCTTCCTCGTCTTCATCGTCCTCATAATCAAAAACTGACTCAGTGGCATCATAACTTTGGCGGGTATTGTGAAAGGGGCTAGAGCCATACTCAACCCCAGACCCACGCCGAAGGGTATCACGAACATCGTAGGATACGATGCTGTCGCCATCCAGGTCATCGTCATCAAAAACAACGGACTTTCTTCTGACAGGATTCGATGATGGCTGCGGTTTGAGTACTATGCGTTCCGGACGCTCAACACGTTCCGAGCGCTCAACACGTTCCGGACGGGTAGACTTAGGCCGGGGAGGCGGAGGCATGCGCTTCCGATCCTCGTGTTCTTTGACTTCCTTGCTTGCTTTTCTCGATATGGAGGCACGTCGCGCTATAGATCTTTCCAAAGATCTTTCCATAGATCTCTCCGGAGAAGCCTCATATTCATAGGGGTTAGATACCTGGCGGAACCCCATAGATGACGAAGGCCTTCTAAAGCGCATGGCAAGATCTCTAGGACCAATATCTCTGGGACCGAAGTGGTCGATAGGAGCAGGCGGAGGAGGCATGGGTGGCTGCATAGGGCCGGGAAATGGGGCCTGCCACGATGGCGGAGGAAAGGAAGGTGGCACCATGCCCGGAGGCGGAGGTTGGAAGAAAGCAGGCCCAGAAATGGGCATCCGTGGCGGCGGCTGTCGCGAATGGCTCTGGCCATAATAAGATTCCGGGCGAGTTTGAGCTCGGGGTCTCGAGGGGCCTGGATGATGCGGAACGGTGTAGTACGCTGACGGGTCATCCATCGGTCGAGATGGGGCTGTCTTGGCTGATCGTACGGTAGGGCGCTGTTTTGAAGAGACGACGACGGCGCTTGATCTTCTCTCGTCCTTGGACTTGCTTTTCGACTTCCCTTTGCTCGTCGTGGGATGCGCGGTTGAATCTGAGGAATCAGTCGAACTGCAAACATCCGCGGGACGTCGCGAGTCTCTCCGGGTCTTACTTGTATTGGGTTGCTGTCTACGAGGGCTGCCAGGGGCCACCGACCGGGCGTACTTTGGTTCAGCTCCTGAGAGGACGTGGCCATCATCGTCTGCCTCCTCCATGTACGCAACGTGCGACGGAGGCATTGAACTGCGCTTTTTCATGGCGAGGACAATTTATAAGGGCGAATTGAGAATAATGCGATATTGAATATGTTGTGAGGACTAATAATGTCCTTGAAGGCAGATCTTAAACTGCAGTAAAGCGTCGTGGGGTTGGACGGCGAGATAGTGGTAAGGTGCCTTGACTAGTTGGTCAACGGTCCCAGATGTTCGGGTAAAGTTCTGCAATTGACTTTGACTAGTTAGATAGTTTGATTTTTAAGTTCGTCTAAGGAAGAGTAGTTCAGAAGACTGATGTGATTCTAGATAGAAAGAATCTAAAAGGGTCTTATTGGGAGGAAATAAGTAGAGGGGAGATCAAATGAGGTATTATGGGAAGGGCGTTCGAGAACTAGTCGAGTAGTAGCATATATGGGACTGTGTCGCAATAGCAGAAGAGTTAAGAGGGGAGAATTCCCGAAGAGGAGGGTTGCCCCAGAGAGGCGGATATAGGTCGACGGGTAAGACTGACACAAGACAGGGTCACCGTAGGAACACTGTCGCAACACTTCTTGGCGGGGGGACAGACAGTTGGGCAATGGTGGTTGGCTGTGTAAGAGGGGGGGCAGAATCGGATAGAGGGGTGTTGTCGTCGTGGTTGATGGGACAAAAAGAGAAACGGCTTTGGTTGGCTGGTTGACGGGAGATGTGCGGAGGGAGAAGAGGCGTGGCGACAAACTTGCACAAGGGCTGGTGCACACAATAGTTGCGGTAGGATTACGAGTGTGCAGGGAAACCGCTGTTCTCGAGCAACGGAGGGGAGGGCGGCACAGAGTTGGAGAGGGGGCGGTTTACCAGACAGGCAGTCAGTCAGCCAGGCGACGGAGGTGGTTTGGTGGTGTGCCGACGGGAGTGTGAGGAGAGCTGAGGAGGGGAGATTCCTGCGGGCGGGCAGTCAGTCGGGGGTACTATCGATTATCGATTAGGTATTGGTTCATAGGGGTTCGCCCACTGTACGAGCCCTATTCGATAGTCTGCTGTCGCTTATTCTGACGCTGCATGTGAGGATGGTGTTACAACCCAACTGCCCTCTCTTCAAACTGGGACACAAAAAGAAAATTATAGTTACCTATTAGTGCCAGCTTTTTTTTATTGTTGACTCGTTTCACTGATAGTGTAGATAGTATAGTATTATGCGGATAGTCGGACCAAGCGTGGATTACAAGTGCTTGCAGCAATGCGATCAACCTATGCCTTGTTCAGATATGGTGCGATGCGCTTGGCGTCGTCTTCAGCGCACAATATCCTGCGATTCCTGTTGGTCGGGAAGAAGATTACCCAACTCGGGTCGGTAAGCAAGCAAGATCCCGACAGATCCAGCAATCCAAGGCGGCTCTGATGCTGGACTGAGAACGATCCCTTGACGGGGCCCTGAAACTGATCGCCTTATTCCGTGGCCTGTTGGGTTCTGAGTTGATCCGAACCACCCATCAAAGAAGCGTGAGAGCAAGGTCTTCCCTGTCGTGGGTTCGGCTTGTCATGCCAGTAATTGTCGCAAGGGACACTTCGCTAGGAGATCGCTGGGGCGATTACTGTCGAAGATATGTCGATCTGTGCGGAGGTGTTGTGAGTGTGCGCTCGCGCAGTGCTATCATGAGGCGTGTCCAGTGGCGAATGTTAGGCCGTACTGAATTATTGGTGAGTGGGTTTTTTTGGTGTAAGTGACAGATCAGACAAGCCTGTGGCTCTGTGAAACGAGTACAAGATGTGCGACTTGGCGGGGTGCTATGTTCGGTAAGGAGGAAGATTCTAATTTCGAAAGGTGAAAACTGTCTTTCGGAGAACCAAAAGTCTAAGAGTTGCGGCGTTTCCAATACTTTCTTGCCAGAAGACAACTTGTTGTCTTGGGTTTAGTGCCCAATTTGGGCTTTGGGTATCAATACTCCCGTGTAAAAAAAAAAAAAATCTGAATAAGCAAGCAAGACAAAACCTGCTGCTGATACTCTATAACACCACGAACACACTCAGACAGTTAAAGCGAGGAAGAAATTTTTTGTTATGGCTTAGGGTTTCTTTGTGGCTCTACGATTGAGGTATGTATGGCTGCATAGGGATTTTCAGAGGAGCAAAGCAAAAGCTGCTAAAAAGGTGGTGGGATATCCGACAGACAGTCTTGGACAACGCAGCATAAGTATACGCAGCGCCATGTCCGGCTTATGACTCCCTTGACTCCCTTGACTCCATCCAGACGGTCTAATAGCAGGTTACTTGCGCGCGGGAGATCTAGGCAAGTCCAGGCAAGTCGCAGTCAGCCAGTCGACTGGGCTCCTCCTTGGTTGCAGGCAGAATACGGACGCCAACGCAACCATTCCCATTCGCACGCCGCCTCTAACTGCCTGGGGGCTACAGTAATAGGGATGCCTGCATTAGCCAGCAACTCGTCCATACCCTGAATGGCCTCAATGGTGGGGTCCAGACGAGACCAACCTAAGTAGAGCAATTACACCACACACACACTCACATGTATGTACTTTTGGTATCCACCTACGGTATAAGGCCTCGACGATGGAGTCGTCAATGCGCTCTCGCGAATGAGGTCACGCGTGGCTCTTCTGCAGGAATGCCCCATCGAGGGCGCTGTAACTCGCTGCTTACCTGCACCTATACTGTAGGGAGGACGTGGCAGAGCGGTCTGCAAGCCCTTGGCCTTCGGTCGTCGCTGAACACCCAACTTGTTCCAACACAGAGCACACCCAGCCCCCGTAGGATGAATAGCGACGGTGTAGGATGCCCTGGACGACCCCCCTTTCGATGAACGGATAGCAACCTAACACCCCAAATCGTCATGGGCTTCGTTCCGGTGCATTTTTGAGGAGCTCCGTTGGCGTCCGTGTAGCATCGGGACAAAGTTGGGGGCAATATCTTAGTTCAATGCTGGCACCCCTTGAATTCCGATACAGTATACCCAAAAAAGGTGATTCATTACTTGTCAAGTTTCTATTCTTCATCAATTGGATGGTGTACAGTCGTCCATTAATCTCGGAATCCTCTAGTTCATGCAAGTGGATTGGCTCACCCAGTCTACTAAGAGAAGTACGTGTGGCTGCTTCGGTCGTGTGCACCGCCCTGCATGCAATCCTACATTCCATGGCTCATTATGTGGGAAAAAAGGATACCTGTTCCCATTACTGCTTCTTATTTGCTAACCCTTCAGCACAACATGGCATATCGCGTAGGACGCGTTGGTCTCGCGTCTACAAAGGCGTACCTGGTCTCACCAGTTACGGTTCCTATGCAACTTAAAAATGTTGAGAATAAACAGCGTATATTCTAATACGTTGGATTGTTGGGTCATTATATGTTGTACATGCTGATACGAAGTCGATCATTATTAAAATTTTACGGTTGTCGCCAAAGACATACCATCCCACCCTTTACCGAAAACACATTCTAGTTATCTAGTAAGTAGCTTTAGACAACAAAGCACAGGCATCATTGAGGGTTTTGATGAGATGACGTCTATTAAAATACCTAACTACCAGATTGGTAAAGCTTTGTACATATGCTACGCTATACAAGTTTAGCCACCCTTGATTACAACTCCAAAAGGCATCGTGAACTACATCATCTTCCCCGCTGACAGTGAAGCAAGGGATGAAGCATGATGGCTGACATAGAACACCCCTGTGCACGTGGGAATAACAAGCTAAGGAATTATAAGGCTTTCCAAAATGACGCTAGAAGCATATTCATCTCCATCATAGGGATAGTGAGAATGGAATAGTACATCGTGAAGACAGCCAACATCGCTTGTGGGGTCTCTTGGCATTACCGACGATGGGTTGAGAACGATGGTTGGGTTCTTCGAACGATGGCCGGGTTCTTCGATGCCAGTCGTTTCCACAAAGAACCTCACCGCCTTTTTCGAGCAAGGAGCAACCTCGCTGCGTCATTGCGTCCCAACCTTGAAGATATCGATACCGACCATGCCACGATCGTATTGTGCTAGGTGCTTTTTGGCAAAGCCCATCGTGGCATGACCGACCACCGTTCAAATTGCGGAGTGACGTGGTTGATGTCTCTTCGCTCGGGAGAATATGGGTCGGACAAGCTCGCGCCCAGTCGCGGCAAACGGCCATAGCATGAACAATGCCTCGGGACGTTTAGGGGACAAGACGAATGCTGGGTCGTTGTGCTCTCCTGCCTTCATCCTTGGAGCTTGACTGCGCTACGGTACCGGGTATGCTCCACGACCAGCCGGCATATGCGGGTTTCCTGCTGTTTTTACCGTCGTTCAAGCAATGAATCGCTAGTCGAGGCATATCTTGGTCAGACCGGCTGCAGTTTGTTTGCGTGCGTCTTGTCTACCAAGCAGATGGTCTGAATGGTAGGTGCTCCAAACTGTGTTGTTGATGTTCTGGTCTGATACATGTATGGGGCTCCTATTGGACGGAGAGTTCCGTGAGCATGAAGGCATTGACCATCAAATGGTGAGTCCACTTGCAAAGATGGTTGAGAAACTTGCATGATGGATAGTAAATTAGCCATATGCCTATGTACGTAGTCAAGCCCAGCCTAGAAGATAGGAATTAAGAAAGATTATACTCCAATTTCTCTTCGACCTCTTCGACCACCATTATGGCATATTGAAACTACATACCGATTAAAAACGGTCGTAACAGACCTAAGGTAACACTAGGGAATTCAACGAAGCCCGGCCATCATCGATACAGCACTTTAACCCGGGAAGCGAGGCCAGTGGAACATGATGCCCGGAACTCGCCTTCTCCATGTGTAGTTCGAAAGACATGGTCGAGTGTGTTATTTTGGCTTGTTCCCACTTCTTCTCACTCGACGGCAAGAAAGCCAAAATGAAGCTTGGTCCGTAACTGCGACGTCATAGTCATGAGATGGAAGAAGGCATCAAAACAAACCAAGCCACCTAAAGCTGGTGACAGGCGTTAGGAACCTGAATATTGTTGTGAGTCGTGATTTCAAGGAGACCTGTCAGTTGTTCCAACTACATGAAATTCGAGGACGCTGAGACAAGGTGTAAGGTCCAGTTGCGGTCTGAAACTGGGTCCTAGCCTATCAGAGCGGCCTTGGATTTTTGCTGAGCGGAATGATCAATCATCTCGCAGTAAACACTCAGTACTACTGAAGGTAATTGACTGGTTTGCCATTGATTATGGTCATTCGGTCAGATCCGAAACTGAACCTCTGTGTTCATCTCAATATAGCTCAATATTGTTCACTGAGCTATGGATCAAGTGATTGCATCTTTTGACAATCTGTCCATTGCAAGCTTGAGGTACGGCTGACGAGAATTCGTATTGGGTATTTATTGATGGTCCCGGATGCCTAGGTCAGAACCCAGGTCCCGGCTGAGTGGATCTACACACCCAAGATCCGACCATGTGCAAAACATACCGCTGCAGGTCCCAAACACTATTCAACTCTGGCTTGTCGACGTCATAGAGATTTAAACATGCATAATAACCCGGATCTAAACGAACCCACTCCTATAATAAGAAGATTCGGAGTTAGTCAGGCGTTTCATGGGAGGAGATATTGCTCCAGAAGATTATGGTAGTATGACCGTACCGGGTGAGTGGGATCGACGATCGCGGCAACGGTCACCGTCGCGACGATCCTCTGTCGAATAGTCGGAGCGGGAAGGTTGACGAACCTACCCAGTCACGAAGTTGTCTAACTCTCAACTCTCCTCTTGTCTCAGGGACGTATACGCTGATTGGACATAGGAAGCTACTACTGCTTCACGTGGTTGCGCCCTTCACGTGATACTTATTTATCGGGCTTGTTTCGCTTGGTGAGCTCCGCGCTAACCGCGAGTCTCCAAGTCTTGGGATTGGTAGCCCTATGCTGTGCGAGCGAGCATGTTGCATGTTCTCATCAAACCAAGAATTCGAACCGACACGGGTTGAGCCGAATTAGTTGATCTACAGAAGGGTGATCCACGATTAGATCCCCCTAACCTTGAAACACGCGAGACTGGTTAGCTGCGCATTTGAGACTATGCGACCAAGTGGTCAGTCGACATGACACTGGTGCCCAGTATGCATAGTACCTTCGGCATCCCAACGACTGGCCATGCATCCCAGAGATCGACAGAATAATTTCCTATCGGGAATCTGGTTGAACGAGACAATATGCAAGGAAAGTATGCATTTTCAAGCTGGGCGCTGGGAGCCAAGGGAACGGGCCGATGCATTCACTCATTCTGTAGCCTACCAACCCAGGTGGATAAGGTAAGCGATAAGGTAAGCTTGCCTATACATCCTGCTGTCTTTCACCACCCTGCACACTTGCTCCAGGCATCGGGGAAAACAAATCTTGCATATTCCAGGACTCAGCACGCCAAAAAGATAGGACGACTCCGAATCGGGGAATCGAACCCCGGGCTTGACGGCACCCGTGTATTATGAGAGCGTCAAATGTTGGCCACTACACCAATTCGGAGAAAATCAAGGGTATAGGCGGGATTGAACCACCAACATTGGACTCGCGGGGAATCGAACCCCGGACCACTCCCAATTCTTAGTGGACTTCTTGAGAGAAGCCGTTTAGATGCTAAGGGAGTATTATACCACTAAACCACAAGCCCCAAGAGGAAGAGATGAGCTTCCTGTGTGGAGGCTTGGCTCGCTAAAACGAAAGATGCTGTTTGCCTGGACTGGTCTTGACATTTGGCGGTGGTGCCGCTAATCAACCAAGCCCCATCCTGAACGAAACAGCTTGTTATCTAGCTTGAGGTGTGTGCAAAAGAGGGTCGAACTACTTACACCATACGCCAAGTAACTATTTGTGAGTTATCAACACCATCACCCCTCTTGGGGAGTTGGCTGTCTGCAGGGAAAGCAAGCAACTTGCCACATATATCGAAACCCTCAAGCCGGCACGAAAGGCATCCAGTCAACTAGTCCAATTTAACTTCCGGATCTTGCCGGTGAGGGGCATTAGTGGCAAGCAGTGGCCATTCACCGTTCACCGTCGAACGTCTATTGAACTCTGTAGGGTTGCAGTCGGGCGATGGGTCTTGATAAGCTCTGTCACCTGAGGCCTGCCGAAACACTCAAATCAAGTGCCTCGAGAGTACCCCTCCCAGGCAAACAAGATCTTCTACGGCTTGCATTCTTTAGTGCCTTCCCCAGTCACACCGAAGGAGGTGAAAGGGTGGCAGGCGAGGCAGGGTGGTGGTGGAATACTGCACGATTGATAACGGGAGTTGGGGACGGGGCGAATGAAGGATGCGGGGCGCCGTCCGCGCAACCACTTTCCCAAGGTTTCTCGGTCTGGTTGTATGCCATTCTTGATAGCACCTGCAACATGCGCATTTGACTCACAAAAGCCGATTGTGCTAGCGTCGTAATCTAAGCCGTTTCTTGTTTATATATCAGACTAGAGGGTCATTCTGCTTTCTTAGCTTCGAGTAGGCGTCTATATGTTGGGTTAGTATAGTTCGTCAGCTACCACTATCTTACTAATACCTTGGTTACGTTCACTTACACCTACCATGTGTCTGACATGAGTACTTACCTACCAGGGAGGCGCAAATAACTAATACATATGATACAGCATATGTACGTAGAGTCGCAGCCAACCAACGGTAGTAGCTGCAATACCACACAAGCACCTACCAAGTATGTCCAGTAAAGTGCAACAACTTTCGTCATACTTCGTAGCCGCAGCAGCCGGAACTTGTTGGAAATACCAAATCCCATCCCATCCAAATGCGTGCATCACGCCACCGCAGTTGTGCAATGAGCTTCCGCGCAACTCGAGCACCCAACCAACTTATGCAAGGTACAGCGGGGACGGGGACGCGCTGCAGTCGATGCACAATCCCGATCCCTGACTATGCATGTCGATCGACTCACTAAGACAGCAGCGAATGATACCGTACGAAAGCTCACGAGCCTCAACAGCGTCGCATACAGTCGTGCATCACGTCGGGTCTACGGGATATGGTAGTGGGAAGAGGGTGTGCAACCATGTCAGATGCCTGGCCGGCGAGACTGAGAAGTGACAAGAGCGTACCAGAGTGGGGGGACAGACAGGTCGCTTTTTTCCTTGGTACTTGGTATATACCAAGTAAGTGAGCGAGCGAGTGAGTGAGTGTGCTCAGTGGGAGTGGGAGCTCGTATCCTCGATCCTCGCCCGGTTTTCCCTTCTGGGTCGCACACCACCTTTCATATGCAAGGCTCCGTTTTGGGAACATGTCTTCGTCCTCAGCTTCTCTCTTAGTCCAAGATATGAGTCTTCATTCCCTGCGCCCTGTGATTGATTCACGGCAATAAGCAGCAATAGACCCAGCGCGCCCGTCGCGTCTGTGGGGTTTTGCAAGATACCAAGACACCGTACCCTTTTTGACAGCTGAGTGACCGGGATGACCACCACCACCACCTTTACCATCTTTGCCTACAAACCCACAAGGCAGCTTCCTGGATCGACAGGTGACTAACCCGGAGCACCAGCCACTTTCCTGACATATTCCCTTCTGCCTATGTGCCTATGGCGGGGGAATTTATATATATCCGGCTTCGCCGCCGTATTTTCTCTTGATGTGCTACCCTAAAAGATCACTTTTGGCTCGAGGCTTCGACTTCTTTCCTTCAGTCACATTCACTTCACTACCCTTGTTCCTTTTGAGCCGGCTTGGGCCCGGCACCTTTGAAAAGGTCCAAATTCGACGGAACAGTGGCCTTTCCTCCAACCTGTGAACAATTAAATAAATCATACTAGCATGAGATGAGTACTTGGGAGCCTGCCTTTCGCTACTAAGGACCCTTACCATATCAAACTCTACTATAATCAAATCAACATGCCTCTCTCACCATCGGACGCACTGAATGCAGTGCACCAACAATCATGGCCATCCAGCGGTCTATGGCCTTCAAGTCCCAGCCGGTTTCCACCGGCGCTCGATGATGACAAGGATGGCCTTTCCACTGATGATGAGGACATCGACACTTCTTCAAGGCCCGAGAATCCTCTCAAATATTTCTTAACACCCGCGACCCCCGGAGATGATGACTTGGAATTTGAGTTCGACTTTGATGCTGGCATCGAGGACTCAAACAGTCCCCGCCATATTGTCCGAAGCGTGAGTCCCTCAACACTCGACGGTCTCAGGCGGTACAAGGCCAAGAAGGAGGCAGATTGTGCCATCCTAGACGATGACTCAGACGACGACGAAGAGGACTACATACGGTTTAATTCCCAAAAGTCACTACCTTTCGGCCTGGACGACTACTTTGATCATCCTCGACACAGCTCTCCTAACCATGGCCTGTCTCGAAGCGCTGAAAGTCTCCTATCACCATCCTCATTCCATGTTGGATCGCCCAGCCGCCTGGCCAAACGCTTCGGCCCGCCCACCCCGCCGCCTCGACGTGCCAGCATGCGAGGCCGGCCTACTATCCGTCCGCTACAGCGGCGACACTCCTGGCGTGAACCTAGTCCTGACGTCTGGTCCATCGACGAAGAACCCGAGAAGGAAACTATGAGCGAGATGGGGCTGAGCACCGAGAATCTCGATGACGGTTCCGAGAAGAAGACTCAACCTATAGACATACCGGCTGCAAAGCCCAGGAAGAGGGTCCGGTTCGTGCTACCGGCTAAGGAGTTCTGATTTATTGGCATCTTATCTATTTGCATATTTCGTGGGATTCATCTGGTGCATGGTTATGGAGTTGCGGATTTCTTAGACTTCACATATACCTCTCCTTTCGGCGTCACGGTCACTACATCATCATCACCATACCCATATCATCGTCACTTTTTCATACAGCATACGGCCCTTAGCATATTCGGCGTCTGGACAGGGTGGTTTTTGGATTTCGGGTGGCTCGGGCATCAGTGGTAATACCTAGGTACTCTCATATTCATGGCTTTAGTCAAAAGATACATGAACCCCTCTAAATTGAACATTAATACCCCATAACTCGTTTCCCATCCGTGACTGTAACTGCTCATCATACCGCCTCTAAACTCGCCACTCCTTCATCGTAATACGTGTCTATAGTAATGCCATACTCATCTCGAACTCCTAAATAACACGTTACCCTCATCGGCCATATCCGAAGACGTGCCATACCATTCTCGTGTTTTTTTCTTCTTCTAATCCGTCAGCACCAAAACTTTCGCATATTAACCGACTAGCACCAACTGTAAGCGATAGGTTAGGGCTGCGTAAGCCACAAGTTAGCATCCGATCGGCTCCGAGACTCCGTGCCCGTGCAAGAAGTTCTGTCTGTCTAGTTAGTGTACGATCTGTATTCGTCCAAGCGGCGTTGCGTCTTACGCAAGCCCACACCCATCCACCCCGACCCATTCATCCTCGCCGCGCCAGCCAGCCAGCCAGCCATGGGCGCATGTGCCCCAGCTTGCCGGGACGGAATTATTGTAACTAACTCGTGCACAGGATCTTTGTTTCGGTTTCCGGATTCGTGTGTGTGGTATTTGCTGGAGTGGAATTAATTTACGTAGAATGGGTGGCTGAGCCGTCGCATGTAATCCTACCGAACGAACCGTTTGCTTCTGCCTAGGTATGTGAATATGTACATGTTATGTATGATACTTTATGTACCTCTTATTCGTCAGCCCTATATCGTACATCATCATACACACTTACATGCCTCTCGCATATGCAGTACAGGGTAGCTAGGTTAAACGGCACCGGGATTACTTGCCGTGCATTTTACATTCCTTATGTAATCTCTAAACATCGTATCACTTTACTAGTAGAATACGCAGTATCAGGTTTTTTTTTCCTCATAAGAAAAATTTCCTTTAGTACGCTTATCAGACAAGCAGCCGCCGTTTCTGTGCTGATGCTAGGAAGATACGGTAGTGATCTCACGCGGAATTAGCCGGACCCGATTGCTTCTTAGCATTCCTTTCTATCGTCTTCTTCGGCGGTGAGGCTTATATCCATCTAGACGATTCCACTACTATAGTTAGTAAGAACATAACGGAAGAGTAAGACTATTAGCGAGCAAGTCTAGCTTGGGCAGCTACAATTTTTCTGATCTTCATCTACCTACTATCCGCGTGTCCATGCCTGCTTTACCGCACAATAACAAGAAGAAGGCTAAGGCTACTTAGTTTGTTAGTTAGTATCAAGGTCATGGGTTTAAAGCAATGCCGATCCGTGGTTATCGGGACGGCCGGATATTTTCGCAACGCCGAAGGCGATGGAAAGTCGACACCGAGACCGATAGACATATGACCGATGGTGGGTTGAAGCCCTAACTAACTAACCTAGACTAATTACGTGAGATATCGAGAAGGAGCTTTCCCATTTTCGTACATGTGACTTCAACAATTTCAGGTTAGCTACGAAAAAAGGAAGATGGAGATACTGGTTATCATAACTATTTCCGCTCTCGCCACAACGGTGACTAATGATACCTTAAGCACCTGATATATCGGAATAAGTAGCAAACTAGTCTATCTACACGTGCGCGAACGTCTGGTTTACCTAAACCGGTATTGCAATAGTCATCACAGCTGAGGGACCCATGGTCAGCCCTATGGGACGTAATACGCCCTTCTTACAGGGCGCTGGATTAGTGTAGGATTCGCGCCAAGCTTGTCGTTCGCATTTCAGGAATAGGTTATCTGTCGAAGGGAATGGGGACTCTATGTAAGTTTCTGGGCTCGCTTAGGGATTGGTCTTGATTTGATGGCGTACGAAGTAGGGCGTCTGGCTCACCGACAGTTTTGAATCGTTCACGCTAAAGCACTTCCGCTTTAGAGATAGGAATCCCTTGAAATCCGCGAATTATTGGTTGCTTGAAGCCCATATCGTCGTACTATAGCCATATTCTCGTGGGAATAAGGCGGTCTGGCCACACACACTTAGACTAGTAGCTGGTCAATCATAGTCGTCGCAGGACGTTCCCATGATTAGAGCGAGTTGCGGTCACTGCTTCTTCCTCGAAAGTAGCATGTGTTGAAAGTCACTTACGGTACATTCAAGTATTTTCCTAGGTAAGCGTCCTAAAAATAAAGACATCTTGAAGTCCGCATTCCTCCGACAAGGAAGCGAGACCCCCACGACCCAGCAGCTTGGGACGGCCGGGGTGTGCGCCCACTCTGATCTGCGCGAGGGTCAATGGACTAGGTAGACTGGACCAGGGATATCGAATGTCATGGAGCAGGTTATGTGTACAGTACTTGAGTAGGTAAGCCATCTGCTCGTCATCCAACGAATCCCCAATATTATATAACCATCGAGGTTTATGTCCTTCCTCCAAATGCCTTTTTCCCTTGGCTATTTTCTCACGTCCTCGCCGCAAGGCCGTTGCCTATGTCGTCTTCTCCGGCCCTTTCTGTTCTTGCTCAGGAGCCGCCATGCCTTCGCGACTGTGCTAAGAATAGAGCGTGTGGCTTATACGTATGAGTTAGGCTTAGTCTTGGGCTTGTTGTTCTGTCTTTACGACAGCTGTCGATAAGGCATGTTTTGCGAACCGAGCACAGCTACCAGAGACGTTGGGTTTTGCCATAAAAGTTAGAAAAATTTGGGAAGTTTCACTGGCGAAAAGCGGTACTATAATCGTCACATGTCGAATTGTTGCCTGCCCACACGCACACTTGGACGTGCCCACGCCGCACGCACCGAGTACACAGAATCGGCTCCTAACTAGTTTTTGTAGGTACGGCTTGGAATAATCTCATTCGATTTGCCTATTATTACAAGAAATGAATCTATTAGCTCGATAGGTGTTGTTGCCGAATGGTCCAACTTGAAGCCGACGCTAAGTAATTGGACCTCGTGTGATGCTTTTCTCTAAAGTTGTATTTGCCCGTAAACGTCGTGCAGGATACGAGTGATTACTGGTGCTTTCTGTGTGTAGCCTGTGCCGGTGATATGAATGGACATGAGTAATATGTCCTCAAATCCGACGACAGTTCCTCGACACAATATTCCTACCCGCCCTTGCCTGATACTCTAGGTTAGTACCTAGGGCGTTAAGAATGCCAACGATTTAAGTGCATCGGCTAGCCCAGCGAAGGAGTGAACGAGATATGAAAGGTTGTTGTCTGGGCCTAGTCATTTCTTGCTTCGATAGTAATTAATCAAAGCTCATTGAAGCAACGCAGGTAGAAAACTGGAGGCTAAGCCAATAGATTGATACTTATTATGTGTAAATATATCAGGGGTAAAAAGGGGCTATGTCAGAGGGCAATCGAGCGTCTTAGCCACCTTCAACACATACTCAGCTGTCAACCTTAGTTTTCGTTGATTTTTCTTCGTATATTTAAGTAAATTGCGTTATATTTGATCCGGTGGTTTCCTGTTGACTATTGATATTTACTGGCCTTGGGTGGATTTAATGAGCCTGAAACCTCCCTTAAACACTAAGCTCGTAAGCCTTGGAATGGCCTACTTAGTAACCTAGGTATCTTTAAGAAATTATCAGCCATGTCAGTTGAGAACTTAAGCATCTCAGCAATCAAGGCCGCTATGCAAGGTCAATTATTAGGTGGTATTTGTACGACTTCACAAGGCAGCCACCGTGATAACGCTGTTATGAGATGACGTGCCGAACAAATCAAATAAAGCAGAAACTACCTGCCATTAATCTGGGGCGGGGTAACTTTCTCTTCTGTCGTATTCCATTTTCTATTTTCTAGCTCATTTCAGCTCATCTCTTCTCTATAAACTATAGCCAGTACTTTGCTTAGCAATATGGAGCGACAAGACATAGAACTACAGGAACAAAATCTGGCAACCCATCGTCAGCATTCTGCTTCCGTGTCTGGACCGTCTAATGACTCGTCCTCCGACAAGAGAGATAATGCGAATGGTGAACCTGATCTCGATGAATCTGTCGATGATGAGATGGCTACCTCTTTTGCTAAGTTTATGCGCGAGGCGACACCATCCAATGCTCCTCCCAATGACTCTGACGGAATTTTCTGTTGGTACCAACATGATCCCGCGTTCCAGTACAGGGGGGCAGCGTATATTTGGGCGAAAAATAAGTTCCCTAAGCCCTTCAAGCCAATGCTTATTACCCCTCCTAATGATCGTTTGCCGCAACGCTTCCGTGTAAGAAATTTAAAATGCCAGAGATATACCTCGTCTAACATGTAATTGCAGGATACATATGCTTCAAGTGGCTCAGAATCTACGAAGACACCATTGCAAGGACAAGTGTGGTAGGAGTCCCGAAAGCATAATGAATCTACCATTGTCGCTATTGTTTCTAATTCACCCCTAGCATTATCGAACCCCAGGATTTGTCTAATCTATTTCGCGACTCGGACAGATTCATAAAAGCATTCATGAATACTGTCCCGCTGTGGAAAACGGACGACATATATGAAAGGGTTTTAGATGAATATTTAGACTCACGCCATGTATTGGGCCCCGTTCTGGAGGTTTCTGATCATGGTGCCATTTGTTTTCTTACATATAGGGTCAGATACTTCGTGCCAGACCGAAACAGACGTAACACGAGCTTGTGTCGGCAAATGGCTAGACTAAAGAGCGATATTTTCTGTGAGAGAGCATCGTCATTAACATTGCTGTGTTCCAAAACGCCTGGGAGACCTTACACTATCATTACACTTGCAGATCACTCGGCTGAATTCGCCACGGAAGAGCAATGGAAAGCGTGTGGGCTGAAACCATGCGGAACGGAAAATGGAGTGACTCAGTTTCTGGCGATGATATTGTTACTGATGGAGGAATGCGAAAGGGGATGGATGTCTGCAATAGATTCTCTTGACTCTATTACTCGCGTAGAGGTAAGCGCCCTACACTTGATTTGGTATTTAAGTATATATTTGCTACAGGCGGTATACTAAGAATAAGTCATGAGCTTACATTTGCGATATAAGTTGCATACATTTTCTGACGAGGAAGGATGGGAGCGTCTAATGTTCGATGACTCCTTTAGACTATCCAAGGCCTATTTCTTCACTCTTCAGCTTCTTCAAGTTCTGACTGATTGGATTGACTCTACTGAGAATGAGTTCAAGAGTCTTAGAAGAGAATGGCTTTCGCTCAAAGAACATAGTTCTTCGCCCACGGCGGATTTCGATATCGCTGAAAAGAACTGGGATACGGCACTTGGGAGTGTGAAAAGACGAATGGAAAACGTCCGGGTCCGCGCTGCACGGAAAGCGGAGAAGATCAAGAGTCTCCAGGACGTAGTACGTTCTTTTTAATTTCACTCCCTTTTATGCTGGTCTAGCTGATAATCTATCTTCCCTTGCAGATGTTTAACGCCACTTCGCTACGTGAAGCAACGAAAAGCATGGCTCTCAATCGTGCCATCTACATATTCACTATTATCACTGTGATCTACACACCGGTTGGATTCTTGGCGGTGAGTCGAGTGTCTTCAATATCAGAGCAAGGCTAAATTTTGCCTTAGACATTTTGGGCTCTTCCGGTTCTCAATAATCCGGAAAATGGTACGGTCCGAATGCCAGGCGCTTTTAGGAATACGTTCATCATCATACCTCTCCTCACTTACGGCTTTGCCATTGCAATCGCCGTTTATTTCGGTAACGCAACAGTCCAACGCGTAACTCGAAGAGCAATAACAGACATCAAATATTTGCTCGCACCGATTTTGTTATGGAACATACACTACGCGGAACAGGCTGTAAACAAGGCGAGATGGGCTTTAAAAGACGCGAGATGGGCTGTAGTAAACAAGGCGAGACGGGCTGCAAGGGCCGTAGCAGACTGGCTGGGCCTTGAGGAGGCCGTTGTTTGATTAATCACGGTTGCCGTGCTCTAAGCTGGCGGAGTAGGACGTTCTGTAGTATGTATATCGACTAGAAAATTGCAGAAAGGGGCGCCATGTGGCGTAAATCCGGTAGATTGATCCCAACCACAACTATCTTTAATTAACTATGTACTCGCTCGACTTGGAAAGGCAGCAATCGAACAAGAAAAGTGTATTTACTTCCTGATCGTTGGATAAACAAAGCACGTCATCCGATACATGGACTAACCGGGCGATGAAGTAATTATACGTGCAATACCGAGAGAGCACAGAGAGATATTTAGCATATCATACCGTCTTGCAAACCTTTAACCCCATAGCGACAGTGTAATCTCCAGCCTCAATGTAATGCATCTCTCGATAATAAAACGTATATTCAGATAGGGACAATAGGTCAAAAAGGGCTCTAAGTTATGTACCCGAATCCTAAGCTCTTGAACTACGTAGCGTATCTAAAACCGCCAGACGTCCCATCTAAGCATCCAGAACCGTGAAAATAGCAAGACTCTATTCTTAATATTTCTGTCTTGTCTGTTTGCGTTGAGCATTGGGCCCGAACGATGCACACTGAATTGCAGCAGTAGCAAAACCAACCTAATTTTTTCTTCTTCCTCTTCTTCTTAGAGACAACAAAAAAGTCAACGCCGCCAACGCCATGCCATGATGCAATCTCTCGATACCAGTACAGTACAAAGCCAAAATAGCGACCTAGTCTGATTCGTCCTCCTCTACATCCTCGACCGTTACGGCCTTGGCTTTGCCCTTACCGCTGCCAGCGTCCGATTCATTGTCCTCACTGTCACTAGAGTCGAGGCCGTGAGATCCGGTCTCCGCCACGTCTTCGTTCCTCTGATTGGAATTGCCCGTGGTAGACGTCGTAGATGAGCCACCACGATTGTTGAAAAGTAGCTGGGAGCGGCTACCCCATTGTGGTGCTACAGGAGTCGGGGCAGCAACATTAGGTGGTTCCCTTTGTATCCGAGCGGTAGGAGGGTCGGAATTCCTCTCAGTTCCGCTTGGTGCGTTGGTATTTCGAACAGAATTGTGGGTATCGGTTAATGGTGTGGAAAAATTATTGGTGCTGGCTGGGCTATGACCTATGTTATTTCTACTGAGATGTGATGCAGTCTGGTGCTGGTGGTGTTGGTGGTGTTGGTGATGCTGGTGGAACTGTTGGAGCAGTGATTCATGGGACGAAGTTGTTGGAACATGTTGGGCCCCTGTATGCTGCTGCGCAGGTTGACCATCGAGGCGCTGGAGTGGCAATAACGACCAACCAGGCGGGATGGATACTCCCTCGGGAAGATCTTGGCTACCTGAGGGAATGGCAGATGCGTGCGGGGCGACACTATGTCTCGTTACGGAAGAGGGAGGAATATACGCCGTGCTAGTCGAATGATGGTGAAGGGGGTGCTGGGCTGCGAAATGGGTCTGAACACCCGCGTGGCCAAATTGGTTGCCAATGCCATTGGCAGCCTGGGGCTGGACTTGACGGAGTCTGTTCAATTCCAGCGTCAGGGCATAAAGAGTTTGTAGTTCAGCCTGAGTTGCTTGCAAAGCATACATCTCTTGTTGTATCCTGTTCGAGATCTCTTGAAGCTGGGCCTGCATACTTTCTATGCTGCTTTGGGCACCATCGGAGTTTACAGGTGGCGATGTAGGTGTTGGTGTTGGCATAGCTGCAGGAGCCATAGGTTGGTTTGCGCCATCAAGGGGTAGGCGTAGCTGGTTAGCTAGGTCATGGATATTCTGTGCGTTTCCTTGAGCAAAGCCCAGCCGGATTGGCCCAAATTGAAATACACGTAAGTTTCCCCGGGCTTGAGCTGGCTGGCCAGGGTTACCTGCTCCTGCTCCTGCTCCGCCGCCACCAGGGACAGCTGGAGCCGGAGGTTGAGGTTGTCCGCCGACATTAGGCCCTTGCGCTGCAGCAGCACCATGAGGGCCTGCTCCGTCCATGACTACTGAGCGTCGACAGGTCGGGCATACTTGTTGTCTCTCTAACCAGCCCTTAAGGCAACCGAAGTGCAAGATGTGACCGCAAGGAAGTTTTTTGGGCCGAGAACGTTCGACCGCACCTATGGCGGATGGATCCCATGGTCTCATCTCCTCTCTGCAGATAATACAAGTGTCCTCCCTACTCAGGTCTTCCTCCGTAGCGTCTGGGTACTTGTTCATATCCTGTAGAGCTTTGCGATATCGCATTAGAGCGCCTAGGCGTTTCACGAAGGAGCGAGCGGTCATGAAGAGATCGCGCATAATGTGGATCGGGAGCCCGTAGAACATCATAAGGATAGCAAAGAAAACCGAGTAGATGGCTAGCTTAACGAAGTCTAGAGGACGTTAGAGAGTAATGTGGCCGCCTTGGTAGAAGTACATACCTGTCAAGAGATCAAGACTGAGTATCCAGTGTCCCTTAGTTTCCCAACCGGGGACTTCGATATCCATCTCATCAATATCTTCCTCGTCTGGCAGCTCTTCCTGCCCGGCGGCCTCAGCCTCAGCCGCATCGTCAGACTCCCTACGTCGCAAGATATCGTTGCGTTGCTCTCTAACCAGCCGCCGCCGCTCCTCTAGTCGGGTTCGAGTCTGCTTCTTTACAATATCGGCCTCTATCAGAGATAACATATAGCGAGAGGCGGTCCGGGACGAGCAAGTGGCCAAGATGGCAAACTCGAAGAGAAACATAACCATCATATTAGGACGGGCCTGTTGGATGACAGTGTGGACGGCGTACCACAACAGCCAAGCATCGTAGACGACACTCAGGAGGAGGGATATACTGAGCCGCGTATGGAACAATCTCGGATTGGCCGGGGGCTGTTGCTCTAGGACCTCGACACGACCTTCGCCTATCCATTCCCACACCTTTCCGGTGACAAGGGCGGTGAACATAACCAGGAACCAGGCGCCTACCTCCTCGCGGAAGATGGTCATGGCAAGGCAGGTCTCGGTGACGGCGAACCAGGCCTTCTCGTAGAGCTGTTCGATCTCGACGGGTCGGAGGGGGCCATAGCATAGGCGTTGAAGGCCCCAAACAAAAGAGGCATATACAAGTAGGACAAGATTGATTAGGATCTGTGGTTGGCGGGATCCGCGGGTTAGCAAAGGCGTCAATGGGGCTCACATACGGGCGGTGTATGATAGCAAGAGATGAGGCTGACCATTAGGCTGAGGTTATTCTGCGATAGATATACCATAGCGGAGTAGAAATTGGCACGCTGGTTAAAGGCATAAGCGACGACGCTAGTGGCCAGCGCCGTTGAGGCCTAGGACATATCTGTTAGAGACGAGCATTACTATAATTTAATGAATCTGTTGGTAGCTGGTGGGTATGAATAAGGCTACGGGTATAGTTCGTGAGGGTGGTGGTGATATGGTGGGCCGGTGAGAGTGAAGCTTACCCCGGCATACCAAAGGAGACGCATCTCGAGCAATAGAGCAGAGCGATAGACAGAGAGTGGCGGAAGACAATGGACTTCGGTGGTCGATGAAGCTGCAGGGAGGCAGCTAGGTGCCCATTATTCCGGTAGAAGCGGGTTTGAGTAGAGCAATTCCGCGTTTGCTTCTCAGGAGACGTAGGTGATAATTCACGGGTAGATGGCGGAATGGTGGATAGGCGATAAATGGCAATGATGCCACCTGTCGCATAGGTCAATCTGCGTGCAGGATGTGGGGGTGAAGAACGTGTACTCCTGCGGCGGGAGCGGGTGGGTACCGGACCCCGGGGCCTTTGTTGCAGCTTATGCCCGATGTGGATTGGCCCTATATAATTTCGTCGGCCTTATCTCTCTTGTGTGTAACCTTTGAGTGCTTTAACACTTGTTTCAATGTTAACACGTAGACATAGCAAAAGAAATTAAGTTAACATTAAGTTGACACCGGTTTGATGGGTTGTCCGAATGCCGTACTGCTTCAACTTACGTTTCCAACATTATGGTAAGCAGATAAGGTGTGCTTTAGATAGATTACCTAATGCAGAGGTCGGCACTCCGCAACAAGAGCCCCGGGAAGTTCCTGGGCAGGGGATCTGCAGGGCGAGCTTGAGTGGCAGGTGCAGAGCAAATTAATTGACATATTACCCCTGGAACCCCACGTCACCACCACAGCAATTCTAAATACACTACCATATTGAAATAATTGTGAAAAATCCAAAACACCATCAATCTACTTCGTCTTTTTTTATAATTACTTAGAAATTACGCTTTCACACCTTCGAGTTTAAAATCCAAGCTTTAAATAAGTGGTGTGGGTGGTGGGGGGTTGTAGGGGTAATATGTCAATTAATTTGCTCTGCACCTGAGTGGGGCAATCCCTTACCTTTAAGAAAGTAGGTACACCAGAACGACCCCGAAATTCAAACTACGGCCTCGACAAGAATCTTTCTGTTCCCGTGCTGCATCATCTTCTACCATTCTGACCTCGCTTCATGTGCCTTGTATCGCTGCCGCCGTCTTTCTATTTTAGGATAGGTCTTGGCATACTATTTGACTGTTGTATTCGGTATCGAGTGTTCGTCCCAAGTCCGCATTGAATCCACACCTCTGAAGACCATTACGATCGAACCACCTACGTCACAATCTCGCAGTCAATCGCATTCGGAGTAATGGTGATTTGCTGGCGTCCACACGCTGCTTAGGCTCGAGCTATTTTGGGTCTAGCCCGCAATGGCTGTACGCCGTCTAAGAATCCTACTCGCCGTCGTTGTCTTTTGGGTGCTGGCTTCATGGTATTACAGGTCTCGGAGATCTGGTGAAACTAGCCTGTTTGGCTCCATCTCCGGCTCGACCAGATTCAACGGCAAGTCCCGATGGGAACGACTACCCACGCGGCATCGTGTTGAAAGTCTGACAGCACTCCCGACGGGCAAACCCTTACGACCCATCCCACAAATACAAGCCCCCAAGCCGAAAGAGGATGCCGCCGTGAGGGCAGAGCGATTGATGCGGCTGGCCGCTGTCAAAGAGAGCTTCATTCACAGCTGGACTGGTTATAAACAGAATGCTTGGGGTCACGACGAGATCAAGCCCATCTCGGGTCAGTACAAAGATCCTTTTGGTGGCTGGGCTGCGACGCTTGTCGATTCGCTTGACACCTTGTGGCTCATGGGCCTGAAGGACGAATTCGAAAGCGCCGTAAAAGCCTGCGATGACATCGATTTCACAACCACCCAGGCGAAGGACATTAACGTATTCGAGACTACTATCCGGTATCTAGGCGGCTTTCTGGCTGCGTATGAACTAAGCGATAAACAATACCCTAGCCTGCTGAATAAATCTACAGAGGTAGCTAGTCTTCTCATGACGGCCTTTGATACCCCGAACCGGATGCCCATTCCTCGTTTCAACTGGAGAGACTATGTCCAGGGCAAACCCCAGAGAGCACCCAGCATGGTTTTGTTGGCCGAGATTGGGTCTCTTAGCCTTGAATTTACCAAAATGTCTCAACTTACGGGGAATTTAGAGTACTACGACGCTGTGCAACGTATATATGATGAGCTGGAAGATGCGCAGGATAAGACTCGCCTTCCAGGAATGTGGCCCGTCATAATTGATGCCTCTACATCGCCCATGAGCTTGAAGGGCGAAGGGTTTTCGCTCGGTGGCATGAGCGATAGCGCTTACGAGTATCTGCCTAAGCAGTACCTGCTTCTTGGTGGTGCGCTTGAACAGCCGCGAAGGATGTATGAAAAATTCATCGATATTGCCAAGAAGCATCTGCTTCGTCGTGCACTACACCAAGGGAATCTTCCCGTGCGGTTCTTCGGGGATGTTCATATCTCGAAACCACCCAAAGGGGGGCCAATCGTGGTAACCACGCCCCGAACACAGCATCTTACCTGTTTCACCGGTGGTATGGTCGGTATGGCGGCCAAGATCTTCGATCGGCCCGCGGATCTCAAAGTGGCTACTGAACTGACCGATGGCTGTGTTTGGTCGTACAGCGGCACGCCCTCGGGAGTTGGCCCAGAAATTTTCTACTACATCCCATGCGAGCTGGACAATGATCAGGACGGCTGCCAGTGGAGCGATGACCGGGTAAGTAATTCTTGATTAGACCTAGAAAAAAAACTACAGATCGCACTCAAATGGCGATAATATGACTAACTTTGAGTGTCGCAGTGGAACGATGCGATCAAGAAGCACTGGGGTGCTGGCGAAAAGGGCGATACTATGACAGAAGAGGAGATTGCCGAGCTCGTCAAAGCTCGTCGACTACCTCTAGGCATGGTCGATGTGTACGACAGGAGATACCAACTACGACCGGAGGCCATCGAATCAGTCTTCTATATGTACCGACTGACCGGCGATGCGAAGTGGATGGATAAAGCTTGGAATATGTTCGAGGCCGTCGAGAAGCACACGCGTACTTCATACGCATCAGCAGCCCTAAACGACGTGACTTTGCCGAAGCCAGACCAGGTGGACAGTATGGAGAGTTTCTGGCTGGCGGAAACGCTAAAGTACTTCTACCTCATGTTTGGCGATTGGGAAGAGTTTGATCTGGATAAGTGGGTGTTGAACACAGAGGCTCATCCACTTCGGCGAGCCGACGCCGCTTAGAAGAAGGCACCCAATAACGGTTTTGGAACAGGTGCATTGCACATATAATTTCTCAGTAGTGTTGCATAATCATGGAAATAGTATACTGGTATATAGACTACATGACCTTTATTTGCATTCCCATTGTAGGTGAATGTATACCTAATATTGCCTTTGGCTACTACCCGGCTGGCCTGACCCTAAAAAGGGCAATTGGTAATGAGGGGCCACCAAGGTTCCGAATCGCTCCGACATAACATGAGACGGACCCATGTTTTGGTTCAATCCCTTGCTGCAGGACACCTACATGGTATAAAAGGCATGAAGGGGTATTTCTTCCCGATTCTGATTTTCAATTGATTTATATTTCTCGAGATTGGGCGCAAATTCGCACCGAATTTCTTGTGATGTTGCCTCCTCGCCCACCATGACGAACACAAACTTCACCAGCATCATCCCTCGAACTCGTACTTCTGCCCCGCCCGACCGAAGTGGCAGAATCAGGGCAACCTACCCTTGGCTTATGGTCAATGACGGACTCACAGACCCATCATGATCATGATCATCACTGCCCAGAGAGACGGTCGACAGAGCGAGTCTTGGGTAGGTAGGCTGAGCTCTTCGTAGTAGTGTGTGTACCACACTTCTAGTCTGCTGTACCTCCTGTACACGTCAGCCGCTCGTCAGTTACCTACTTTCCCGTTAGTAGCAAGCATCGGCAGGCGAGGCGAAGAAGACTAAATGGCTCTTCTACCTATCCCAGGCCGGCTGCTTATCTGCTACGGTCTAGTCTGACCTAACAACCTACCAGTATGATGCTAATCCCATGGCGGCTAGCCTGGCCTTTGAAGGCAACAGGACGCTAACATGAAAAAGCAAATGAAGATGGTAGGTATTATTTGCCGGTTGTTGGTGAAGTGTGCGGAGATGTTTCCCTTGGAATACCAGTCCTTATCGGCCGCCTCTGTATGACCTTGATTTCGTCCAGACTTTGCACAAGCACAGGTCGCTTTTAGACGGTCTTTTTGACTAGTCTCATCTACCGAAACATCTTCAACGTCGCGTGCTTTATCTTTCGAGACCCGACGTTCATGTTAACTTCATTGAGCGGGGCGCGCCGAAGAACTAGTAACCTTAATCTCTAAGTAATTAGGTTGACCCTTTTCTACCGGATCCTCGCAGCAGTTGAACATTCGATCCAACTTGCTGCTGACCGTGACGAGATCATTCTCTGTCTGCGTTGCCTACCATGGACCCCAATCTAGCGCATACGTTGACAATGCATCCTTCTCCCTTCAATCCAAATACCAACAGAGGGACATCGACGCCTCTTTCATCGCATTCGCCTATGCCGCATGTGATGCCCTCACGCCGGCCTCAGGACACGGCCGCCAGCACCGCGATAGAGGCTGTCGAGACCGTCGAGCTTGATCATACAACCGAACGCCACCCGACCAGCGCCCAGCTCGATGTCGAATCTCAGAACAATAACTCGCGCTACAGAGGAAGCGACCCCTACAACCTATCGTCCGCCTTCAAGACCGATCAGCAGCTTGACGAGATCAAAGCCAATACCTCGCGCAAACGGGACGGCCCTCGCAACCTGAAGCTCAAACTCAAGGGTCGACACAATGGGATCACCGAATTCTATCGCAACCAGAACGAGACCATCGAACGCCTGCTGAAAACGGTCGAGGAGCACCGCACCGAGGCTCGTCAGGAGGCGGGCGAAGACCACTTGCGCCACCAGATTGCCGTCTGGGGCTCTTTCCTCGCCAACATCATCTTATCCATTCTTCAGCTCTACGCCGCCATCACTTCCATTTCGCTTTCACTCTTCACTACCGCCGCCGACTCAGTCTTCGACCCCTTCAGCAACCTGACCCTCATCCTCACCCACCGCGCCGTCAAGCGCGTCGACGCCAACCGCTTCCCCTCCGGCAAGGCGCGGCTCGAAAACGTCGGCAACATCGCATTCTGCTTCCTGATGGGCTCCGTCTCGCTCATTCTCGTCGCCTTCTCCATCCAGGAGCTCGCGACACACAAAAGCACCGATCCGGCCACCAATGGATTCCACCTTCCATCCGTCATTGCTGTCGCCGTCGCTTTTGGCACCAAGTTCTCGCTCTTCCTGTACTGCTGGGGCATCAAGGACAAATACAGCCAGGTCGACATCCTATGGCAGGACCACCGCAACGATCTCCTGATCAACGGCTTCGGTATCCTCACGTCGGTCGGCGGCTCTAAGCTTGTCTGGTGGATCGATCCGCTGGGCTCTATTCTCCTGTCCCTCCTCATCATTTGCATCTGGACCCACACGGCTTTCCAGGAGTTCAAGCTGCTCGTGGGCGTCGCCGCCAGCGTCGAAACGCAGCAGCTCATCACCTACATCTGCCTCACGCACTCGCCCGCTATCCAGGGCATCGACACCGTCCGCGTCTACCACTCGGGCCCACGGCTCATTGCGGAAGTTGACGTCGTCATGGACCCGGATGCGACACTCCGCGACACGCACGACGTCGCTGAGGAACTGCAGTTCAAGCTTGAAGATCTACCGGATGTCGAGAGGGCCTATGTCCACGTTGATTACGAAACCACCCATAAGCCGGAACACCCGTTCAAGAAGGATCTGTAGAATTTTTCCTTGTGTCAGGGATGCCGTTGAGATAGGCGTTAAAATGCGTTGATTTCTGTCTGCGATACTGGTAAAGGGGATTCGGCCGTCTAATGCCCAAGAAATTGAAACAGGAGTCTTTGAAGCGATGCTGGTTTTGCACAGATGGTTCCAAGTTGGAATTTGTATATATATGATTTTGCGAGGCCAGTTTGTCGTACGCGTACATAGTTAGGTATAGAATAATTGGAAATTTACTTTGAAATAAGGCATGTAGGAGACTGTTGTCACTGGCGAGCTATCTGATAGGATCGCTTTTCGGAATGGATTGTTGAGGCTGAAATATCATGGGCTTTGGGCAGATATTCCTATTCTTGGCACTTCGCTTCGGGTGTGAAAACTACTTTTACTGGTTCGTTTGTTTACTCGTCTATTTACTGGATAATTTGTACGTACATACGGCTTGCTTGCCTTGCACTTTGTGAGAGGGACATGAGCCAAAGCCAGGGCAAATAAGAATTTCACACCTAAAAAAGTTCAATAGTTATTTACGACATGAGAACTACATATAAAAACAAATAAGATTCCATGAACAAGAAAATACTCATTAGATTTATATCCTTTTATTTACTTGTATTATGTTTTATTATGAACAGCATTGGTGTCTATGTGGGTGTGGCCTTGGACATGAGGAAGACAGCTAAGTTGAGCTGCTCAAGACTTGATATTGGCGCTTTATACTTATTCGCGCTAGATTGGTCTTAGGCGCCCCTCTTCTGTATCTAACCTAGGTAAGTCGTGGAGGATGTTCTAGATCATAGGTTATTTAATCCATGAAGTTTTTTTCCTTGGGCGCGTCCAGCTTCTGTTGTTGTTTGAACTTGCATTAAGCCTTAAGATCTGCACTGCAAAGAGTGGCAGATGACCCCAGGTTGTACTGAGGGGTCCGTCTGAATCATATGACGTCGTTCTTGATACAATTGCCGAATTGACATGAAAAAACATTCTTCGATATTAGTTTAGTCTAACATAGATCCCCGGTTCAATTAGTTAGATAGTTCGTATCTATCCGTGTTGTAATATGTCCGTGCTCAGGAACGTCCGGGGCATTGTAACCACGAAGCGTTGAGAAAAAGCAGCTATCGATTTTCCCCTTCGAGGTGCAGCTGCTCTAAGGTTATGTACTTAGCTTCAGCAACTGTGGGGCGGGCCATATTCATCTGATTCGACCAAGCCGTTTTGATGTAGAACTGCATTCGCGTGTGGCGTCATTCGACATGGACTAGCTGGGGTACAGTAATTGTTCTTGGCAAGATTTTATTTAACAATGTTTCTTTGAGATGTTATATATACCTGTGGGGAGAAATATCGTATTCTTAATCGAGTAGATATAACAACCTAGATTATCTAGATAGTTTAGGTAGTTACTAAGAAGAGGTCGAATCTTGGCCAGAATCTTGGGCTCCAGTGCCTACCATGTTACGTGTAGTGAGCTGATCTACACGAGGTGCATCTGCATACTACGCATGTAGTACAACTGCGTATTAATCGATTGGGGTACAGCAAACCTACTATCTCCAGGCCACCAGCTTATGCACTACACCATACGTCTGCAATGGACTACAGTACAGGAAGAAAATAAAGCAACATGGAAATTAGAATTTTACGAGGTGTGGTCATTGCTGGGCATGTAACAGGCAAGGACTAACTACCTAGACTAGGCTATGAGATGGAATCGATCTGGTGCACGGATCTGGGCACGGATCACTCGTTCCACGTGCTTTCCGTGTTCGTTTAGCCTGGGTGGATTTGTTGATGCAAGCCACCTACATCTCAAGAAACAATGAGTGGAAGATCTTGTCTTTTGTTAATGAAAAATCAAGCTATGCATTGTTGAGAAATCGAATGACATAATTGTCTCTTATCGGCATTCCCAACTATCGAAATACCATCAGGAGGAAAAAGCTCAGATAGATAGAGAAGTACCTTAGGTACCTAAAGCTTGTGGATGCGCCTTGCCTTATTATGCAAAGTGACGGTACCTAATCTTAACGGGGTCGCATTCTGGAAGATATAGACCCGCAAGAACATGCCATGAACAACATCCAGCTTTGAATTAGCTTCAAGGTTGCTCCCCACCAACGCTCCTACGCCGCGCTCGACCATGTCTATCGTCGGAAGCGCTTTCCTCTTCCCCTCTTACGCGCAAATATTGGGTATGGCTTGATGTCGTGGATTATCGGTTGCTTCTGTCTCTTCTACCTTGCATTTTCCCATTCATATAGTAGTCAAATATTCGATTCGAACATATATTCTTTCCAAGCTTTCTGGGCAGCACCTGGACAATCCTAAATATCGTCGCTCATTATTACCGAACCATCGACCTTTCTCTACTGTGTCTTCCCCCTCTGGGTTATCGTAGGCTTTCTGGAATAACCCATCAGCGTACTTGCACACGCAATGGCTGTGCAGGGTGGCGGAGGATGGACTGGAGGAGAGGACGTGTATGCTACAGTTCGTCAACCACTACCATGACGCATTCGCGCCAATATCTGTCTAACCATGCGCGTTACTAGCTGTTGTTGACCGACACATACTTACCTGGTACGATCTCCGACCTCAACTGACTAGCAATGCAACTTCTGATGCCGTGTCTCTAGGTGCGCTGGTTCTGGCGCATTCTCTGCGCGATGCCGCTACGACGAAGAAGCTGGTTGCGCTGGTCACCCTCGACACAGTCTCCGCCGAAGCCATCACTGAGCTCAAGGTGAGCTCGCCATGTTGATAAGACGACAGTTGAATATCGCGCTGATCCCGTTCGCCAGTCCGTCTATCACTATGTTATTCCCGTGCCTCGAATCCGTAATGCGCAGCCAGCCAATCTGCAGCTAATGAACCGAACCGATCTACACTCTGCCTTCACCAAGATCAACCTTTGGAAACAGACTCAGTTTCGCAAGATCGTCTACATAGACGCTGACGTCGTCGCTTATCGCGCCCCCGATGAGCTCTTCGACATCACACATCCTTTCTCGGCCGCCCCAGACATCGGATGGCCCGATCTGTTCAATACGGGTGTCATGGTTCTAACCCCCAATATGGGTGATTATTATGCCATGATGGCTATGGCTAAACGGGGCATATCGTTCGACGGAGCTGACCAGGGCCTCATAAACACCCATTTTCGAAATAATTATAATCGTATAAGTTTCACTTATAACGTCACCCCGTCTGCTCATTACCAGTACATACCCGCCTTCCGCCATTTCCAGTCAAGCATCAACATGGTACATTTCATCGGTTCGGACAAGCCGTGGTTTAAGGGGCGACATGCGAGCACCGGAAGCTCGCCATTTGACGAGATGACAGGCAGATGGTGGGCAGTCTATGATCGGCATTATCGGACAGCCGTAAGTTGCCCTTCACGTTTTAAAATCACATATCGAATATCCTGCTTACTATTTCCAAGTCACCGAGGCTCACGCCCTTGGCATCTACCCAACCCTCCAGTATCATGCCGGCTACCAAACCTATTCCAGAACTTGTCCAGTACTTAACCAAGGGAGAATACCAGCCCAAGAGCTCACATATAGAGCCATTCAGTAAGCAACATAGCGATGAGCATCGTGGTCATGAGCATTACGAAGTCCCAACGACTCAATCTCAAGTACAGCATCATCACCATGACGCTGCCAGTTCTGCAGTGCACAGCCAGCACCACTACTCACATGGTGATGCTCAATATCATGATGTTTATAGCCATCAGGCGCCCTCGCCCCAAACCAGCACGCAGCAACCTGAGCCCTCTAGTCTTGTTTCTAGCGATGCAATTTCAAGAAATAACGAGGACAATCAAGCTAAGGCTGGCGAAGAGCAGATTCGCGCTCAGGGATTGCCTCCACCCCCTCCTGAGGAAGAGCAGAAGCCCTCGCCATTTCAGCCCTCAATGTCGAGCTGGGACGCTCAAAGGTAAACCTTTCCGTCCAGGAGATATGATGTATCAGTTGCTAACGATACGACAGACAGCCGCCTCCAGCGGAGTCGAAGCCCGAGGCCATGAACTTCCCTGCTACAACATATGAAATGTCGACAAGCACAGCTCCTTTCATCCCTCCTCAGCATTATCCAAGCCCTCCAAAAGACATGTGGTATGAGGTTCCGAAGGAGGCTCCTGCTGCTCCCTCAGAACCGTTGAAGCCCATCTTTCCTTGGGAGGCCAACCGACCTAAACCATCTCGTGTATTTGTCGACGAGACGCCTCAAGCTTCTCAAGGAGTGGGAACTCGCGATCCAGACGCGTCTTCCGGTGAGCATCAACATGTCCACGAGGCAGAACCAACAGTTGAGTCTTCTGTGATAGAAATTTCTACAGTAGAACAAAAGAGCGAGCCGGTAACACCCATCACCCCTACCATCCAAATCTCGCTGGCTGATCCGTGGACTTCATACTCGCTATCTAATGCATGGGATGAAGTACCGGAAATTGAGCGATATGTCGATTCTATACAGAAGCATCAAAGGTCAAAGAGTCGTAAATTCTCTGGCACCATCAATCTGCCGAGCCCTGGTGAAAGCGTAGAAGATATCACACGGCCACGGCGAGGGAGCAAGCTAACCGACTTCCCAAGTGAAGCTGAGCGTCCCAGCCTGCCCGTTACACCTGCGCCTATCCATCGGCCATGGTTTTGGGGTGGTGGCCCAAGCACCAGCCAAAGCGACAAGGCTCCAGTACTGCCTGCCGCAGTGGGTGTTCCCGGTCAGAGCGATTGGGTATGTGTGCATGGCCGGAGGTGGACTGCCTCAGACTGTCGTTGCTAACTCGCTGACGCCCTGCGCGTTTCACAAGGATCCTATGGCACAGCTTCAAAAATTAGCTACACAGCATAGCGAAGAACTTCTGAAAAAGCTTGATGGTAGTGGTCGAGAGAGCGAACTACCGCTTCGGCCCGCACCTTTGGGTTCTGAGGCGCTGGTATCGCCAACTTATGTGGCGCGGTCGGCCAAAGTACTGAGCCCACAACCGGTAAAAGGAAGTGCAGGCTCAAGTTCTGTGCTCGGCCTCGTGACAGATGAGGAGATGACGCCTGACATCACTGCCCCCTTGTTTTCAGGGGAGGAGGATATATTCAGAGAACTAGGTCCTACTACCGAAGGATCGGGTTCGGAGCGAGGCGGGTCTCCAGGCTCACCAGGCTCACCAAGCTCACCAATAGCGTCATAACAACAGTCGCTACTACTTCTCATTTCATTGATCTCTCTTCATCAGACAGTGTGTTTCCACTCCACCAAAGGTTTTCTAAAGTGCAGGTGGCATTTTAAAGGAGAAAATGTGAGTGTTGGTTCAGACGATGATGATACCCGTGAGGGCAATGCTACGAAGAGTCCGTAAGGAAGCTCTATGCTCACAACCCATTATTGTTTTGCCTTATCGCAGCGGGAAATGCACCAACGAGGCCAACAACATCTTACTTGATTGCCCCTGTTCTTCCCCGGGGACTTTATGTCCCTGTTCTCGTTTTGAAGTTCTGCTATCAAGTATCGCCTCATCCAAACAAATGTTATAATTCGGTATCTCTACATTCTTTTCTCTTTGTCTACTTCGATGCATTTTCGGGTGCTTATTTTTTTTTCTTATATAGCTAATTAGCATTTGCAGTGAGAGCGATATGATTTGTGTGGCATGTCATATCATGGAGGCAGGCTTTTTGTTTCTATGTCAGGATGAGGGCGAAAAACTTGATCTTTCTTGCATGTGTTCGTTGTCTTTCTTATCATGTTATTTGATGACTTCATTGTATACTACGCATGTATGTATGTGTATGTTGGCTATATATTTATGTTCGTAAAATTACCTGTTTTCTTGTCTCGTCTCCGTATCTTCATGATTATGTGTCGTAGATCTGTTGATAAAACTTCTTGGTGAATAAGTTTATTAGATGTAATTGCTGAACACGGAATGTCCACGGCCTGTCAGGAAGCTGTCATGTTTACTCGGATACACAACCAAGCGCTTCACTCTTCGAAGGGAGGTGTGGCAGAGTATTAATCCATACCAGCCTATACCAATTTCAGGCCATGCCTCTTCCAATATACTCTGATGCCGGGCGCTCTGTCGATCTCTGAGCTGAAGATGTCTGTCCTGTCATATACTTGCCTCGATTGAGGAGACTGACATATCGTTAGCCCCCCTTGTCCTACTGTTTCACGCTGTTTTTAGGCAGTGTAAGTTGTACTAAGACACACAGGTCCATATTTGCGATTTCGCTGTGTCTGAGGATATATATGATGGTGAAATGGTTATATATAACTGTCTCTCGCGACCACGCTTTACCCCTGAATATCATGCTGCATCTGATTTAGACCCCCGAGGAATTATCAATTCGTTTACCGAGTGTCACACGGGCTGACCCAACTCAGAGCAACCAGCTAGGACTATATTACCTATAACCCGAGACCGCGGATCAGCGCCCCTAATATCATATGAAAAATGGTATGAGCGGCAGATCATGGACTCAGCTACCCTAATCGTATTTGCCTGGTCATAAGAACAGGCAGCACGGAACGAGACGGGCGAGATCAAGCAAACGAAACCAAGATGCAAAAGCGAAGCTTTCGCATGTATAAACCCTGATCGCTGTCGGATATAAAAGAGAGGACTATACTTGTATTGCCTCCTTGACGCCTCAATAGATTATTGCAAATCGAAAATCCTTCCAAGTCCTAGACTTCTAGCCCTTATTACACCGAACCCCTGTCTGCTTGTAGCTAAATATAGGGATGAACAAAGTTTTTGTTGTGTTGGCGACCAGGACAGCCCCAAACTTGCCAATTTACTCTCAGTCAAGTCTTATCCTGTTGTGTCTTTTTCTTCATTGGAGTGATGTGATAACGCTCCTCTTCAAAATCACGACGTTACTAATGGTATAAGGGATAAGCAGATATAGGACAGATAAGGATGAAAAAAAAAACATAGAAATTGACCTCGCTGGGGGTCGAACCCAGAATCTCCTGATCGCCGTGAATGATTCATTCCATGAATCTCTCTCGTAGTCAGACGCCTTGCCATTGGGCCACGAGGCCTGAGCCCTACAGGGTTACCCTGGAGTAGCTGGCAAGTTCGTATTGGCCATTCTAGTGGCATGACAACCGGCGCGGGCTAATTCCCCTAACAGGAATTTCCTTAATAGGCATTTCTCTCACTGGACAAACATTTAAAGAGTAAAAAATGTCCAGATTATAGAGAAATTACTTTAATAGGCAATTCTAGGATCGTTGCAGCTATATAACAAAAATGCCTAATCTGGGCACGCAAAGAGCTTTACACACATAGTTGTACAAAGACATTTTACCATTTGTAGCTCAAGAACAAGTGTTTATTACTTATCTCCCGAACTACCCGCTTGGGTGCATGATCGGGATGTTGCGAGTAACAAGTCCCTCGACCTCGATAGGTCCTATAAGCTTAGCCGCTATGTTAAACATCAGCAAGGTATAGCAGTCGGTTGAAGCAAATAGCATAGTATATATAGAATCACCCCGACAAAGCATATCTACAGTCCGTGCCTCATGGAAAGAGCTCCACCGGAGAGACTGATCTGGACCATTCACAAACGGCGCCTCCAGAAACTCATGTCATAGTACGGACGCCCTAGATATCTTCTCCATGCGATGTGTTACACGCACTAACTCCAATAGACGCACGTTACTACCATTACTTGGAGGGCGGGAACACGCAGGCCAATGCAAGCAGGAAATGCATGCATGCGTACCTAACAACGCAGGGCTCCCAAAGGGTGGAAAGCTATTCGAAGCAGCGATTATCACGAAAGCCTCAATGGCATGTTCATGCGTAGGCCACAGTCTAATATCTCGAGCATAAATAAGCTCTCTTCCTAGACGAACCAGAATAAACTTGGACCTGCGTGTCACAAGGCATAGGCACAGGACAAAGAGATTGCTGTATATAGCAAAGTAGCGTCTACGAAGGAGTTTAGAGTCCTTCGCGCAACAACGAATGTCTATTGCCTACCCCAAGTACGGAGTCCGTGACACTGAGGGACTTAAAGAGAGCCTCAGAGGATCATCAGTAGAATTGGACCCTTATTCTAAGCTCTATTTTATAAGCCCCTGTCACATGAAGCCATTGGGCGCCATTGACATGATCTAGACATCCGAAAAAGAATGTCAATTTGGGCTCATTGGGCACCAGTCTCGCGAATCATGAGCAGGTATCAAACACGTGGTGAATCAGATGACCTAAATCTTGTCATCAGCACACTGTTACCTTGCATAACGGACAAGAGGTGCAGAATACGTAGGTTTACAAACTTAGTCTGGCTATCTATAGCCTTGCCTTAATTTGTATGGTGGTAATGGCGTACGCATGATTGTTGGCTAGCCAACCGCTTCAGCTGCAAGCCACCATCACAAATTGGTGCTCTTATATGCGCTATATAATTATCAGTTACGCCTGTTGATAATAGATGTTGATTGCGGGATCGAGGTTTGGTTGAGAGAAAGGTTGACTACACCCTACTGGCAAGGTTCGTCATCAATCGAATGGATTGCTCGACAACAATCAGGGAAGACAATTTACGCGTGTCATGACTTTTGGATACTGATAGCAGCGTAGGGGTAGGTCTTGGATGCTTGTTGTCGTACAAGGAGCTCCAACTACTATATCTATAGGCTAGAGATCTATATGCAAAATGCCTTGTTTGTTCTGTCACTCTAAGGAAGCGGTATGTAGCTGTAGGTATCGCGAGGTACCTCAAGAGTCTGACAACGCGAAATATACATAAATGTTCACACAAGAATTCACGGTATATTAGCCATGTTCGTACGTGAATATTTCGTGCGCTCACATAGAATGGTCGCATCTATCATTGCCAGGCGGCTTACTCGATAAATGAGAAACCCTGGTAACTTAACTATAATACATTTTGTATTGTCAAATAAGTTGATGCATGGAAATGTTAGGGACAGGCCGCTGGTCTAATCTGTTCTAGATGCGCCTTTGATCAGAGATGTAACCAACAACGCAGAATGATATCACCAGAAATCTCCTTGAGCACTCCTTTGAATCAAACATGATGAAGATGCCATAACTAGTCGATAATAGGACTTATAGGTGAATACTTCTATCCTTCACAGCATCAAAAATGCTCTCGCTATTTTATATGTCTCTTATTTTTGCCGAAGCTTAACTCCAGCCTTTGCCGGCCTTGAAGGATAGAAGTCAGTAGGTAGTTTTAGCAAAGGTAGTTACATTGAGAAGTTTGGCTCTTGATCAAAGCTATGTGTGTAGGTGGTAAGCAACGCCATGATTACCCGCCAAAACCCAGTACTAAAATGGAAGACTTCTGCAAAGTATAGGTGGCCGTACTTGATACTCCATTGACAGACGAATTAATTTACTGGAATAAATCAACTTCATATAATATACGGCTGCTATATATGATTGTATTTGAGCTCTTAATGCGTGAATCCGGTTGTCAGCACAAGGTGGTAACTACTACCTTAAAGCGCAGCCCCCAAAGATGCCAAAGCTTATGAAATAGTATCGACCAAAGAAATGATAACTCCGGTTGCCGTAATAAGTAGCCAATACGGTAGAAACATAAAAGATAGGCATTTGACTGCGGCTGAACAGCCTGCATGAGATGAGTGGTATCAATGTGTTATTGGTAGTTTTAACGATGTGACATCTGCATGTTCATTATTTCCGTGACGCGTCAAGCGATGATAATAAGCAGCGGAATACCTATCATGTGAAGCTTTGAGGGGGTTGCTTATGCCGTCAGTGTTGTATCTGTTAGATAATCGCTTGGCTAATAGGCATTGTAAATGGTGAGAGAGAAAGGGTTCCCCTGCTTGGGAAACATGCGGCTCTTATGGAGTATTTTTATAAAGCATTGATAATATCTCCTCCGATGTTTGCTTGCCCTCCTTTTTGTAGATCAACACGTTATCACATTCAAGCCTTGTTATTTTGTATCCACAGAAAATGACTCTCGACGAAAATCTCCTCACTGCGGCCATCAGCACTCTTGTTGGATGTCCTGTGATCACGTATGATGAATACCTTCGCAATCCCTCTCCGAACATTCAGCCTCTTGACATGGAAGCATTCCATAAATCGGTACTAGTTGCACCACCACCGCCGCCACCACAAGGGCCACCGCAGCAGCTACCATATCATCAGCCACTAGATCAGCAGCCTTCACATCATCAGCCACCAGATCATCAGCCATCACACCAGCCAGAATCTCCACACCCCCAACATCCAGGACCTCATCAGTCAGAATCTTACCAGCAAGAGCTGACAGTAGAAGATGGACAATCAGTACTCGGTTTGATCCCACGCCTGTTTAACCTAGTAACTTACTCAGTCCAACCAATTACTATCTTTGTCAAAACATTGACAGGCAGAACCGTTACTATATCGGTCACACTAAATGACACAATCAATATTGTCAAGCACAAGATTGCTGAGAAAGTAGACATACCAGCTGAAGAACAGCGACTTGTATTTGGTGGCAAACAGCTTGAAGACAATCTTACTGTGTATCACTACGGCATCCAACGAGAGTCCACTCTGCACCTGGCTCTTCGGATCCGCGGCGGTGGCCCCTTGGCATTCTATCTTCCCCCAGGGTTCCATGATTCTCCATTTGATTACGACTTCACGCATGTCAAGGATAGAAAAAAGCACTACCGTGGCGGAGAAGAATACAAACGCCCTCTTGGATGGCAACGTTATGCGTTAAAGGTAAACGGCAAGTTTGGTTCCGATGCTTGGCTGGGTAGCTCGAACGGATCGGGCGAATGGCCGGTTACGTATCATGGCACGGGCAAGCATAACGCTGAATCAATCGCCGAGGTTGGCTATAAGTTGTCCAAAGGGGTTCGTTTCAAGTATGGCCATGGAATCTACAGCACACCTGACGTTCACATCGCTGAGACGTACGCCAAGGCATTTTCGTACGAGGGGAAGAGTTATAAAGTCATCCTTCAAAACCGAGTGAATCCCACCAATCTCAAAAAGATTACCGATGAGAATTATTGGATCAGTCTTGGGGACGAGGATATTCGTGCGTACGGTCTGTGTATCAAGGCGATTGAGGTCAATTAACTAGCGGTCTTATGGTTCAGTATGTGCACCAATTGTTTCAAGGTTCGAGGCCATGTGTGCAGCTAGGTACTGTGTTGGAATTATTGTCAACCAGTATTTTCCGGGTTTCGTTGCGAGTCTTTGACTGAATGCGAAGAGAAGGAAAAAGTCACGTGTCTTTTAACGAGAAAGAATAAATTGTTCAGCTAGGATGCCTAACTTTGCTCTTGGACAGACAGGCAATCAAATATCCTTGTCACTAATTGTTGTAAAATGTACTTCAGTTATTACGCTTACATATTGATTAACGGTGAAGAGCACCGCGGAGCTTTCCCCCCTCCAGAGACGAGCTCTATCGAACAGATGGGGATACTTATATCTTTATCCTGGTCGGGAATAGAGTCTTGTACTGGGACTCAGTTGAGGCTCCATAGTACCAAGCACATACGCTAGGTCCTAATATCAGAATCACCGTAGGCGAAGATGAGCTCCTTGCAACTTACATACTAGACGAAGCAGCTCCAGTGGTTTGCATAGAGCAGTTCTAATTTTGCAACACGGTTTACCCAGGCGAGACCGGCTGTGGCGCTCTGGGCGGAAGTTTCGGGTCTGTGAAAAGGGCGGCTCTATTATTCAACATACATAGTTGACAGGCGAGACAGGTGGTACTACAACACTCAGGGCTCAAGACTATTATGGTTCTCCAGTCTACGGACCACGTTTGCCACTGTCGCATATATCGTTAGGACACTTGGGCCACGTGGATTAGCCTTCCAAACAAAATTAAACAGGGCGTTCAGCCGAAATTGCCAAAGGAGCAATAGCAGTTAGACATGACACAGATCTGGGCTTCGTCTCTTGCTGGCCTTCAGGCCATTTCCCTCACCACGGCACAGGGACAGAGACCAATGAGGAACTGCAACCATATAGAGTGTTAGACTGAGACGCAACACTTATACAGCAGCTACGTGAGTGATACGCGTATGGTAGTTCAAATTGAAGGATACTATTATAAAATAATTAATAGAAAATGAGGAACGCACGACACACATCCTTTAGCCTCTTTGGCCTGTTGTTTACCTCGGCATCTCGTTCCTGATAGAGCCGGTAGCAAAGCTTCTTTGCAAACGAGACCTCTACAGCCGATATAACCACCTCGAATGGGGGACAAACTCAGTGCTACAGCTTCAACGCTTCGGCTACGAAGAAATTCCCTGAAGAAGAACAATCTGGCAAAAATTTACTAGTACGTTTCAGTCACCGAGTCCGACGTCCTGACGGACACTCTCAACGTTTCTGACTCTGCTCACTCGACCCTTGTTCGGGCGGTGTCGATGAGCAAATATGGCCACAAGGGAAATCTCTCCGAAATTTATGGAATTCAAAGTTTTTTTATGAGTCGGCTGTGGGTCGAGAATTGGGTGATAAATGTTTCTTTTCTTTCCTGTGAATAAGTGTAGGGTTAGCTTTACTATCTCAGTCGTACCATTCTTTCTCTAAACCTAAATAGAGCATAAAGACCCCATCAAAGAGTTGAAATCAAGGAAGTCAATGAAAGCTACTTCTATATCGGAAGAGTCAGAACAGACGTTGGTGTAATTGCCGTAGTCTGTGACTAGGGTACGTAGACAAGTCCGTAGCGCTATTCCCAACGCATCTATATTTAGTGGAAAGTAATGTCGGGCATTCGTTTGCAGTGTGAGAACCATATGATACGAAGTTCTCATAGGATAGCGATACCTTTCATGGTTGGTGAAGGTAAGGATGAGTCAAGTACGGGAAGAAAAGTAGCATACAATCATAGATCCACCGCTAGGGCGGCGCGAACACGAATATAAGCTCAACTTCGCGCTGTAGATCTAAATACTAAATGCGTGTCAATCGGCCCGGTTTTGAGATCTCCAGGTTTTGGTGATGGGACCGCTAATGAGCCCGCAATGCATAGTTCGGCATATGACAACAACTTAAGACTTTGACGATGTCTTCATTTACCAATATCTGTGAATGGCATATGGTTTACAGCAGCGAGATCTTGTGTAGATTTAATATTTGTGATGGGTTTGATTTCCGGTTTTGGCAATTTGCTCGATGATTATTGGACCGCCGTAAGGCAGTAAGTATACTTACTAGCCAAATATCTCATATGGTGCATGTGAAAATGAATAATCAAACTGAATATGCAGCTTTATGTTTTTTCGGCAACATTTCTACCCGGATCATCTTGACCTAAGGATCCCTGTGGGCACTAGCAATCGTTGATCAATAGTCTAAATGTAGGTTTCTAGTCAAGCACTAAGTTCGCACTTATTTAGTCGGGTGTTTGTTTAGCCCAAGCCTTATTATGCCCAACAGAAACGAAACGGTCATAGCTAGGTTCTTGCGATGTTTCCGATATGTTGCGTTAGATGTTCTGAATAAATTTGTGTTTATATGGGTGGGCTGCTTGGAAGCGTAGAGACGATGATTTCCCTGCTACGCTAAGCAGTACTTACTAATAGAGTCTTTACGTTATCAGAACTATGAATAATTATTGCGAGAAGAAGGCAACTTAGAATTCCGGAGGAATGTTCTGACCTTTTTGAACAGAATTGCTCACTATAACGTACACTAGTAAGCGATAACTAATTGTTTTCTCAAGAGACAAGCATGTCACAAATAAAATTGTGTTCAGTGGAAAGCCATCGTTAACCTTTATTCAAATTCAGGGGTTTGCCATAGTCCATGAGTATCGGGCATGATTTTGTTTAGAAATACCGATAAACATCGAAAAGGGAGCATTGTGCCGACTTGGGTATTAATAGAACGCGCCGGCTTTTAAGTTACTGAGGTTGCGAATCTTGGGTCCAGAACGAATCCTCTACTCTCATAAGCAACGCATGAAATGACAATATATATCTAGATTTCCTGAATCACCCAGCTGAGGAATGTAAATCCAGACAGAAAGACATTATAGTAGACTGTACACGACCACTAGGTTCATATGGTATGGCCCTGTGAACTAAATATGCCAAACATATTTTTCACATTCTCAACTATGCATACGAAGAGTTGGTATAAAGGGTTCTAGGAATGGGAGCTTTTATGCCACCTGTGACCCACCCCGGAGTACACCTTGGTCTACCTTCACCGGAAACGGCAATTGTCTTAGTTCCGGCCTCTCAACTACACAAGACCTGTTCCTTAATTCAATTTTATTACTTTTTCGTGTTATAATTAGGGAGATATAATTTTCATTGCCCAATATCGAAATGGAAACCCCAGTCGGTCGGGAGCCTCCCCTCCCTGGGGGCGGTTCGGTGCAAGATTATTACCGGAAAGCTAAGGATCTGGAGCGCGAGGCAAAAATTGCCATTTCGACTTCAAGAACGTGGCATTATGAGAAACTTCTAGGCCACGGAAGCTCCGGTGTGGCCATGTTACTGGTAGAAAGGGATCTTTTACGTTCTCGCCGTCCGAGAAGAGCAGTGCTCAAGCTGCCGTTGGAAACAGCTACCGGAGTTGGCGACCTTATCCGAGAGGCGCGAGCACTTGACGTGAGACAATATTCGGCTTATTATTGCGCTCGTTATTTTAACCCAAGTTATAGTTCCTACGCGGGCATGCGCATATCGCTCAACGAATTAGTTTCACCGAAGACGTTTCAAGTTTTCAGCCGAGAGGTGGGAGAATTAGACGTATTCTACGGCGTATAGTGAACACTATTAGAAACCCCCCTGATAACTTGTTTGTTTATTTGAGCCGTCTAAACCGGAGTGATCGTCCGGCGCTACTATTAGAATACCTAGAAAATGGGAATTTAATCAAAATTGTGGAACAAATATACGATCACGATCTACAATTGCCTAACAGACTCCTTTGGGGCTGGTATCACTGCTGTAAGATACTTTCCGCTTCTCTCCTGAAAGATTCACGAATATGACGTGCTGACGAAAAGCAAGTGGTGAGCGCTTGTGTTGCAATGACATACGCAAGGGAAGGCCCCATAAACCAGCCTATGGAATTAGAAGTGCCTCGGAGGGATCAACAACATTTACGGCTTGCTCACAACGATATTGCCTTTAGAAACGTTGTGATGGACGAAGTCGACCCTCGAATCCCGGAGCGTAAGTATTCTCGACGTTCCCTGATTCCCTTGTATTGTTGGGGAAATAGTCACTGACTCTTGGATGCTCAAAAGACCGAGTAACTCCAAAACTAGTACTAATAGACTTTGGGATGGCTCGACAAGGGCCAAGCGGAAGAGATGCCGAGAATAGCAATCTAGAGGCGGTTAATACGGTGGGTTCTACTGTACAGTACGGGTACGGACTTCTTACTAATGAATAAAATTCATAGTTAATGTTAGACTTGATTGACCCATCGATGCTCATCAATAACCGAGGTTTCTATCCGATCGAATCGGACAACGGCTTTCGAACAATGGCAGCAGGTCTCTTTAACAAAACACGACTTCCTAGGCTGGACCCTGAACTACAAACACTTCTCGCCCACTCTTTCAGGATCGGAGCTGATGGGGAGCCATTCCAACGGCTTTCCCTAGAGGAAACATTTGCACGAACACGGCGGGGGATGCTAAAACCTGCGGAATCGTATGACGGTCGAGTTCGGGAGGGCGACGATTATATCCAAGCGCAGCTACAACGACTTCTCTTTGATGCTGAATGGTAGTGAAGTCATCTGGATGATTTGAGCTACTCATTCAGGAAGGGTTAAAGTTATCAACAAGCCCATAAATAGCACTGCAATCTATCAATACTTAGACATAACCTTAATCCGAAATGAATATTTTAGACACCCTGGTCGCTCACATGCGACCAATCGACTAAATGAGTATCTTTGATCAAAACTTGCTGAAATCTTTGTTTATTAACAGTTGCTTTCAGCACAAAACAATAGAGTTAGCATCCACCTGCGTTTGCTATAACTAGTAAAGAATATGATTATTAAAGTAAATTTTACAAAGCAAACGCTGCGAAAGAAAGTGCACATTTAAAGAAAAAGGTGTTTATAGTACGACGACTTTAAAAGATCTTCGAATATAAATACCCAACAACGTTGCATGATTTCCATATTCCTTTCCTCGAACCAGGACTATCAATTTAACCAATAACTACATTAACTTACTATCAGCTTCAACAAAAACCAGCAGCAATGTCTTCTACACCTCCTAGCCAGCCTAGAGTATGGGTCTTCTATCATGACGATGAACCCAAAGAGTTTACAAAGCCTGAATATCTTGAACTTTATGGCGATGATGTGTGGGAGTACTATTCCACAGACGACCTGATCTTTGAGCTTGAGCTAGCCGTTCCCAAGCTTAATGATCAGTCTGGCTTGATGCCGCATTTCGAGAAATTTCGAAGCTACCATCTAGCTAACGGTGGGATATCGAATGAGCAAGACGAAATTCTCTCAACTGTTGGCAAGAAGATACAAGAGTGGGCTGAAAGAGCCCCTGCGATGCTTCTATCACCTAAGGCACGGCCAGATGAGATTGACGACAGGGCCATCTACTTTCTACGGCAGAGCGCCATACTGCTGCATCATGTTGGGTGGTTAGAATATTTCGCTCGGACCGACCCTCAAAATATCAACGCTATGATTCAGGATGCTCTCGAGTTTCCCGACCCACCACGTCAGCCTGAGGATGAGCAAGTTGAACCAGCCGAGCAAGCTGAGAAAGGCGAGAAAACCGAGTAAATCGCCTACCGTGAACCTACGAAAGCAGCACTTAACCCCATGAGTTTCTTTGAATTTCCTTGAGTTTTCTTCAACAATGGTGGCCAAACCCTTTACTTCTAAATATAGTATTGGCCTTCACGTTATCTATCAATCTAAGTAGTTGTCTTACAATATACAATATGCGTTCCGCTATAAATCAAAATGTCCTAATAGCTCACCAGTATAGTATGTTTCTAGCTCTAATCAAGCAAATCGAGTGCAGCAAAATGTGTAAGGAAAGAAATTACTAGATTTGTTGACCAATTGTGCTAACTGGAATTGTTCGTAGTAAAGAAAATTGTCATAACTTGGAGAACTCGTCTATCTAGCCATATATAAACTTGTCTCTATCATACCAAAACAAAACAGGAAATTTCAGCGTGTTTGCCTCAAAGCTTAACCTGTCTACCGGAATACAACACTGTGTTCATGCATAACGGACTGTCAACTAGGAATCTAAAGTTGGATAAGCCACACGGTCCGCATCAAAGCATCAGATCAGATTCTTGGCACATAAGCTCTCCCTCGAATTAGGTGTTTTCTTTTTCTATAGCAACTAGATTATTATTATGTGCTGAATGGTAGTCTGATGTCATACTTTGCACATTTCGTGACCCGGATACGCAACCTTCAGAAATGCAACCCAGGGTCTATACAGGTTCTAGGAGCGGCACGTATATCTGGTATGGTAGTACAGGACCTGATAACGCTGGAATCTTAATATATTGAACCTTAGTAAGTTGCGCTTACGGAGGATGATGATGATAAAGCAGGCTGAGAGGTGGTGTATAATGGGAACACGTATAATCCTGCTGATAAGGTCCCCTGCTAAGTGAATTGCGCAATACCTACATCTTGAGAAGTTGATCGGCTTTTAATTTCGAAATACAAACCCTATGAATCATGTCCATTGTTTGGTAGTAGAGCAATTGCTCTACAATGACGCAGGCGTACCTTATAGAATAAGTCCGTGGTTGGATGCTCCGACGGGGCACGATCGGGTTCTCCGTCACCGGAAGGATGCCAGCATGGTCTGTTCCGTGGCCTGCTGATGGGACCGGAGGCTAGGAGGCTATGTTATGCAGGTGGTGTTTCCGTGCACCGCTGAAAGTCTGGGGTTCTCGGCAGTCTAGCGAAGGGGGACCCAATAGGACTTGCTCGCCGGGTACTGCGAGGTGCGCCACACAGACAACTGAGCTGCTGAACCTGGTTACGGATTTGAAATCAGCTAGGGCGAAATGATGCTATTTGCCCGTGCACGAGAATATGCGTATGCGTAAGCTGCTGGGAAAACTGCATGTGGAAGATATGCAGAGCTGACTAAACTACCTAAAGAAGATTTTTCTCTACCACTCGCCGTGGGGGGCTTTTTACATGACGAACACGACGGTAAAATATTTAACCAAGGTTCTAAAGGGGCGTGGATCAACATTAAGTTTTGTTAGTCCAGGTTAGTAGGTAATGTTCAAGTAGTGATGACTTCAAGTCTAGAGTCTGTCTAGTGCTCTATCTCTGTGGTCATCTGTTGTGGTGGATGTGGATGACTGAGAGCCACCATGTACTTGCTTCCCCGCATGCTTAATGCCGATGCGTTAAGTACGTAGTATAGGGGTATCACGGTTACATTGAATTAACCCCATTTGATGCGACGCGTAGGGACTCCGTTGTCGTCCTGGGTCGTATTGGAACTGGAGTGCCCGCTGTAAAGAGCTAGGTTCGGATGAGCTACCCACGCTAGTACTAGCATTTTCTCATGTTTTGTTCTTCGCTCACATGGGATAGTATGAAAATCCGGGGATCTTTCGGCCTCGGAGAGCGTACGTACGTGTTTTGCTCGCTGGTCGTTTCAACTCAGCACGGCTGTACGAAAACCCTGTTCTCGATGCGTCTTGAAGAGATGCCTCTCGTCTGTGCTGTACGGACGTCATTGTTCATTCGTACATTGGAGATGGCCAGACAAGTAGCTTGTCTGGTTGTTAAGCAAGTGCTTAGACTAATCCCTAGCTCTTCTAAGCTGTATTACCCACCGTACATAAATACGATACTACATAGAGGCAGGCTCTGACGTTGGTTAGTGTAAGTTAGTCGCTTGTTGCCTCCTGCAGCTTACCCACCTAGGTCATATTAGTATATACTAACGGCCAACGACACGAGTCAGAGCGAAGAGCTTCTTCGTCTACTCAAGCCTAGGGCTCGCTAAATGTCCGGGGAACATATAGTTAGCAAGATCTCTCGTGCATAATTGTCGTCTCCGTTGCCACGGGTATTTGGCACCTTGGCATTGAATTACGACCAACTAGCCCCTATCCCACGCTCTCTTATAATAGAAAGCTATTACCTATTTACCGATCAACTAACGGTATATGCCTTGTACGGCATAAATCTTGGACGAACTTACACGCCGTGTAATCACCACTATTTACCGAACTTACCCGTTCATCATTAACACCCATCCTGTCTCGAGGCCGCGGTTGAATCGCAAGTGGACATTCGATATAGGGGACAATGCAGATGATGTTATTAAGTTTAACTCGATAACATCATCCGTCTAATATATTTCGTATCCTGGGTCATTTCGTCCACAGTTAGCCTACTGCCTTCAACGAAGAGCTCCTCGCCATGGACAGCCGGGCGCCACCCATGGGCGTGCTGCACGCCATCAGCATTATCGAACGAGTCGGGTCTATCTTCTCCCTGGTAGGATGTCTGTTCATCATCATTACCTTCGTGAGCTCTAGCGCCTTTCGCAAGCCCATCAACCGCCTCATGTTCTATGCGTCTTTCGGCAACATGTTGGTCAACGTTGGGACGCTCATCGCCAGGGCGTATGTCTCCAAACAGGACTCTGTCGGGTGTCAGCTACAAGGCTTCTTGATCCAACAGTAAGATTGCCGCCTTCTGACATTTACATCCAATGCTGAATAAAATAGGTTCTTGCCATCAGATGCTCTATGGGCTCTTGCTATGGCCTTCAATGTCTATTTGACATTCTACTGGAAGTACGACGCTCAGAAGCTTAGGAGGATAGAAAAATGGTATCTCTTGATATGCTATGGGGTGCCGCTTCCCCCAGCACTGGCCTACATCTTCATTTCTACCAAGGAAAAGGGGAGAATTTACGGTGATGCGATTCTATGGTGCTGGGTCAGTTCTCCGTGGGATATCCTGAGAATTGCTACTTTCTATGGGCCAATTTGGTAGGTGCTTTCTCTGTCATGTACCTTGTCCATCGTCATATTGACGTTTCGCAGGGTCGTTCTCATCGTTACGTTCTTCATCTATATCCGAGCAGGCGGCGAAATCTACAGAAAACGCAGACAGCTACGCAAACTTGACAGCAGTAGCATTGGCGGCGGCGGGACCGACATTGAGATGTTCAAGATGGAGGAAGCTTACCCAGTGAAAACTACCGAGATCAGCGTCACGTCTGAGTCCGCGGCCCAGCCAGGGGTCGGCGCACATACTCTCCAGGGTCCTCAGCCGAACTCTGCCCAAGAATCGGAGGCATCGGCCGCCTACTCGATCACGATATCTTCAAACCATGGGCCGCGTGATTCGCGCGCCGTTTCGACGAACAAAACCGTGCCGACGAATATAACCCCCCAGGCCAAGGCGAAACGGAGGAAGAACCACGACCTTAACAGCGCAGCTTGGGCCTATACGAAATGTGCTATCCTCTTCTTCACCGCTCTAGCCGTAACCTGGCTTCCATCGTCGGCAAACAGAGTGTACAGTGTCGTTCATGGGGGTGAAACCGTGGTGGTACTGGAGATTCTGAGCGCGATCGTGCTACCTCTCCAGGGAACATGGAACGCAATCATTTACATGGTAACCTCCTGGGCTGCGGTCAAGTTGTTCTTCTCGGAACTTTTACATCATGCCGGGCGCAGTGCTCCTGTAGGACCGCCTAAGGATCAGCGCAGTCTTCCCTTCACCAACAAGTCTCGGAGTCGTACAAGCGATGATACGGATAGTATGACCGAGCTCGCCGGAAATGCGATACCGATGCCGAAATCCTCAAGAAGTCACGGTTCTTCAATAGGATAATCATGTTGCGGCTAAGACTATGTACGCTATATCAACTTGCTCTCTAGAATACTTTCCGGACTTTTCGGTCAGACGACATCTGATCTTTTGTGCCACTATTCGCAATTACATTAAATCTACTAATAGGATATGTATGATATGGGCGATTACTTTCTTGGGCGGAAAGGGGGAACGGGTGGCGACTTATGGTATACCCCGGCGCTTTCAGGGTTTTTTTTCATCGTGTAACTTAAAAGCGAAAATTATACTTCTCTGACGTCTTTACACCATATAGTAGTAAAGCCGCAGTATATCCAGACGTCAAATAAATTTTCTTCATGTTCAGATGTGGAAGTCCTGGCCGAACCTATCAAGTGTAAGCACAGCCCCTTGCATGTAGGGGAAACGGACCGGTAGCGAGACGCAAGAGTGACAACATTCTGCCTAATCGGGCACACCCGCGGGTGTGCCTCTGCAGCGTAACATGGCGACCTGGGTAGGACCGAAGGTGTGAGAGGTATAAGTTATGATCGAACCTGCGTCACCGGTCGGTTGCATTCTATGCTGCATTCGCGACTAGTCGAGTTTTCTTCCATCTTGTGCTCACTGTGAAGTTCCGCGCTAGCTAACCACCAGCACATGCATGATGGCCCCTAGAACCTACGCAGTAATGCGTGGACAGGGTAACTGAGATCAAGTAAAGCTCAATTTTGGCGTTCGACATGTCGCTGAGGGGTCTCTCCCTGTAAAACAATTAGTCTACGTTTAGTCCATGAATATCGAACGATTTGCACGTCTAGCCTTATTGCTCAGCTCCACTGAAAATAAAACGCCGAAGAGACCGCTGCAGATCAGAGAGATAGACACTACTTAGACTATTAGGGAGCCGTTCTACACGTTTGTTGTCGCGTGCCGTACTACAGTAGGTATAGCCGAGTTAAGGAACCCAAAGGCGATAAGTGCGCTGCACAGAAATTCTCTTCTATGTTGATCGCAACTTGATTAGGATTTGAGTTACCCATGGCCGTGAACTTTTGTCAAGGATTGTGGACCAACATACTGTCTGTACCTAGCCTAGAGAAGATCACGGCATGGATCCTGGGGGCCAAGATCTATATCATGTCGACGTCCCTGCTAGGTTGGAATTCCCAGTGCTGTGGTTCGACTGTGATGCTGTGTGGAAGTGCTAGTTGAGGGGCACGGCATTTCCCCTGCTTCAGGCTTCAGTTCGGTGTTTTACTAGACTGAGAATGCGAATGAAGCTAGCGGCCGTCGTCTCCCTACTGGCCAATTCGGACGGCCTGCTCAACAACTCGGGAGTTTGCGCCGAAGAAACCCCCAGCTCGATCCATCATGGCTCATCCAGCCTGATAAGTTCTCATGATGCGACGTGATAATCCCCTGTCAACCCCAGAATCTAGCGTAGGTGACTTGCTTGGCAGAGTCGCCGCGCATTGTCAAAGCGCAATTATCACAAGCAATGGTAACTCGCCGCAGTCGGGTGCTAATTGGTTTATTGTACAAGAGGGAACTAGACGGGATACACCAGCGCCGTTCCCCGTACCGTAAAGCACGGGTGAGCATCTGTGTGCATCTGTGTGCACAGAACGCATCCCGCCTCTGATAGATCATCCATTGCGTAGGCAGATAGGTAGTCTGCACTGGCAGACAATTGAAGCAAAGGGCTACACGTTGTCTACTACGAATTGAGGGATTAGCAATGCGCAATATTATAGTTGGTTGAGCGTAAGGATGGCTTGCATATAGGTAGAGAGCTTTTAACTGCCCCACCTCATTTTATAGTTCAAGCGCAAACACTCAAACCGGGTGTCTGGATCTCAAGTACCTGAGGATATCGGGCTTCACTTATTGTATATGCACGCAATATAATCTTAGGAGTCCGAGGAACGAAGTGCGATTGCCTGCCAAGAAGTGTTAGTGACCTGAATCATGACCAAAAAAAAATGGCATCACGCATCAACATTTCCTATCTAAACAGTTCTACCACCGGACCGTGGCCCGTGCAAACTACTGTATAGCCAGGGGCTAGACCTGGTGCTACGCTGTGATTTACAGTAGGTCCCAATAGTTCGGAACCCTTAGCTGCATGCGGCAAGCGTTGCAGGGAACGTCCCAGCGAACCCCCCAATCTTCACCGTATTCAAATGCCCATCTGGTTCACCCCGGCGGTTCATTCACGTACAGTAAGTAAAATTCCCCGAGGGACATTGGCCGGCAGGCAAAAGGAGCGTAGTATCTAGAGCTTAATACGGAATATAGCATGCTATATTCCTGGGTCGTTAATCTGATAAAAAGCTTAGATTGTTAAGGCAAGGAACACAGCTGTTAGCGTAGGGTAGCCCCTGGGTTCTATCCCTTGCATCAAGCAACACCGTTATGTGTGTATGCATAGTAATTGAGCATTGCGTTGGGAGTGTACCGTCCTGCCGTCCTTGCATAAAACGTCCACTACACCTCTTACAGAGCAGGTATGGCTGAGAGGGGAAAATTGAAATCGAAAGGGATGCTCGACTAGACTAGTCAACTGCATACATAAATGCACAAGCGCACTGCTTCACCGCCTATATAAAGCTTGAACACGACCCCAGAGGGCCAAGAAAGCCAAGGAAATTAGATGCCAAGCAAGAATAGCACGACGTAACGCATAATAGAAGCGGTAGACAATTGTGAGATTCACAACCAGATTACAAATTAGAGATACTTCGCCTCCAGGCTAGACGTCTCTCACAATATATAGTTTCAATGCAATTATAGAAGTATTATCACAAGCTTAGCATTTAATACAAGTCGCTCTGATTTATTCACCACTCAAGGCAACTACTTGGCTGAGCTGGGCGTACTCGTAAATCGGAGATTTCTCATTGAGTTGCTCGCCACCCAACACAACTGTTCGTAGATGGGGACCCAAAACAAGTAAAAGAAAGCAGATCGTAAGACCGAAACTAGCCATGTATCACTAGATTCCAGCGGGGTATAGAGCACCATGCTATGGTGAAGTCCTCCGAGTATAACCCGTCCGAAACGCCGATGTAGAGACACGAAATAAGGCATCGCTTGGGTAGGAGGTTAGCAGGTAGTTGCTTGCTGTTAGACTTTAAACCCCCATCAGCGATCTCCCTTTACGGCGATAATGTGAGAGTACTGCCAGTGTGTGCCCAGCTCAACGCACTCCTGCACTATCTCTTTATCATCCCACCACCAACGTGAGGCGCCAACAAACCTGCCCCAGATTTCTTGCCATAGCAATCTACTCGTCACACAGCGAAGCTTTGTTTTCACGTCCATTTCATAAGAAGTCTCATGAATGGCCGGAACAGTTATTGTCGCAATGGTACTGCCCTTTCCGCGAAGGTTCCCATGTGCTAACCAGGCCGGGAAGGTCTTACTGGGCCATGTGGTGCGGAATTCTTGTTCTAGGTTAATCAACAGATATGTAAACAGCCACTGTCTGAGTTTTGGACCCATCGACGTTGGCACGGGCTGTGGATCAATAATCGTCAAGTGCAAAGCACCTCCTGGCGCCAGGCATCGGTTTATCTGACGGAGGAAGGGTGGAATATCCGTTGAAGGAAATAGGGCCGGCATCGACAGGCAAGTTACGATAGAATATAGCCGGGGCGGAAGAGCCCGTGAACCAGCAGGGGCTGAGACTGAGGGTACCACCAATGGTTGAACATTAGGGAATAAATCAGGCGCTAAAGGGTTTGTTGACAGATGAGTCAAGGGTATTGCCGGATAGAGGGTTGCAAGAAATGAAGCCGTCGCTACGTATCAATTAGCAGCCATTTCTCGTCAACGTTGAAGCATCGACAACTCACTAGGTGTCTCATAGAGCGCCAGAATTCTGTTACGCCTAGGCGAATTAGGACTCTCCGGGCGCTCGTTTGATTCGAACAAATTCGCATAACCGCCCTGTTGATGCAACACCGAAAACATCCAACGTTTCTTGGTTACCTCAAACTCTTTATACACTCTTGCATCTGAAGACACCCCAACGCTGGAGGTGAGATTTGCCAACATTAGCTCTGGACTGGCTGCCGCCATCATTTGGCGTTCTCGTTGCAAGGCTATAAAGGCTGGGAACTCGGTGTTATTCGCCTCTCGGCTAGCTGGAGACATTTGCAGGCGTTCATTGATAGTAGTCATAGCGGCTCGCTTGGTTGGAGTACAGTCCCACTCATGTGGAGGCTTCCATGCCTCCGGGTTTGCCAAACGATCATAATTTTGATGTCTAGGGGGGGAAACGGCCTCCTGGAACCGATAATCGCTTGGTGGTGGTGTTTGGGGACATATATAAGGAGGTGGAAGAGGTTCATGTTCGTCACATACAGTAGCTGTTCTATTACAATTGTTATCAACTGTATACCTTTCAGGCTAACATAGGATCAACTTACGCATCTTCGGAGCCTTCCGGTAAAGATGGGGTCTGGGTTTTGACTGCATCAGATGAAATGTGAGTCTCTATTACGAGTTGATCGACGTCTGCCTCAGTACGTGGTGAAACTGCGGTTTCAATGGTTTGCGTGATGAAGGAGGACGGGCCAAGTGCTTGTATGTAGGTTTCTGTCTTGGTTTCTGGAATGATAATGTCATTGGCTGCTACCATCTTGTCCAAAGCACTCGTTGCTATGGCTGCTTGATGTGCCCCTTTGGAGAGACCAGAGTCTGGCAATCCTATTAATCAGAAACTTGATCAATGTACATTACAATTCTGGATCTTACCTCGTGGTGACGGTGAATGGTTTTCCTCGGGCTTGGGATGTTGGACTGGTAGGAAGTGACCCTGGGAAGGCTTGGGCGAAATGTCGGTCTCATCTTGGATGGCGATCGCGGCTTTGACGCCGTATATTGAGCTTCGGTTTGCCTTAACATGATCGCTTCCCGACTCCTCTTTTGTGAGTGCACTGGAATTCGACTTTCCTCTAGATGGAGTCGAACCCTTCCATTTGTTCTTGGAGGCAAATAAACTAAAGCCCCGCTCGCTAGAAGATGAGCTGGTGGTAGAAACGGACTGGCGATAGCTTTCTGCTTTCTTCTTTTCCTTTTCCTTTGCCTCTTGCTCTTTTCTCAGCATACGCTGGCCCACGCGCTCGACATTGGGATCAGTCCATATAACGTCGAACATCTTGGCAGATCAGAGCTGAAAGGCTGAGTTTGAGGTATAATTGCTCAGCCGTACTGCCAGGGGTCGACGAGGGATGGCTAGGAAATAAGATGAAAAACAAATCATTCAGCCTGTGTCAGTGAGACACGTGAATATTCATGAGTCTTGTACATTTCATGCCGCACCTAAAGTCGCAGAGAGCATAATAGGTGGTAGCAGTGCCCGTTGCTTTGTGGCGAACTGTTGCCGTTGTGCGAGACGAAGGGAAATGGCACAACTGGAGACACGAGAGGGAGTGAGAGAGTTGAGCTTCGACTGTATTAACGCTGAAAGAGGTTCTTGCAAGTGTCATGGGGATAAAGATGCAAGGCATGTGCTATGATATGGCACAAAATGTCTCCAGTGCCTGGCGAAGAGTGGGTAGGCAGGGCAACGGGATGAACTTTGATATGTATGAACGGAATTAAAACAGAAGCTTCGGTAGCGACGTAAAGATGGTACAAACATCGAAGGCTGGCCAAAAGTTTGGGTGAAACGCATCTGAAGCTGGGCCAACCCCGAATTGACATAAAGAGGCAGACTGCATGCAGACTGCAGGAAGTCGCCCTTGCTGCTAGGTGCAGATGCAATTGCCTTTAAGTTTGTTCGATACCACTTCCAATGGGCACGTACTAGTACCTGCGCACCTCCCTAAAATACATGTCCTGGCACGGTACACGTCCCGAAGCGAGGGAAGCTGCAGACACACACACACGGGAACGGGTAGCCCTGTGTGCTTAGATGCTTGCTTGAACCACACGCGTGGATGAGTGCGGACATTTCCAAGATTGAATCTTACCCCACTCCCGTTGATTGTGCTCCCTGAGCAAACATGATGGATGCAGGTAGGCAACTTTATTTACTCTTGGAGGTAAGACGCCAATCATTCATCCTCGCTGGCATTTGTTATTGTTGTTGAAATCGATTATTGTATTGTGCGTCTTCCTACTTCGAATTCGCCCCCAGAGCCTTCTTAGATTTCAGGCTATAGATAAGATAAATGAGTATGTAATATTGGACTTAGGTGATGTGATGTCTTGCTGCCTGTGTCCCTAACATCCGCGATTACACATACACCACTTATAGCCTGTTTGCAGGCAGCCCCGTTACCCTCAAATTTAGTAATACTAGGTAGGATGAGAGTAGGAAGAAAAGCCGATATGAGGCATTTCAGCGTCGTTATTACGTTGACGCACTGGAGAAGAGTAATCGCGAGAAGATTGTACGCTTATTAGATTCCGTTCTCGGCTATGTCGTATTCCTCGGCGTGTACTAATTATATACGTGTTACTAATATCTGAACGCCCTCGCCTAGCCTTCACGGCCCATTGTCAGCGACAATTGCCCATAATGTATCTAGGAATACAGCAAGAATACGTCACATAAGTTCAACCTGAAAACAATTGGTGCTTCGACTTCTTCATTATATGACCGACCCAGACGGTTGCTTGGGCTCGTAAGAGATGGTTGTGATATTTCTCCGATTTCCGAAGCGCGTGTGGTACTTATCAATCTCGCACTTGCATCGGCCTTTTGCCCCGGCTACACTCCTGTGACTTTAGATCAGGTCGCAGATGAAACCATCTCATATCTCTATGGTTTTACCGGACAGCATCGGTGGTCTACATTGGATGCTGCTACTCTCCAGCTGTTAGCTCGAATTTTGTGGAACCAGGAGGCTTTATGGGTGATTCAGGCACATGAGAATTTTCTTAAAACCTCACATTTTTCAAGATAACAAAAGATTAGATTGTGTCTGACTAGCAAGTGAGAGTGATCATGTAGGATCAGCAGCCGAGACTCCTCGTTTTTCCCACGAGGCCATACATGCATGCTCTTTGGTGTCTGACACTTCCTAGATAGTTGTTTCGTAGCTTGTGGATTATTTTAACTTTGACTCTGTCGACATTGTGTTCCTCGTCAACTCCCAATGGCGGATATTTTTTTTATCAAACACAAGACATGTTACTAACTATGATGCTCATCTCAGAAAATCACCTCTCCCCACGATTTATTAGACTTGTCAGAATGGTGTCGCCGCCAGGTACCCCCAGTATACCTTAAAGTGCGTGTCGCTCATTAAGTAGTACAAATATTTCACTGTTCCTCGGAATTGTCGATATGTTAGTAGAGGATCATCGATATTTTGATTGAATTGAACTGCCAGCTCGCCGTATTATATCATCATCGAATATTGATAGTTTGGAAATATCTCGAACGAGTTGAAGCTATGTCACCCACAGAGGTCGCGGCTGATGATAACCGACTCCAAAATGCCGGTTGTAATGTAAGCTCGCACCGAACAAGTTCCACATATATATTAGCACTAGATCTTTCATCGGCTATCATGTCCCCATTCTCTCCTGCGTCCGATGGTACATCAGCTGAATGCTCCCCGATGTACTTCTCTGCATACTCAAGAAATTTATCCGATTTGTCACATTCCAGGGTCCACGAACCAGGTATTGGCCAAAAAGGCTACACAACCACTTCAGTAATGAAGAGATCGGATGGCCACAGCTTGCACGACTTGAAGCACATAGAGAACATATGATGTTATAGGTGCAAGGTCGCCAGATCTCCGCTCCGTCCTTCGCGAACTAGTTCCCTTTGTGGCAGTAGAACCTCGGTAATTGGGCAATATTTCCGTGTCTCAGACGGTTGCTCATCCTATGCACACGCCTATGACCGAGCCGACATTGGTTCGTGGTTCTCGACGTTGTGGGACAGAGCGAGACATAATGGTCTAGATACTTGCATTGTTCGCGTTCACCACGGTTTCTACTCCTCCATCTCTCCCCTATGAGAGGAGACGATTTCTTCTCTCGATATGTAGCTTGACGCCAAGTTGGTGGCTGACCGGGTTGCTAAGGTTGTATATGCAGGTTAAATGTGGGGTTGACTAACGAGCAAACTTAATGACAGGTCATGGTTGTAAATAGCCACACCCGTTTCTTACAATGGCAGTCTGGCAGTCCATGGCCGCTCATGCTTCCATATCACGGATATGGAGTCATTTGAAAGCAGATCAATGCGACAGTAAGACCGTGAAAACGTATGTGTGCTCACGATTGCGAAATAATGTTCAAGGTGTGCTAGGCCATAGGCCTCTTTTGCAGGCTATCGTGGACGAACACATGGTTATGTCTCAGAGCCTACTTACCAACAGTCGATCTTACCAAAAGGTTGATCCGATAGAAAGCTCTTTGAGAAGACCTTGTACGTGGCTGTTGATCACTTACTAGATTAACTCGTGGTAATTCCCGATGATGCGGTTCAATTGACCGACCTGGTATACAGAAACCAACTCTTGTCATCAGTAATAGGTATTGCAACACATCGGATTACAAATTTCATTGAAAATCAGAGTCCTAACTTTCCCTATAGATAATTACCGATTGTGCACTGGTATACATATCAGAGCCCAAAGGCTATGGCTGCCGTGTATTCATTCCACATGGTCGTCTCAATGCTGCCAAACCGTATCTCACACGGTCAAAACCCGGTGCACGAGAGCGTAAAACAGAGCCAAACACCGGTCCGGCTAACATGACTCGGCGTTGATCGTTACAAGTCTCGTTCAGTTACACAGGGAATCTATGTAAGTAAATACCCGGCTTAGCTGAGTCAGTCTACTCGATATTGGCTTGACAGCTCAACAACACCCATGCATCTACCCTCTCACACACCTGCGCCCTTGCAGCATAGAGCAAACAATAAGGTAGGAATTGTGGATAGTATCCCAAAACCCAAGAGCAATCGTAACTTCTCAAAGAGCCCAATAGGGATAAAATAGCAACAAAACAGCGATTATAGGGGCTACCTTAGCAACCACCTGGGCAAGATCACATCGAAATAATACCTAAGGTGAAACCGGTAGGTACCTGCCTCCTACTGTTCAATCCACCCTATTGCAGACCAAACACATCCGGATACCACAAGTACCTTCCTCAATCACATGTGCGCAACTTCTGCCACTAGACAGCTTGTGCTCTTGTTTGTGTGCAGTCTAAACACATCAGAAACGCCTATTCACCCTCGAACCCCCCACCCCTCTCCCCAACTCCTCTCCCTTCCTTACTTTACCTATCAGCTTCATTCATCCTTTGGTGCGTTGGCAACTTCGCAGGTGCAGCCCGTGGCCTATGTGCCCCCCATGTCCGCTCTGCAGAATCGTTACTGGTTGGTGCTATTCTAATTCTACATATCTGAGATATAGAGACACCACGCCATTCACTACCCAGACTGCCTCTATATACCAGCCTGTCTCTCGGACCATCGACCTGTTTACCCGTCCCTTCACGCGCAAGCCTGCCCTGTTTTCCTCTCCTTTTCTCAAGGTCAATGCCATTTCAGCTATTTTCGTTGTCTTGCTCTCACCTTCACCTTAATCTCTTCTATGTTGGTTTCGGTTCCGACTTGACGCGATCCTTCGTTTCTTTGCTCCCAGCCTCTCATTCTCAGGCCTGTTACACTTATTTCAACGAAGGCTAAGTACTAACCGAACAGAGTTTATTTACAAACACGCGGCTCTCTGGTGGCGGTGGTGCCTAGACAAACAGTCTATGTTCAAGAAGCAAGGGTCTACTATCTACAATCATTATCCCTTTCTACGGCGGCCTACTACCCTGCCTCATACCTACCTATAGGTATATTAACACATAAATCGACAAAACCTCCCACCTGACAACCTGATACTCAACGCTTCCTTTCTAAGACCGTGGAGGCCCACCAGGAACCCAAGTCAGAAGTCAAGATGATGAGTCCCTTTGCCTTCATCCAGAATGGCTTTGAGCAGACCAAAGAGAAAATCTCTACCCTGGACCAGAGAATCAACCGATCCACCTTTGGACGCGTCTTCCGTCTAGATGGTTCAGGCCATGTAAGTTACTGCCTCATCATATTCCAACTTCACGCTCCTTGAGATCGCGATGTGTTTTATGCAGATACCATATCCCTCGGCGCTTAAAATCATTCACCACCGGGGCCATTCCATCGTTCCTTTGCTAACGGTGTGTAGCCGAAATCTATACGAGGGGCCACTTTCTTCAGAGAAGTTCGGGCCGGCTTGACAACCTTCGCCACTATGGCGTACATCATCGCCGTTAATGTAAGCAACGCACCTTCAGAAATGTTATATTCGGCCTCTAACTGCAGAATCAGTCCGCGATACTCTCCGATTCTGGAGGCACCTGCGAGTGTCCGATTGGATCCGAGCCGGGCTGCCCCGGCGACGCTGCTATGACAATGTGCCAAACAAGTAAGTACTCAGATCATTGATGGAAATATACCTATAGCGTAGGGCGATTGGTGGCTGATGCTTTTATGTATAGCCTTGAAGCGAGACCTGATTACTGCGACCTCAGCCTTAGCTGGCCTCGCTAGCATCCTCTTCGGGTTTTTGACTAATCTTCCCGTTGCTCTTGGGTAAGTGTGCTTAGCTCGCCTAAGAGATTACCCTTTGCTTCGCCAATAATTTGTTTAACTCGTTTCTAGACCAGGCATGGGACTCAATGCATATTTCACTTACCAGGTTGTTGGCTGGCGCGGTTCTGGCCACATACCATATCGAATTGCATTGACTGCTATTTTCGTTGAGGGGTTCATCTTCATGTTTCTGGCTCTAACAGGAATGCGACAGTGGTTGGTTCGTATGATACCGGCTACTATTAAAACTGCTTGTGGCGTCGGAATTGGACTGTTCCTCACCGAGATTGGCCTCTCTTACTCTGCTGGCATTGGCGCAATTACTGGAGGCTTCACTACGCCCTTGGCGATTGGCGGCTGTCCTCCGGAGATGCTGGATAGCAGCGCCGAGTGCAGCGGAGGGATAATGACGAACCCTGCGGTATGTATTTCATCACACTTACATTGAGGCGTGCGAAACTTACAGTAAGCAGATGTGGATCGGGATCTTCATAGGAGGAATCTTTGTCGCTTTCTTGATGGCATTCAAAGTCAAGAGCGCCATCATCATCGGTATTGGGATCGTATCAATTCTTTCCTGGCCGTTAGTACATCTCTTCGTGTCTCATATTCTTGGTTAACTCTTTTTAGTCGCAACACGTCCTTCACGTACTTCCCGTACACACCCGAGGGGGAAAGCCGGTACCAGTTCTTTCGACAGATCGTTGCATTCCATCCGATTGAAACAACGCTAGCGGTACAGCAGTGGAATCTTGAAGGGGCAAGTGGTGCTCAGTTTGCGCTGGCTCTTGTGACATTTCTCTATGTTGATATCATCGATTGTACGGCAACGCTGTATTCCATGGCAAAGTTTTGCGGCGTGGTCGAAGAAGACGGCGATTTCCCCCGCTCGACTGTCGCCTACTGCACTGATGCCGCATGTATCTCGATTGGTTCATTGTTCGGATGCTCGCCGGTCACTGCTTTCATCGAGAGTGGCGCGGGAATTGCTGAAGGTGGACGAACAGGGCTGACTGCAATTTCCACCGGATTTTGCTTTCTCATCAGCCTTTTCTTTGCTCCAATCCTCGCCTCTATTCCTCCCTGGGCCACAGGGGCGACACTTATCCTGGTAAGCTCAGAACTGTCAATACGTTTATATCGGGGCATCCGTACTAAGTTACAATCTAGGTTGGTTGTCTCATGATCCGCCAGGTGACCAATATCAACTGGCAGTACATTGGCGATGCTGTTCCATCCTTTGTGACTTTGGCATTTATGCCCTTCAGTTATAGTGTTGCGTACGGCCTTATAGCGTAGGTTACTTGACGCCGCTGGAATAACGGTTACTAACAATCATGCTAGGGGTATGTTAGTATATATCGTTCTCAACACCATGATCTGGGCGGTGGTGAAGTTTACAAGCGGAAGAGTGACCCCGGCCAACTGGCAGTCGAAGGAGGTGTATAGCTTTGGTTTGGGCAAACGAGACCTGCCGGCTTGGGTGCGCTTCATCCGCCGCAGATTTTTCCCCGACCATGGTACGGAAGGCATTCGGAAGGACGGCATAGAGCTTGCCGATTGTGACAGTACTATTAATCACGGGTCACGCAGCGCCTCGACCGAAGGAAAACAGATGCAGGTCCTCCGACCCCATCACATGGACTACGATCTCCCTTCCCTCGACTAAAAATTGGAAAGATGGGGTTGATGTGAGATGAATAGTGTGGAGTATGATAGCGAATGTGCGGTAGTGTTTGCTGTGGGAAAAAGCAGTTGTTGTTGGCGGCTGTATACATCATATCATGGGAAATGAAGAAGACGAAAAAACAACTGGCATAAATGGGAGCTATGGGGTAGCTGATGTCCACCACGGGATATTCATCAAATATCGAGGGACCAAGCTTTTACCGAGCTTGAAAAAGATGTATGTAGCTCCCAACATAATGTGTTGATATAGATGCAATATAGCATCTGGTAATTTTCGTTAAGAAGGTTGTTGCGGAAGCATTTGTGCAACTGAATTGTCGTCGTGCCTGTATGTAAGTAAGTATAAGTAAGGCCTTATCTTATCGTAAAGCAGTGACACACAATTTAAGTGGACACCGATGTTGTAATGTTTGTTCTTCTAAGCCACTGGCGTCACTACAGATGCAAAGTACCTGACCCTGACTGTTCCCAAAAGCGACGAACGAGGTAACAACCGAAGAGCTCGACGATAATCCCCACCAAACCCAGAAAAATCTCCCCTGATCCCGACCGTAAGGCGCCCTATAGCTTATCTCCGCCTGTGCACCACTTAGTCTCATAGCCACCCGGGTCCTGCGAAGGGTGACTTGCGGCTCGGCAAGTCTGGGAGAAAGATGAGTGGTGGTTGGAATACGAGTGAGCAGCATACCGAAGTATCGCAGCACGGACCGATGGAAATGCTAATGCTCTGGGTATAGTTGAGTCGGATGCGGTATGTTAGCCATACCCAGAGCCCTCTTCCTTATGTAGCCGGTATCATGTGTAGGTCTACCAGGCAGCGTTTGACTGACCAGTCTCGGGCATAGGGTGTCTTCACATTCCTCCTCAACAATCTCGGGGCCAAAGATGTGCAATTCGAGGAGCTGCTCACATTAGAGCCCGAAGCGCTTGCGGCACTGTACCCTGTCTACGGCGTCATCTTCCTCTTCAAGTATCCTACGGACGCCCCCTATGCCGCGACAGACAAACCGCTCGATGGCACCTTTGACCACGAGGCCTCAGAGCACATATTCTTTGCGGCGCAGACAATCCAGAACGCATGCGGCACACAGGCGCTGCTCTCGGTGCTTCTGAATAAGGATGAGGAGGGCGGCGACAGCGGCACGGGCATCGACATTGGCAAGCCGCTGCGCGAATTCCGCGAATTCACCATGGTGCTACCGCCCGAGTTCCGTGGCGAGACGCTCAGCAACAGCGAGCTCATCCGTGACGTGCACAACAGCTTCGCGAAGAGCAGCCCGTTCGTGGACGAGACGCAGCGCACGAGCGGCGAGCCCGAGGACGCCTTCCACTTCATCGCCTACACGCCCGTAAACGGCACGCTGTACGAGCTCGATGGCCTGCAGCCCGCACCCATCAGCCACGGGCCCTGCGCGGCGGACGAGTTCCCGACGAAAGTCATGGACGTGCTGCAGCGCCGCATCGCGCGCTACGACATGTCCGAGATCCGCTTCAACCTCATGGCCATGGTGCGCGACCTGCGGGTGCGCGCGCGCGAGATCGGCGACGTCGAGGCGCTGGAGCGCGAGGAGCAGAAGAGGCGCGATTGGCAGTACGAGAACGCCCTGCGCAGACACAACTTTGTGGGCTTTGCTGGCGCGGTCCTCAAGGGTGTCGTCGAGAATAAGCTTGCTGAAGGCGGGGATGCGGCGTATCAGAAGTGGATCGAGGAAGCTAAGGCAAAGACTATACAGCGGCTCGAGAGTAAGCGGAAAGGAGGAGGCGGCGGCGGTGGTGGTGATGATGTTGAGATGGAAGGATGATGGGTATCTATTTAGGCCTTGTGGGATACGGGAAGTCACGGATAGCTACGTCTTACGTCTAATTTGGATCAGGTCAGGCGCCCAATGGGATTCGTTACATAGAGCATAAGACGGGATGGCCTGTCTGCAGGCGTCCGCTGCAGTTCTGCCGATCGGGACTGTACATGTCTCGGGAATGTGCATGAGAATGCATGTCCTTCACGACCTATTTATTTCTCATATGGCTCACATCTATCTACTGTGTCTACTCAGGCGCCGCCATTTAGGAAAACCGTTGCGATGGTTTCCTATCAAAAACGCTGGGCCTATTATATTCGTCTGAGCGTTTAGTAGTGCTATATGAGCCACAATTACTCACTAGGGGCACATAGCCAAGGAGCAGCTGAATAGCGAACATGGTGACCTTTCACTCTACAGAAATCAGTTGTCAAGACATCAAAACAGACAGGCATAACAAGCAGAACGACAAGTGGAGAAAAAAAAGTATATATATTCGTCGAAGGGGAATCATTAAAAAGACCAAATTTCCGCAAAACGCCCTGGGGTTCAAGCCGACCTTCTTTCTTTCTTTCACTTGGTATCCGTCATGCCGTGCCGTTACTCGTTCTCTCGTGATTCTCAAGAGAGAGAGAGTCAAAACCAATGCCACGCCTTGTCTTCCCCACCCTTTCCGTCATTATACGCGTGACAATGTTTTTTCATAAATTCCTGGCATAGAACTTTGGATACGTGGGTATCTAATATCCTGCTTCATACAGTTTCACCGTTTACTTCGTTTGTTCTCATCGCGGAGTTCAGGGTGAGGCGAAGAACCAGTATCTATTTCGTCGGAGTCAGTTTTCGTAGTTCCTATTACATTTTTGAGAGGATGACGACTTACTCAGCAGCATATTGCACCTGGAATGAAGCAGGTTGGCCCTGGCAGGTAGCAGGAGAGCTGCCGCCGGCAGTCATGACACGGTAGACCTGTTGGAGGTTCCCTGTGGCGTCCTTGTTGGCGCCTAGGCGCAGCCAAGCGACGGCGGCCTCGCCGTTGCGGCCCTTGGCGGCATCGCTGGGCGCATTGGAGCTGTTGAGCTTGGAGCAGGGGGCCTCGCCGATCTGCTGGCGGGTGGTGTCGAGGTTGAAGAAGGGCGTCGTGGTGTTGGTGAAGAAGTGCTTGCCCGACACCAGGAGGTTGGTCGGCCCCATCTTCTCCTCCGTGCTGGCCGAGTAGGGCAGGTCGAACTGGAGCGCCATCTTGGGCAGGGCGTGCAGCACGTCCGGGTACGATGCCGCCACACACGAGGCGTTGAACAGGGTGGCCACGGCGCCTACGAGAGTCGGCGCTGCGCTTGCGTCTCCAGTGCAGGTGTAGTTCTGCGTTCCGCGGCCCACGGCCACGTGCTTTAATACGAGCCCTGCCTCTGGCGTGGGGAGGGGATTGGTGGGTACTGCTTTGTTGTTAGTGGGATTGGTTTGCTTATTTATGGCAGCTTCTTAGTTGAGCTGAGAAGGCTTACGAGTTGGTAGCTGAGCCGTGGATAGGTCACACGTGGGTGCGGCCGTCAGCAACTTAGCTGCGTTGACGTTCTGAGCGAGGAGGTTGAAGTACTCGGACACGGCGTCGAGACCGGCGGAGTTGGTGAGCTCCGACTTGACTTGCGGCCAGGTTGGGGCGGCGAAGACGGTCGAGGAGGCACCCAGGAGGGCGACTAGTATTGTTGAGCCGTACATCTTCGTTTTTGTTTTGTTTTGGGTGTTGATTGGAGAAGGGCAAGAAGGTTTTAAAAGGTTGGTTCGGTGAAAATGGCGAATTGTTTTCTTTGAGAGATCGTTGACCAGACTCTTTTATCGTTATCGTAAATATCGAAAAATGTCGAGATCAAGACCGAAGAAACAGCAAAACCCAAATCAGATAAGAAAGCCGTCCCAGAAGAGAGAAATCGTATAAAGAGGAAAACGAGGTATTGCTTTGAAGAGAAAAATAAGAGAGAAGAAGAAAAAGAAGTTAGGAAAAAAAGTGAGAAAAAGGAAATGATCTCCCGCAAGAGAGACGATTGTATAAGAATAAGACCTTTTACGTGGTGGTGGTAGAACAAGAGAGGTTCGTGTGTACGGCTCGAGTGTAGCCAATGTCTTATTATATTAAAAAAATTGCGCGGTTGGTTCGATGTCCCCCTTCCTGCATCTGTCGCTAGCTACAACTATTTTTACGTAGCATTCGGTGCTACCCCAATGCTGCCGTCCAGCCCGGGCGGCAGATAGCGTGGGTGGGATCCCACAATCCCACATCTCAATCTACGCTCATTACAGACTGGTTGGTGATGATGTGGCTAATTTAGGCACCACGAGAGAATGCATGTTGGTAGTGTAGCACCTTCGATGGGGCTTTTCTCGAACGAGGATAGGCCTTGTCGTTGGCTCACCGTTGACATGTGTCTGTCTGAGCACTGGTTATGTACGGTACGTGTGTACATACAAGGTCTGCTGGTCCAGGTATCGTAGGCAAGTCAGCCAACCAGCCAACCAATTCGCCAGCGAACCAGAGCTGCTAGCCGCCCTGCATGGCAGCCAAGGGCAGCTTGGTTCGTGGGCGGTAGAGAGAAAGAGCGAGGACCACAAGATTGGCGCAAGATTTCCCGGAGGGAGGTCGGACGGAGTGGAGCTTCCCGGCGGGAAAGCTACCAGCTCGTTAAGCTAGACAGGGGTCTTTGATCTGCAGCTAATTTAGCGGAGCATGGGGTAGATGTCCGTCCTCGACCTTTGATTGGCTTGAGACTCTGCGCAAGCGCCGTGGCTACGGTTTGTTTCCACCAACGCTTTGGTCTCGACCACGAGTCTGCCCGACATCTGCCTTGCTTGTTATCTACAGTAAGTATTTCTTGCTTCTAAGGAGGGGTTTCCTGAGAACTGAATTTCGTAGTAGTAAGTGAGAGCTCATGAAAAGTTACTTCGTAATTATGTTCACTGCAATTTTTTCCCCAATTACATCTGATTAGAATGAGTTTACTTTTAACAGCAGAAACCATCATAATTGGGTACCTGCATTTGTAGAACGTGACACTGACCAGAAGTGGAAGTTCGAATATCCGGGGGGCAGTGTATAAGCTGATAAGCTGTTCAACCAACATACTAGGTATTCAACATGCACGAACACAACAATCCCGAATTAGCCCCGCTTTGTTCGCTTGGTAACGGGCTAATTAATTTGCTCTGCTGCAGAAGCTCCCGCTGAGGCGGTAAGACAGGAACAAAAATAGAAACAAATTAGCAACGTGGACATCGTGTTGAAGCTCCATTTTGCCCGCGCTTCCGCGCCACTTACAGCAAATTTGCTCTCTTATCAGCCAATCATTGTCCTGTCAGGATAGGGCAAATTATATCTATTTGATTTGTCTCTTCTCGACTGCTCGAATAGGAATGTTGTAAATTGGTACCTCCGTTGATAAGAGTTGGTACTCGATATCGACATTGATTCTTGCATTGGATTGATTGGTACTACTTGCTCCCCGTCCAGATACTCCTATATTGATAGAACTGAACCAGCGTCTCGCTCACTTCGGAAATATACAGTACTAGCCTAGACATTCGTCAGATTTAATAGAGAGAAAACAGAGCTCGCTAGCACTAGATTAAGTTATCGAGGAATTGAATAACTATTGGTCGATCGAGTTTTCTTGGCAATCAGAACAACTCTAGAAAAAAGACCTGGCTTGATATGGTAGCGTAGCGAAGCGAGCAAGATCGCTATCGACGCAAGCGGGAGGCGTTAACCGACTTTCACGCCGGCGTCTGAGGGTTGCGGGGGAAGTAGGCAAGTGTGGGTGAAGCAGCTGGGCAGGTAGGTAGACAAGTTCAGGTGGCCAGTCTAGCCGCCCTTGGCCAGGTTTGTTGCGCGTCAATTAATAAAGGGCCTACATATTACTCGACGGACCGAGCGAATCGCGGCGCCTGGTGTGGTTGCAGCGGGACTTTTCATTGCCTCAATCTCGGCTCTTCCTTTGCAAATCATCGAACGTCGTGTGAGCCGCCCGTCTTGGCGCTGCGTGCAACCCTAGATTCTTCTCTGGAGAATATCAAGATTTGTGTATGTGTGTGTGTGGGATGATGCAGCGGTGACGAATGAAAAAGGGTCTGCTATACTTTTGACAGCGGAAAGTATAGGTCGAGAGTTCTTCCGACGCAGCGGCTCAGACGATCACGGCTCCCGTCGATTAGAGCGATCTCATTGTTGATCATATATGTAGTTGTTTCTGTTATAGTGCCCTTAAAATGGTTCAGGTGCTGGTTGCTTGAAGAGCCTTCGTTGAATGGTAGGTGGGAATGAAATTCAATACCTAGTAGAAGCGCCCGGAACCTGTCTACAAGATGCCGCACACGAGATGGTGTCGTCAAGTATCTTCCTACCTAATGTCATGTGTTGAATTTTCATGTTCGAAACAAGGTAATATTACGTGTTCGATCTCGACGCACGAACGGCTCGAACGCATAGTTGCACCGGAACTTTTAGAACCGGTGATCTTGGAAGGTCAATATTCCGAGCGTATTACCTACAACGGCTTCTGGTGATTGCAGTAGAAGGCAGTCGAATAGAACTCCTTGGTAAGCGACTGGCCCTAGGACCTGGTTAAACGTTGTCGTTGTGCTTGGTTGCATCGTTTCGTTGGGGGTTATTGTGATCATTCTGCTTTGATGTTATCTGACAGCTCGTGTCCTTCATCATCTTACCAACCAGATGAAGAGTGGCTTGGTGTACCGAACTTCTATTCTTTTCCCCAATCCTTCACGTATTCGAAGAACGTTGACTTGTGGGGTTGCAGCATACGCAAGTGGTGATGACGCTATCAACAGTCTCTGAAACCGTCATGTGTCCGCATGGTAGGGTCTGCTCGTTGGATATGGTAGGCACCTGTCACCCAACACACTACCAAATATAGAACGTTATCACGGTGAAAGCTTTCACTTTTGCAGCCACTTACATACGCCTACGGTCAGGATCGTAGCAGGATGCCACATTTCCGTATTACTATATGCTTGGCTTCACCGGTTATTCTTGGTGCCTCACTCCGCGTGTAATATCTCTGATCCCAGCCTTTACATAGTGTTTCCTTGTTGTATGCGGTTGAGTAGTCCAAGTGACGGGCTATCCCAAGGCCCTCGTGATCATGCACGGATACTTATTTCCTCACGTTTCTGAATGACTAACAAGTTTCCATTGCTTAGCTGCGCTCACTTTTACTAACACTCGAGATCAGGCAATTCAAGTGTGGGCAATTTATTGACCTTCCACAGTGTCTCGTATTATATTAACATTAAATTGGGTTATCGAAACAGATGTATCGTGATACCAAAACTCATTTCTTTCCCTCACCTCCCTTGCCCATATCGCTTAAGCCCCGAATACCAATCACGAAACGCGATGACAATAGAGCAGGCTTCTCACAAGTTGTCATCAAACATCTGAACCTTGTGTACTCATACTCGTACCCATGTGTAACCAAGTTTGATTTACGCGAAATCAAGACTCCTTCCCAAAGCCAGGGAACTCCGGCGCCTTCGGTTCATAGTCACACGAGCGGCGCACAATCCAGTCATTATTCGCGGTCCGTTCAGTCTGATGGACAATGATACCGCTAGGGCTGGTGATAGTAACCCGGAAAGCGCCGCCACCCTGACCATTAGCGAACACGAAGCGGACAGGCACGAAAGAGCCACCCTCGAGATCCGCCGTGAAGCTCGCCGACCCCGTGTGCGAGCCCGTGCCCTGGAACGTCCACACGGCGCGGGCGTCAGCGTTATCATCGGTCCATCCGCTATACGCGACGTCGCCGACCCACGCGAGAACGAGGTCGTCGACCCCGCTGATGTCGAACTGCCAGGTGCCCTTCTCGCAGGCCCATAGGTAGGCGTGCTGGTTCAGCGCGAAGTAGGTGCTGCTCAGCGTGCTCGTGGAATTGTAGATCTTGCCGTCGCTGGCGCCCAGGGCCGAGAGTCCGCCGATGACGGGCGTCACGCCTGTGTAGGTGGGCGTCTGGGTCTTGAACACGGAGGCCTTGAAGCCCGGGTAGTTCTCCCCGTTGTTGGTGAGGGGGTTGGGGTAGTAGGCCCAGTCCCAGCCCTCGTTGGAGCAGTGCTTCGGCTTCGAGCAGCTTGGGCAGCCGTCGGTTGGGTATGAAGGGTATTTATCCGGAGGGGTTCCCGGTTGTTGAGGGGGAAACAAAGGTAAGATGGAGGATAGGGCCCCCGTGGCTAGGAAGAGGAGGCTGAGGGATTGAATCATGATGGAAGAACGAATGTAATGGATTTTCCAAGAAAATAGTGAACGAATGTCTGTCGAGATGTGAAGTCTGGAGCTTGTCTCATGAGAATCGAAGGTAAGTGCTCTCTCATCCTTTTATACACTCATCGACTCTGTTGCCGTCTCATGTATACACAAGCATCTTACATCAAAGGTGAACGTGGACAAAACACACAAAGCTTCCGTCTTACACGACTGAGCTAGGACTTGAGGTCAGTGGTAAGTTGCATTGAGTAAGGATCGCCAACTTTATTAGATTTTTCCAGGTCTGAGCACAGCTTGTATCCGAATGTGGACATTCAGCCCATCGCTGTTGAGTAGCTCATTTCCCAAGGATGACCCAATTAGTGTCAAACACAGCAACAAGTGACGACCATTTACATTACGAAACTGATATAGATCGATGGGAACAATGTTGTGATCTTCAGATCTTAGTGCCAAAGGCTGTTCCCATCGAAAATAATACTGAGCTGGCAAGACTTGACGGCCTTATTCGGCCCTTCTCATGAATCTAGCCTCTGACTCGCATGTCAGCATTGTGAAGATGCAATGTGTAAATAAAGGCAGCCTTGAGGAATGAATGAAGTATACGAAGGCCCATTGCAATGGTGCTGTGTAACTTGACAGGTTGCAGTAGACTTAGACTTCAGTAGCTCACATGGATGTTTGATTAGGTGAACGAATTGAATCCTCACGAACAAACATTTTCGGCTTAGGTAGTTGAAATAGAGCATGGTTTATGTAGGCAGCAAGAATAATATATCAACTTTACCTGCTGCCTCGACTATCGTTCGAACGTAAACGTACATTGGGGTATCGACCGGTCTCTAAAAACTGGCCGATGATCTTATTTCCCCTTCCGTGTAAATAATGCAGCCAAGCTGCAGCTAGGCTGCGAGGTCCTTGCACTATAGTCCAGGTAACAGCTAACTTTGCACACTATCTTGCCTTCGTGAGCTGAACTGATGCAGTGGTATGCAGCTATGCATGTGGCTATGCGGACAAGAATTTCCCATCACGATCTTGATCGCCGTTCATTTTAGACATTGGAACGTTATGTCGGTGACCTATCGCTGGTACGAACTGCAACGTATTGAATCCGACCATCGTTAAAAGACTTGATGCGAGAAGGGGTCAGATCGCAACATTTTATGTAATCCGAGCTGCTAGACGCTATGAGGACAGATGGGATGCCAGTTCCAGTTTGGCTAGCCAGTAACTAAGTATGTTTCATATCAGCTCGCGCTGACCAATTTTGCGTCTAACTTCCATATACGAGATTGCATACATATTTTGCAGTATATAGTAGTCTCGCTACTGTTACACAGGCTACATTATACGTGATCTCTCGCTGTGCCGTCTTCCAATGCCTACATATGTATGTTTACGTGTTACAGAGAGATCTGATGGCTATAGAGCGGGACGATTTTGGGCTCTGGCCAGCGACGTGTATGAGGAGCTTTGAACACGTAGTATCGCTTCTGAGTGCTAGTCGTTGCATCGAATAATTTTGATATCATCTCTCTGGTTGTCTGGCGGCGTCTTCAAGGCTATAATCTTCGCAATGCTGTGCCTGCCATCGATGGTCTGGCTGAGTATATAAATGGATATAATCGAATACCATCAAGGCGAAGATATGACTTGTAGCTGCTTGGAAGTCACCTGATGTGTTTTATGACACTCACTTGAAGCTTGGCTATCCGAGTTGCCACAGTCGAGCCGATATAGAGGTGGTGCACCCTACCATCTTCACCAACCATAAAAATTGGTAACGGCGCTTTCTTGCTGAAGAAGTGCGTAGCCGACTAACCGGCTGCTAGTGGCGTCAGCCATGCCGTGAGCGATATGATTACCGTGGTAAGTCCGCTGCAGCCTTTCACTCCTCCATGCGGCATGTCTCAGAGACATCAATTGCCTCAATCGGCATATTCAGCCCTCGATACTCCTGCAAGCACCCGAAACCTCGTGTGATTCTTACCAATTGTGGACAATATTGACTCTCTAGTGTTATATATGCCCTGCGAGAAAGGTTTCTGGCGTCCTGTCCACGACCCAGCGTTGAGTGGCCCAGTCTGGGCGGCGATATTGTTATCACTCAGCCATCCCACCTCCACCATCAGTAGACTTTCCCTCTCGAGTCCCTGACGATTCGGTGATTCCTAGTAGCTGTCTCAAGGTACCTTCAGCGTAGCTCTTAGTCCTACCATGCTTTTGCCCTGTCGAGGATCGATCTGCTATAGATGTACCTTTCCAGGGAATACTGAATCGAAACCCGCCCAAAAGGCCTGGTTGTTCTTTGGGTTGTTCTGGGGTTGTGATAGCAGCAGCGGCCACTGATTTGGACTGTAGTGAGATTAGCAAACTTGGACGTACTGCCTTTCGTCGGCAAAGGCGGCAAAGAAAGCTATGCCAACGTAGAAGGAAAAATGGAGACATACCACAGAGACCGAGGTTTGCTCCTTTGCAGAAGGCCCAGAGTTTTTATCCTTGTGAGACGGCTCTTCGCGGGTGGTCGTACTAACAAGATGACTATGAGATGTTTCAGGCATGGCGGGTTCGCTCACTAGACTTGTGCTTGAGGTCCGCGGCGGTGGTGGATCGGGGTGATGGTAAGTTTGGGCACGAGAGTGGTCGAGGATGGCCGCAGCCAGGGTAGGCCGGGCCCTCTTCGTCCTTTCACCATGGAGCTCGCTGCTAGCTTGGGCCTCAGTGGTTTGGGCGCTCCCACTACCGCTCCCTCCCTCGCTCCCTTCTGGGCTAGAATGCGAAAATCGACCGCGTACCTGGGCTGCAATCTCAGAAGCCGACTTCCTCTTACTCCTTTCCTCATCCGAAGAGCGGCTAGAACTAATGATGGTCTCTAGAGTGCCGTATGCGGCGCTCTTTCGCCGAACCGTAACTCTTCTTCTATGGGTAACGTCGGCGTGGTCGTCTTCAATGGATGGGGCCTGCAGGGTTGGGCCGGCGTTATCGTGGCTGGCCGAACTCGTCGATGCTGAGGCCAATCCTCCCTGTGCAAAGCTAGCACCAGACCCATGAGGAGCCACATGGATCTCATATTGGTTGCTTAACGAGTACCGCGATCGTGCACATATATCGGCAATGCGATCCAGATCGGCACCGATGTCGTGTTCCAGGTCTGCCATAATGCTCTTGAAGCTAAAGGCCTCAAGAGGAGGCAGTTTTACATCATCCCCAGGCGATGGTTTCCCACTGACAAGCGGGCGGATGAGAGTCACGGCGAATCCATGGCGACGGCGGCGGCTGCGGCTAGAAGAGGGAACACTGGGCCGATCCTGAACAGTGGAGACAGCGTCCCGGCGGGAGACGGAACGGGCTTGCATATGAGACGAGATGGGACCCGAATAGGTGCGAACTAAGACAGGCTGAGAGTAGGTGCCAGTGGTGGTACCGGGAGTTGTGCCGGCAGTGCTCGGCGGCGAGCCGGAGCCCTTGGGGTAGGGAGGGCGGGCAGTGGGCTGGGAGCGACTCAGCTCTCGAAGGGCGGTGGTGCGATCGGCGGCGGTGGCATCGCTTAGGGGAATGGGCTGCCCGCGAGCTGTACTCGACACGAGCGAGACGGACGAGGTGTTGGGCTGCGACAAAGGTGGGAGTCGAGAGGCGGCTGCGAAGCGAGAAGATGACGAGGCGAGGGTGGCGGGCGGCTGGAGTTGGAGCTGAGATTGTGAGGCTGCATTGTCGGGTCGCGGCGAAGCCATCCTGCTGGAGAGGCGTGGCACGTCGGAAAATGACACCACGGCGGTTGTGTAGTTAGATGCTATCGTTGCTTGTCGTGATGTGGGTTCTGCGCTAGTCTGTATTATCCTGTTACCCTACAGGAAAGAGATGGGGTCGGGATAGAGGAAAAGACATGCGCACGAGAGAAGTCGCAAGTGGGAATTGAGAAGTAGAAAATGGAAAATGGGTATAGATCCGACAATGGAACATCAATTCGTTGCTTCCCTTTTCCATTTCTGTTCCCGCTATCCATTTTACTGCCACGTTGCTGCCGTTGTCAGCATCGTCAAGCGTTTCTCTTACTGGCTGCCGAAACTCCTGCGGCCTGCAAAAACTCGTGGTGTCCTCCCAATGGTTGAATTGATATAGTCCGACGGTTTGAACGGCTCATCATCAGCCCAGTTATATCGAGGCCAGGTAGGTACCGAGATGCCTCATTGGTTGTATCCTGGCTGTGATGGCGGGGGAGGGGTCCTTCACACCTTAGCGCTACCTTATCACGTAGTTAGTGGTTAGTGAGCAGTACCTCAAGAATAAGAGCTAATGTTAACGGCTATATTGATAGGTATCTCCTCGCAGGTGTTTTCTTAGCCGAGCAGTAAGAATACAATGTCAAAGCAAGAATAAGATCATCACTTTACGCCAATCGTTTCGTGATATAGCCTTCTTTGGTTGTCACTGGTCCTCGTTGTGGCGAACCAGGCCGTATAGAACCCTTCGGCGCAAAGAACCAAGACAAGAATCCCTCCCAACCAAAACGCCAGAGTCCTAACATCAACCAGTCATTTGCAATATGTTCCATTATTAATTGATTTTGTAGACGCCATAATCAATCTGCCTCGTTCTCTGTCTCTGGCGCATTAAGGCCCATGCACCGGCTCATTGACGTAGTGTGCGGGCTGGACCACCGTGCCGTAGTTTTGTCCGCCTGTCTGAACGCGATCGCTGTAAACACCCGGCGCCCGCTTCGCCACCAAACGTCCTTGCCTTGCCTGCTCTCTGCGGTCGTAATAGACATACTCGATGTAGAAAGCGTGGATATGACCGGGAAAATAGCTAGCGTCACTTGTCAGTCCTTGCCCTACCTAGACCTACTACACAACGTACCCGAGGATCGTGAGCGCAATATTGATGAACAGGTCAGCGCCGCACTGCAATACTCAAGTCAGTTATCGCCGTCTTGCAGGTGATTTCAGAGAGTTACTCACCCCGGAAACGATGGCGACACCCACGGGAGGGACTAGATAGCCTCGGTCAACCGGCTGTTCTCATAATTTCCCTGGTCCAAGGACTCACATAAAATGGTGATGAGCACCAATAGAACAGTTGACGCGGCACCCATCTTTGAAGAATGACTAATTCTTGTCTTTTGGTTTTTTTTAAAAGGCGATTCGGGGTGGATGTTAGTTATTCGGTGAACAGAACAGGAACGTAGAGAGTATATATAGGTGAGAGCTGAACATGAGGAGCTGACAAAAGCTTTATACTTGTTTCTTTTATAGGCAGACACGCCGAAGGGTACTTGCCGCGTACCCGATGATTTCATCGGTGCTACATCAGCAACCCACACATGCTGCTACTTCAAACAAACAGGGTGTGGAATCAGGAATCGAGGCGCTTGTGGCCAAGCACAGCATGCAGGGTAATTTATTGTTACACATATACGCATGTCAACCGCGTATGTCTCGGTACATATATAAGTCCAACAACACTCGATCTTGGACTGGTGCCTATTCGATGCGGCTGGGCCTACATTTGCACTCGCATTTTGAACCGGTAAGTGCTTCATGCATACATGTCTTCTTGTAGTTAGTTGATCAATTAAACCAGGTCTGACAGATTGGACATGTGTTTCGTATGGCTCAAGGGGAGCATTTCCATGACGTAGCAGGGAAACCTTCCATGCCATATATGATATGAGCGACATATCCAAGAATTGCATTTAGTGCCACACTATCGGCGGCATCGGCACCGGGTCATGGAGTGTATTTTTAGATCCTATCGACTAAGATCGCCTGTCAGTATCTTTTGGCAGACTCTATCATGGCAATTTCTACAGTAACCCCTTGCTTTATGTATGCATGGGTTATCGGCCTTAAACATTTCTGCACCGGAAACGTGGATTGCTATTTACATAGGTACCTTGTCCATGTTGAACGTCGAAGTGCATATGGAGCTCCGCTACAGTAATACCTTCGTCTGGGATACGCTCAAGTTGATAATAGTCTCATTTAAGCATATCAAGGCACTTGATTTAATCTTCGAACTTGGACGCCAATTCTACCTACCTAATTCTCAACATGGATCAATCAAGTCGATATAATCCGCACGCCAATTGGAACTTAGGGGATGCTCCGTTAATCACTCATTTCATCCAACCCACTTACAATGTATCGAATCTGGTATGATTAACACTTGGAACTCAAGGGGGGAATACGACAAGTTACATACCTGAAGTAGAAGTACACGGTCAGGCTTGTAACTCCTATCATATTGGTCAGGGCCCAGCATCAAGTTGCCTACCTGAGACATTGAACGTGCCTATACGACTGATGAAATGATGTGAGCAGCGTGGTTGATCTGTGCTTTATCTCACTATCTAGAACAAACCTGTAAGAGGTATCGATATAAGCGGAACTCGTGGGTAATCTGGGTGCTGTAGAAATGGGACTAGGTAACATTAACGAAGAGTGGACTGATGCTGAAGCGCACATGTGGACATCGGGTCATTTTCGAACCAGTCAGATGAAAGCTGGCAGCGGCTGGCGTACAGATGTACCTACCCTGTAGCTCTTTTAGTCGCAGCGACCTCGCCAAAGCAGACTCGTGGAGGAGTGTCAAAAACCAACAAGCATCGACTTTCTTGTACTTTGTCCGTGTTTTCTACAACCGACAATCGTACCCGGGGGGCTCTTCACAATTCGCGTCGTTCCGGCTTCCACCCAACCGTCGCCCTCCCCCGTCCTCGACCCCATCTTCGTCGTCGCCTCCGTCTCCATATCCTCCTGTGCATACTCTGCATCCTCTCTGCATCTCTCCACCGCCCTCCGCAGCCGTGCTATTGTCGTCGTTGCACTGCATCAGTCTCATCCCGACGTCGTCATCGCTATCAGCATCAGCATCGCCCATCATCCAGCGGAGAAAGGAGCGTCAGTGCCCTGCATATCCCAACCTTTCCCGTTTCGCCGCCCCTGAGCTCTGAAGCTCCGAGCCACCGATTACACCGCTTATCATACCTCTCTCGCCGCCTCTTCTTTATTTATTTATTGATTTGATATTCTCTTTCCTATCGAAAAGACCCGCTCGGTCCTCTCTCGTTCCTTTCCTCGAGTGCAAGTAGAGGCCAGTCGCTCGTTCTCCAAGAAGTCGAAGAAAGTAGGATCTGGAGAAAAAAAAACCGACAGATACTGCAGACATTGTAGGTACTTCGCAGACGCTTTTTCTTGGCACACCCAACCGAGAAATACCGTCCTGATTTTATCTCATCTTATCTAACTCGCGACAACTACTCTAGCTACTTGTGTCTGTTTGTCTCAATCGCTGTCTCGACAACAAATCCCGATCTTGGCATCAGCAGCTTAATTAATCTGGGTTTCCGCCCCCGAGCACTCTCGGCGCCTTCATCCTATCCCTATCCGTGGCTCGTACAGCTCTGCACAACACTGCACAGGCAGTTCTGAACACGAACATGTCGAACCAACAGACACCGCCGCCCCATACCGATCGATACGTCGTGATCCATGTTGCGACCACATGTGACGAACATGGCGTGTATGTGACCAAAGACTCTGCCGAGGTCATCGAGTTCGGCTGGATCGTAGTCGACGCAAAGTCGCTCGATGAGGTACGCTGCGCCGCTATTTACTTGCAGTTTTGTCTCGTCCTGTCCTGCACCCTTCCGACTGGAATAATCCGTGTGCATTTGAGCTGATCTGGGGACTTATGTCTGATAGTTACACCGCGAAAGCGTACTCGTCAAGCCCATTAACACCCCCATCACGCCCCTTTGCAGTGAGTTCCCTTGATCCGACCGCCCGGAGAGCCCGGGTCGACGACCTAGCAAACGAGATCTCGATAGGCTGACCATGGGTTTACGCCCGCCGCTATAGCGAGCCTCACGACGCTGACATGGGAGCATGTGCGCAATGCCGGCACCTTCCGAGATGCCATCAATCGCTTTGACGCCTTTGCTTCCGAGCACCTAACCTCACAGAATCTTGACTTCGTATTCGTCACCCTCGATGCTTGGGATCTCCGCGTCCAGCTGCCTCGCGAAGCTCGCGACAAGGCTGTCGTGCTTCCCCCATACCTGCAACACTCGCGCACCTTCGACCTGCGCACCGAGTACCAGCGCTGGCAGCAACACCATCCCGAGTCGCTGCCCTTCGGCCCATCCATGCTTTCCAACATATGCGCCGCCCTCGAGGTCGAACCCGTCCAGTCGAGTGCTCCCATCAAACACAATCTCCCCTTCCACCTACAGGCTCTAGCTCCTGCTTCGCCACGGCGTGCCATGGAAGAGGCTGTGACGCTTGCCCGGGTTCTCCGTGGGTTGATTAGGAAATCTCAGCCCCCTCAGGATCACCCCGATGTTCTTACCCGTCCCATGGATGCCCGTGCTGATGTGCGCGCCTTTTTGTCAGAGCGTAGTAAAGTTTTGCACATGTCTGGTCTTCCCCATGATACCACCCAGTCGGAGCTTGAGAGTTGGTTTACCCAATTCGGTGGCCGCCCTATTGCTTTCTGGACCCTGCGTACCCCTGAGCAACACAAGCCCACAGGCACCGGCTTTGCTGTTTTCTCATCCCATGAAGAGGTCAGTGTGTCCGAGATATAGATGACTCGTCTTTATTCACTTGATTACTATTTCTTTGAAGTTGACGTCAAGAAACCCATTTCTCTCTCAACTCAGTCATTAAATCTTCCATTGCTAATAATACTGGTCCCCAGGCAGCCGAGAGTCTGTGTATGAATGGACGTGCTCTTAATGAGAAAGCTATCGAGGTTTCTCCCTCCTCCAGCCGTGTACTAGATCGCGCAGCTGAAGTCCTAACCCCCTTCCCGCCCAGCAAGAACCGACCTCGCCCTGGTGATTGGACCTGCCCATCATGTGGCTTCTCCAACTTTCAGAGACGAACAGCCTGCTTCCGTTGTTCATTCCCTATGGGCGGACCTCAAGGCGAGGTGGGGGGCTACGGGTACGGTTATGGGCCTCCGGCCATGATGGCGCCTCCTCACCACGGTGGTCACCACGGGAACATGGGTCATGGTGGTGGTCGTATGGGAGGCAGTGGCCCCGTTCCCTTCCGGGCTGGTGATTGGAAGTGTGGCAACGAAGTTTGTGGATATCACAACTTCGCTAAAAATGTCTGCTGCCTTCGATGTGGCTCGAGTCGTGCGGGCGCTGCCATGGTGGCGGACTCTGGCTATCCGACACCGATGGACGGAGGTTCCAACTACGGCATGGGATCAGGCTCTATGGCCGGCACTCCTGGGCCCGGACCCTTCGCCTCGGCCGGTGCTCCCTTTGGGGCGTCTGGCGGCTACGGTCAACACTTTGGAGGACCCCCCAGTACATACGCGCTACCATCTGGTATCGGTGGAGGCGCTGCTCCCTATCCTTCTCTTAATACGCATTTTGGCCCGGCTCCAGGATCCCACTCTGCCGGTCCGTTTGATAGCCGTGCTGCTGAGGCCGCCTTCCAAGCTGCTGGCAACGGCCCCGCCTCTGCAGGCCCTTCGAATAACAGCAACGCTAACAATAACTTTTACGCAGGGCAGTCGGAGAATGACCCCTTTGCATTTCTATCTTCCGGTATGGGTGGGTTATCTGTCAGCGGTGGCGATGCTCGTCAGAATGGTGCCGGCGCGCCCCCGAGCAAATCACCTGCTTAAACCATTACCTGGGTACATTATCATGGGATGACTCTTCTCAACTGTCGTAATAAAGGTGTTCGGAATGATGAGCCTCGGAGCTCCTCATAATAACAGATGACCGTATGTCGTCAAGGCATTTTCGCAGCCACTAATTCAAAAGATATGTTTTACATCGGTACAATCTGACGCATTCTGGTTGGGCATCTGGGACACCATGCATCGGCAATAAGAAGGATGAGTCTCAACTAAACTAACTGCAATGGGATGTTTCAGTAGGAGTTGGAAGAAAAAATGGGCAGAATCCCCTTTCCGGCATGGACAAGGGAAGGGGGTAAATAGGCGGTTTGATGGCATCGCGGGCCTTTATGTGCATCTTTCACAACAAGCACCTGGTATACACTTAAGCACTTCGACCTAGACGGACGGACATACTTGTACATGACTGGAAATTTGTAGTAGGACTGGGCTTGAATGGTGGCATAGCGCAGGGAGTGAAAAGGATGTCTTTGGGTTGTGTTCCTGATCTCCCCCCAAAGTTTGATGTCTCAGATTCTCGTATTTCTATTTTCTATCATGGCACTTTTTTCTCCAACTCACTCTTGCTCTAAATTCTCTACCACCTTACTCTCTCGACTCCCTCCCGTATTTTCTCTCGCCGTTCTCTATTCATGTGTTTGTATCTTGTTCTTGTGTTCCAATACCGTTTATTTTTTGTTTAAAACCCGTCACCACATCATCAACCTTACCTTATCCCCTCCCCCGCTTCTTTTTCCCTTTAAAAGATAGTCACACGGGTGGCAGGCTTACAATGGCCCTGATGGATGGTCTGGGGAGTCAGGGCGGATCGGTTGGTAGGCTGGCTGGCTATCTGGCTCCGGTTTTCGAGGCAATGGCAGTGCGTTACGGCTCTCTTCGGCCCCCTGGGACAAGCTCTTCATTTTTCCTTCGGAGTGTGGCTAAACCTCCTCACCTAGTGCATATCGCTGCGGACTAGGTAAATGGGGGCGAGGGGTCACGCCCAGATCAAGAGGTGACTGTGCAACACCGAAAAAGGGGGTCGTCGGGAAGGGGGGAACATGATGCCCTTCAAGTAGAAAAATCCGCTTTATAATAGGCTTCGGCAAGCCACCGTTGCATATCGTGGTAGTAATGTGGAAAACAAAGACACATTCGTCAGACTGACTACTATTCTACATTCCCTTGGTCCGCACTAGTGATTAGTGACTGACTTATTCAGGGAGTCTACTTCAACTGGTGATATGGACTTACGAAGGTTATCGCCCATTGCTAGTGTCATTGATTCCAACAATATGTCACTGCTGCTGTCATAGTAAATGATTAACGTGACCTTGTAGAGTTCGGTAAGGAATAAAATCCGATTTGTCCCCATTTTATAAATGTCCTCCGCTCTCGGTACTCCAGGTCAGAGGCGGTGAAGTAGCGCCTACTCCATATTCGTACACATATACCGAGAGACAAGAAGTTTTCGATCAAGACTGCTTACCAATATACATTGGAGGTGACGCCCCCAGAAAAGCTTACTGTATTATAAACCAAAAGTGCCAACGTCCTAGACACGATCTGAGGCCGTTTCTTTAAAGCCTGAGAAGCGCCAGTAGAGTAGAGTGAGTGTTAGTGAAGTGTTAGCTGCCGTGTCAGCACGCTGGCAAGATTGATTTATTAAGGATACGTTTTGCAAGTCAGGTTGCCTCCTTGGTTTGGGCTCAGGGGGTACGCCTAATCTATTAGCCATTGCTACAGTACTCGACATTCCAATTAGAAACAGGTAGTATAGCTGCTTTTCTGAGGCGGACATACTATCGAAATACATAGGTCTCGAGTGATAACTCTATTGACGACGCTTCATGAAATCAGTTAATACACTTATTACTAAGTATTTAGAGGTGTTTACAAGAACAATATTCATAGTAGGAACCTGAATTGTGGAAGAGATTAAGAATTTTATTTTCAAACCTAATCTAAGAACAGAAATATCATATGGAAAGGGAATTTTCTAGCTTATTGGAAGATTTTGTTCTTTCGGGGAGTTCCCCCTGTATCTTCTTTGAGACTCGAATGCCAGCATGAGTCACAAGAATACGACCCTCGATACTAGAGGTGAGGTCAGATATGTGATAATTACCCGCTAGAGCGTTGAACCGATATTCCTGCTTTGTTAGTAGGACTTAAGCTAGACCAAGGCGAAACAGATTGGTCCTCTTTGTCAACCTCGGGTGTCGAGTTGGAGGTCTGCCGCTTAGGCTTCGGCGGGTTGGGCTTGGGCTTACCGGAAGTATCATATCCTGATCGTCCCATTTTGATTGTTGCTTGGAGCTGTAATTGATGGTTTGTTTACTGTGGTGAGTTGTGTGAAGTTTGTGTAGAAGACTCTTGAGCTTGTTGTTGTTATTGTTGAAGAATTGCTGTGACATAAACGCCATCACGCGCCCAATTTATAGAAATTGAGACCGATGAATCCAATTGAACGAACTGGGTGTTTAGCTATCTTGTTTAAGCAAACGATATTTCCGTATAGCTCATCAATGCTTGGTACGCCAAACAGACGGGCTGTGAGGAACAAAGGAATTGTTGTCTTTTAGTTCAACGGAGTTCACTGATAGGTACAATACTCCAGGTACAATGCTCTATTCATCGATGGCCTCGTAACGCGTATAATTGCAAGCCTAGCGCCGTTCATTGCTCCAAGGTGACCGTCTACTGTCCGAAGGATGGGCCAAAATTGTACATTTTATTCATAAGCCGTACACTTCGTGTTATATATCAAACGTCCCTCATTCAACTGTGGGGTTACCGCCCCGAGCACCCCGTCCTCTACCTCTTCCGCGCCCTTGTCCGCGACCGCGGCCACGCCCACCACCGCGGGAATCTAATCCGGCGGGTGGTGGGACAGCATTATAGGATTGCTGCTGATTCTGTCCATTACTATGGGGAACGCTGGCACTGGTGTTGTTGACGAAAAGCTGGCCTCCGCCTCTCCCACCTCTGCCACCACGGCCACCTCGACTACCCCCAGCCCCTCTCTGTCCGTTGGTGATAGGCTGGTGGCCGTCCGGATGCGGCCTGTACACAAGACTGCTGTGCTGAAGATGAGGTACGTGGTTCCCAGCCCCCCGCTGTGACGCCCCACCTCGTCCACCTGTAACATAGCGGTTGCCGCCGTTGACAGCTCCGCGCCAACTTCCCCGAAGGGGCCCAGGAGCTGTAGCATCCCGAAGTTGGGGGCCCGTTGATGCGCCGTACCCTTGCACCGTTAAGGGCGAATGCGCAGGTTGCCTCTCCATGCTGGATTTGGAACCTACAATGACTTGTTTCTGCGACACATTGAGTACCGAATTGGCCGAGACCGTCTGTCCGCGGAACGCCTCGCAGCGGCCATTCAGGCTCGTGCCGTTCATGAAGGCATTATCCCAAAGTATATCAAGCATATGGTGGTTTCCTACCGTGCTGATTCCAACGACCGTTCCTCTAGAGGCGATTGGAACTTTGCCGGAAGCCTGGGCATAAACAACTCTGTCGCCAAGTCCAAACGTCTGGTGACCAAGTCTCTGTTCCGAATCTTTGGGGTGAAGCAGAGCAGATCGAGGAACACCCTTCAATTTCTTACGCTCATTCTTGGCGTCGGAATTCCTCAGAGCGTCCGCCGCATTTTGCAGTTGCAGGACGACTTCTGAATCTAATTGTTGGGCATCGAGGGGAACGCGTTCAAATTTGCTCGTTTCGATTGTCTTAAGCCAAGCGCCGATTTCTTTGACCCTGGCACTTGCGACAGCGGGGTCCGACCATAGATCAGTTTCGCTCAATTCGCTCCCCTGGGGATTCCGCAGAATGGCAGCGAAGAAGTCGGGGAATTGAGTCATGTACTGAACTAGCAAGACAATCGCGGAAGGGCTAAACTCCCAGCCCGAATTTGATTTTCGTGAGTAGCCCAAAACTTTCTGTTTCCTTCCTTCAAACTTGAGATTCAACCCCAAATTGACCTTCATACTGCCACCTACGGTGTAAACATAAAATGAAGAGGTGATTTTGCTTAGAATAAGTGGGTGGAGGCCCAGATCTTTGGCTACAGCAAAAGATGGTTTGTAACCGCTTCGCTGTTCTGCGCGATGGATGATTTGTCGAGCAAAATCCGGCTCTTTCGCGGCAACCGACACCAAAATTTCGGCCTTGTTGTCGGCATGTCCAAGTATTTCAAGGGGACGTCCGTAGGCAAAATCGCCCAGGAAGAATGCGTGACTTCCGACGGGAAATTCTTCCTCTATAGGCAGAGCAGCACGCTCAATGAATCGCTCGTCAGGACTGACAACTTCATCGACAATGACTTGCGATGCATAATCGGTTTCCATGCCAGGTATTGGTCCGTATGCCTTAATGGTAGATCCCTCGTCTGTCTTGATAAGGCCTTTGAGCATCTCGACATGAACCAAGGATTCAACAGGGCCTATAATGATGCCAAGACGTTTGCTATAAAAGTTCTCGATGCGGGACGCCTTCTTGTTCCACTCCTCGATGTCTCTACCTGAATGGTGGATTTGAATGGCTTGCCCTGATTGATTAGGATCAAGTACATAGTCAAATAGCTCGTCAGAGACCCGAACGACTCTCGCTTCCTGCAAAAAGGGGTAACCGACGTGGCATATTTGACCCAGCTTGACTTTCGCCGACTCCACTTTGCAACGCATCTCTACGTCGAATAGAGTGACCACCATGCTTTCATTGCGACTGTCTTGCTGGAAGACGTTTACGCCATGAAACCCAAGTGTTGCGTTGTATGGGAGAGTCGCAAGACTTGGGAAACCAGCCAGCGCGTCGACACCTACCTTAGCTCCATCCAACAGACCTACATAGAGATCGAGACCTTCGGCCACTGGGAGATCAAAAATGTTCTCGACGCAGCGACAGTTTGGAATATCTGGAAATATGCCAACCATAGACGAAGGGTAGGTGAAGTTGACGTTTGGGTCGTAAGTAAATTTGAGTGACACGCCGAAGTCATTACGGGCCTTCTCCTCTGGGGAAAGAAGCTCGTTGCAAGGGGCCATGGCGGAGAGTAGCCGATCCTCCTCAATGAATGGTATCTTGACAACAGCCTCCCATTCCATCTTCTTCCCGTTCATATCTAACTCGAAATCTCTCGGATAAAAGTCAATGATGGGAGACTTGGGATCAGTCATGAGTCCATGATATACAGACGGCACGATCTTTTTGCTTCTGTCAGGCAAAACACCCATTAGCTGTTCGAAAGGTCGGAAGGGTTGACCAAGTTTGAAGTTGAGGTCTGCACCAAAACCCTTCGAGATATCTGAAATGATAAATTAGCTTCAGATATGGTATGCGGATACAAGAATTGGGAAGCTCACCTGATGTCATAGGAGAGTAGTGGTAGCTGTAAAACCACGGCCATGATGCCACTCCACGATAGTAGTAGTACAATACCCATTGCAAGCCCTGGACATAGTTTTCGCTCAGTTTGACTTGCTCTGACTCTTTAGTCTCAGCTGGCCAATGGAACTTCTCCTCATAGTATTTGTTTTTCCACTCTTCAAACTTTTCCTGGTATTTACGGTCCATAGCGGCCCGGGCTTCTTCTGCTGACAAGTCGACGACCTGAGCGTTGTCATAGCGCTTCACCACTCGAAGCAAGGCTAGGTGGCCTTCTTCATCTTCATCTTCTTCCTCCTCCTCCTCCCCCTCATCACCATTGGGCATCGCCGCCCTCGGAGGAAATTCCAGGGCTAAGTCCCGTTGACCTTCTTCATTCTGGATAGTACGCCATTCTATATGCAACGTCTCTGCAACATCTTGTACAAATTTGCGGTCCGCAGCAATTAGGTCATGGCCCAAATTTAGTGGTTCACGAGTTCGTTTTGTTACAAACTTGCGGATTCGCTTCCATAGTTCTTTCTGCGAACTCGTCATTGCCAATTTTCCCTTCGCCTTGGCAGACTCATGCCCGTTGGTCTCAGTCAACCGTTTGCTCCTGAGCCAGTTTGAATCGGAATGTTCGTGCTCGAAATGTCGATACTCCTCCTTCGCCAATTCATCTAGAAGTAATTTCAACCGAGACAAGTTAATGACGCCCTCCTCATTAATATAGCCTTCGCACTGTGGAAGAATCTGCTTATAGATGCGGAACATGGTTGCCAACGCCCCTTCGTTGATGTGAAGATATGGGAGATTTGGAAGAAAATCGTTTCCAACAAAAAAAGCCATGAGAATGAAATCGTCTATAATCCTTTCCATGTCAAAAGGAATGCTTAGAGCACCATCTTTCTTCAGATCCTGGAATTCCAGTTCGAGATATTCGCGAACAATGCATAGATGTAGAAGATAGAAATTCTGGTGCTCCAATTCTTTCGATTTGGTTTTTGAAGCGCGGCCAAACGTGACCTCCTCCCGAAGCAGGCAAAAATGTGGATCGTGACTCAGAAGACCCAACATGATGAGATCGGCATCGAGGCCGTAGAGACAATGGCGGACGTTGGCGTCATAATCAGGTTGTGCCTTGGCATTCCTTATATATTCCATAATCTTGTGCTCACCCTCTCCAGGAACCTCGTGACCGGACAGAACGATGTCACAGCCCTGCCAGTCCGAGTCCTCGGATATCTTCTTGTTGATAAAGTACTTAAGCTGGCGAGTGAGCTTGGCCATGAAATCAGTGCCGGGAGTGATACAGTTGCTGTCGAAGGGATCCTCCTTGGGCAGCTCCTGGCCCTCGCGGACAGCCCTTTCACGGGCCTGCTCGGCGTCGAGGGCGGTACGAAAGCGGCGGGCTCTCTGCTGGTTCATCTTGGCTCTCGGGGCCACACCATCGATGGCCATGAAGAAGAGCTTTTTCGGCTTAATTTTTCCGAAGAGATGCTCGATATAATTGAATATACGGATGAACATTTCATCCTCGCTCAGTCGAAAGGAGGTGTCGGCAGAGTCTTTGTGAGTGCAATTATGGATAATACCATTCATGTCCAACTACAGAGGTCAGCAGGGAGGGAGGGAGGGAGGGTAGAGACCGGAGGAGCCGGTAGTGCAGAGGGACTGGGCTGGCGCACGTATAGATTGTCGAATTCGGGTATGCGATTCTCGGCAATGAGCTGAGATATGGCAGGATAGCGCTCAGAGAGCCATCGGAAAAACTTGGGGACACTACGTGAAACTGGTCAGTCAAAAGGAACGCAGAAAGTAGAGGCGGTTACGAAGACGAACCCCATGGTCGTGTGTAGTCGTAGTCGTCGTCGTCGCTGTCGTTGGTATGAGTCGACTCAAGACAGTAGGAAAATATACCGGAGGCAATACAGATGCGATGTTCGGCAGCGAATCCAATTTGGTTACTGAAGTCAAGGAGAAACTAGTTCGACGACGGGCGGTTAGCTAAGTATTGCGCGCAGGATTGTAGAAGCGCAGAACAGATAAGATTTCCATTATGCGATGGGAGCATTGCGCCAGCGAGGGGAACCTACAAACCTTCTTTTTCTTCTCAAGTTCCTTTACAGACCAGTCAAAGAAACATACACAGAGAGAAGGCTCAGGTCACAAATTATAATGCAACGAAGCGAACAGGAAAAGGAATGGCACACTATGCGCAGGTAGCAGGTGACTCAACGCGCCCAATTTGAATATCAATTTGAAGAGGGAGAGATTCTTGAGGCTGGCTACCTCTACAGTAGGGCTGTGACGACAGGAATTTGTGGGGGTGGGCGAGTTGCTGCTAATCACTCTAGGCAGGTACTAACCTATATAGGTAAGTACCTTTAAGGCAACTTTAGCAATCCGGCATCTCTCTAACCACTTTACGCGCACCGCGTCGACCACACTAACTCTGATCACATCTTTCATCTTTCGCATGCCTTGCGCACCAATTCCTCTTTAAGGAAGCCTCTACAAGTTCTCTCTCCTAATCTATTGATCAGCTCCTCCATCGTGTTTACCAATACTACTTACTTGAATCTGTTACCTGGATAGTGCATCCTGCCACATCCATCAATCATGGCGCCTGCTCCTGTCGTTGACGACCTGGATAGTAAGACCACACTGTCCCTGCTTAGAGAGCTATAAGCTAACAAGGCGCACCATTAGTGGATTCGCCTGGCCGAGAGTATGGCGAAGATGAAGAGCAGAGATTGGTCAATGAGGGTACGACTATCTGATTTTCCCATTTGTAGTTGCATCAATTGACCGCCAGACCAGAGTATAAAACGTGGAAGAAGAACTCCCCGTTCCTCTATGACATGATCTTGAGGTAAGAGCGCCTGTGCTGCGTTCAGCGCTCGGTCTATGAATTTCCGTATATGAACGCTAACATACCGGATAGCACTGCTTTGACGTGGCCTACACTCACCGTTCAGTGGTTTCCCGATGTGAAAGAACCTGAGGGCAAGGACTGCCGAATTCACCGCGTGTTGATCGGAACCCATACCTCAGATCAGAAGCCTAATCATCTTCAGATTGCTGAGGTCGAGGTTCCAAAGACGATTCGCCCGAACGTGAGCGACTACGATGAAGATCGGGGCGAAATTGGTGGCTACGGCAAGGCCTCCTCCGCCGACACAGCCGCAATGAAATGGAAAATCGTGCAAAAGATTGACCACCCAAGCGAGGTCAACAAGGCTCGCTACTGCCCTCAGAACCCCGATCTTATTGCTACGCTGGCTGTCGATGGCTCCATTCTCATATTTGACCGAACCAAGCACAGCTCCGAGCCGAATGGCCAGGTCAACCCACAGATTACACTCCAAGGTCATAATCAAGAAGGCTTTGGTCTCGATTGGAGCCCTCATGTAGAAGGATCGCTGGCATCGGGTAGTGAAGATCAAACTGTTTGCTTGTGGTATGTTGTTGTGTCTCGCCCACCTGCTAGACCTGGGTTGTCTCACACTGAATGCTATCACCAGGGATCTCAAGTCGCTTCAGAGCGGCAAGAGCACGTTGAATCCTTCGCGTCGCTTTACTCATCATTCCAACATTGTTAACGACGTTCAATATCATCCCATATCGCGCCACTTCATTGGCAGTGTGTCGGACGATCTTACGCTTCAGATTCTTGACGTCAGACAATCATCGAACTCCCAATCGTCATTAGTCGCCGGAAATGGCCATAGCGACGCTATCAATGCACTGGCCTTTAACCCTTCTACCGAAGTTCTGGTAGCCACTGCATCGGCAGACAAGACCATCGGTATTTGGGATTTACGCAACGTCAAGGAAAAGGTACACACACTCGAAGGTCACCAAGACGCCGTCACGTCGCTTGCATGGCATCCCCATGAGGCGGGCATCCTTGGGAGTGCTAGTTATGACCGACGAATCATTTTCTGGGACCTCAGTCGAGTGGGCGAAGAACAGCAGCCGGATGACCAAGAGGACGGCCCCCCTGAATTGTGAGTCTTACTAATTGGATGCCCCTCAGCCCTCTACAACAAACTAATTAGAAAACTACTTAGGCTGTTCATGCACGGTGGCCATACCAACCATCTTGCTGATTTCAGCTGGAATTTGAATGACCCGTGGCTAGTTGCCAGCGCGGCGGAAGATAACATGCTACAGATCTGGAGGGTTGCGAATTCGATCGTGGGTAGGGATGAGGCGGATCTCCCTCTGGACGAACTTGGCAGGTAAAATAGGGGGTGGCGCAACAAAATCCGATTCCAAACCGGTGGTTCAAGAGCAGAGGCGAGGTCGTGTTAGATTGCTAACGCTCAATTTAGTAGGGTTTGTAGGGCGAGGAAAGGCAGGCCCAGATACCTGTATGATCTAAAGAGAACTGAACGCATTCAGCGCCGACGGGCCGCTCGGTCACTAAGTGGTGGCGAGCTCTCAGTTGATGGAGAGTACCTGGACAATGGTTTGCTCTAGGCAGATAATTGTCTCCATATCTCACATACTAGAAAGAGACTTGCATTTTCGGCAATTTCAATGCTGGTAATCGGTGTGGCTTTTAGGCGCCGGCGTCCGGTTATGAGATTACGTAGATAATTGAAATCATGGACAACTAACCTAACTGCATGCTTCACTACCTAGTTTATAGATTCAGGGTCTGCTGCTCACCCAAGGTTGCATATTGTTTTTCTTCGAGAGGTACGAATACTTCCAAACGTACATAGGTAGGTATTCGCAATATTAGAACCCTCACGGTACCCACAGGCCATGTGGCGACTCGCATCGATTACCTAATCGTCAAGAGATACCGAGTGACATGGGATTTCGGACACCTTGAACCTTGTCCACCCGTCTTCTAGTCTAATACTTTATCTATGCAGCATGCATACGTAGACAAAGCGTGTCGTTTCCACCCTCGTCCGTTTGTTCATTTGTCGGTTGATATTCATCTTTCTGTTTATCCCTTCCATGAGAGAGAGGGCTAACCATCGAACAAGCTCTTGCGCCGTTCATAAATTTGACATCATTCATTGCACTCTCCTTTGGACCCTTTACACGCCGTAGCGCGCCGGCGCCTCGGCTTCTTTAATCCTGCAGCCTGCTGTACTACGACAACCTACAATAGCTGCATCTTTCCTAATCTACTCTACGCCACCACCTGATCCAACCGCTTGAATATTAGATATTCCCAGCACCGTCATTGTTCGGGCGCATGACTCCAATGCGGGAATGCCGCCTACACCGTATCGTCCGACTGGACCGCCCGATTCTCCTCTGCTCGATCCCGATTCGGACGCCGACCTCGATCTCGACCTTGAGGAGTTAGACCCTGTCGCATCATCGTCAACCCATAGCTCCAGACTTTTGAGTGCAAAGTCGAGACCCGAACAACGAACAACGCCCATCGCCCTCCGCAGTCTTCGAATGAGTGGCTTGAGGAGATCCGCTAAACGAAATCGCGGGTATGGCGAACTGGGCCGCGATAGGGTCAGTGGCGATGGTGCCATGACCCTGGTGGATGATGAGACGCAAGACCAGCGTTATTCGGACGCAAGCGGAACCGCCGGCGACGATGCGCCTCTTCTTCGGGAGCAAGATGCTCACGCGCCACGGCGCTCCGCCGCCGGTGGGCTCCGAGCGCTTGCCCGGATGCGTTCAAACCTGAAAATTCCTAGCTTCATATCTAGTAATAGCGCGCGACTGAAGGACGGTGATAGTGGCGACGATGATGAGCAGGAACCTGAAGACCCTTCAACCTCCAGAACCGTTGCCGTTGGCTCTGCTCAAACTACACGTTACCCGCCGAACCTAATTTCCAATGCCAAATATACCCCATTCACCTTCCTTCCCATTACTCTCTACAATGAATTTTCCTTCTTTTTCAACCTATACTTCCTTCTAGTCGCATTGTCACAGGCCATCCCAGCTCTACGGATAGGATACCTGTCGACGTATATCGCCCCACTAGCATTTGTCCTTGTCATCACGATGGGGAAGGAGGCATACGACGATATCGAGAGGCGTCGCCGAGATAACGAAGCAAACTCGGAGGCATATACAGTTCTCAATTTCAGCGACTCAAATCAACCCATCAGCCGCAACTCCGCAAACAGGCTCCTTAGTTCATCGTTGCGAAACCGTCACCGGCGAAAGTCCGCGCGGCGTGACAGGCTAGCGAATATAAGCGAGGAAGAAGAACAAATTGAGGGCGAAGGACTGACTCAGTCGCCGGCTCGTGTGTTTGAAGTGAGCAAGAAATCCCGTGACCTGAGGGTCGGCGATGTTTTGAAGCTCGGCAAAGGCCAGCGCGTTCCCGCAGATGTGGTCATTTTACAGTGCTCGACGATGGAAACCTTACAGGATCAAAATCAAGAAACGGATGCCGGTTCATTATTGCTTGATACCGATACGAATCGTGCCAGCGTAGACGGCTCCAAAGCTGGGGATGAGGACAATTCACAGAAGTCTGAAGGCAGCTCCTCCGGGGAGACTTTCATTAGAACAGATCAACTTGATGGAGAAACGGACTGGAAACTCCGAGTTGCTTCCACCCTTACGCAGTCGATTCCTCTAGAGGACTTCACCCGTGTAAGGGTTACTGGCGGAAAGCCAGATAAGAGAGTTAATGAATTCATTGGTACTATTGAACTCCTCTCAGACAGGGGAGAAAGTCCCCTCAGTTCCCGGGACACGGAAGATCTCAGTCAAACTGCTCCTTTATCTATTGATAACACAGCGTGGGCAAATACCATTGTCGCATCGCAAGTTACCACGCTAGCTGTTGTTGTTTATACTGGTCCGCAGACTCGATCAGCTTTATCGACCGCTCCTTCTCGGTCCAAGACGGGACTACTGGAGTATGAGATCAATTCTTTAACTAAAATATTATGCGCACTCACACTAGCACTCTCTGTCATTCTCGTAGCACTAGAGGGTTTCGGCAACACGGAAGGAAACGTGTGGTATGTCAAAATAACGCGGTTCTTGGTTCTATTCTCCACCATTGTGCCCATCAGTCTTCGGGTTAATTTAGATATGGGAAAGAGTGTTTATTCCTGGTTCATTCAACGCGATAAGGATATATATGGTGCGGTAGTCAGAACTAGCACGATTCCAGAAGACCTAGGGCGTATCGAATACCTACTCAGCGATAAGACTGGCACATTAACTCAGAATGAGATGGAAATGAAGAAAGTCCATGTTGGCACCGTGTCCTACGCTAACGAAGCCATGGATGAGGTCGCATCTTTCGTACGGCAAGGATTTGGTGTCAAGTCCAGTGCTCAAGCACTGGTCACGCCGTCGTCCACACATAACGTTACCGCCGGAGCCGTTGCTACGAGAACTCGACGAGAAATCGGTTCTAGAGTCCGGGATGTGGTTTTAGCGTTAGCTCTCTGCCATAATGTCACCCCAACCATGGAAGAAGAAGATGGCCAGACCATCACCTCATACCAAGCTTCGTCTCCCGACGAAATCGCAATAGTCCGCTGGACGGAGTCCGTCGGTCTTCGCCTCAAGTATCGAGATCGGAAGCGAATGGTCCTGGAATCGACAGACTCCGGTAGGATCGTCGTCCAGGTTCGCATTTTAGACGTGTTCCCTTTCACGTCTGATGGTAAACGTATGGGTATAATTGTGCAGTTTGACGAAGAGAAGCAAGCGTCCCCACCTAATCTCAATACGGGAGAGGTCTGGTTCTATCAAAAAGGTGCTGACACGGTGATGGGATCTATAGTCGCTGCGAACGACTGGTTAGATGAGGAGACGGCGAACATGGCCCGGGAAGGTCTGAGGACGTTAGTCGTAGGACGCAAAAGGCTGTCTCTTGACCAGTATGGAGAATTCTCTCGCGCTTACCAGGATGCCTCGCTGGCTATCAATGGTCGCGAGGTAGCCATGCAGCGCGTTGTTAGTCGTTTCCTCGAAAATGATCTAGAGTTACTGGGAGTTACGGGTGTCGAAGATAAACTACAGAAGGACGTCAAACCATCATTGGAACTCCTACGCAATGCCGGTATCAAGATCTGGATGTTAACGGGTGACAAGGTCGAAACAGCACGATGCGTCGCTGTGAGTTCCAAGCTGGTAGCCAGAGGCCAGTATATATATACCGTCGCCAAGCTAAAGCGCAAGGATAACGCTCAAGATCACCTCGATTTTCTCCGAAGCAAGCCAGATTCCTGTCTACTTATTGATGGGGAGAGTTTATCATTATTTCTCACGCATTTCAGCACTGAATTCGTATCGGTAGCCGTGCAGCTACCAACGGTGGTAGCTTGTCGATGCTCACCTACGCAGAAGGCGGACATTGCCAAACTAATCAAAGAATTCACCAAAAAACGGGTATGCTGTATCGGCGATGGTGGCAACGACGTCTCCATGATCCAAGCTGCGGATGTAGGGGTCGGAATTGTGGGCAAAGAAGGGCGACAAGCCAGCTTGGCTGCCGACTTCTCGATTGAACAATTTTGTCATCTTACCAAGCTACTCGTGTGGCACGGCCGCAATAGCTACAAGCGCAGTGCAAAACTAGCTCAGTTTGTGATCCACCGCGGTCTCATCATCGCTGTGTGTCAGACTGTGTACAGTATCGCCATCAAATTCGAGCCCGAGGGCCTTTATAAGGTACGTTCTAGCTTTCCCAGTCTCGTCTCCCACCGTGCTAATGAGTTGTAGGACTGGCTTCTCGTAGGTTACGCAACCGTTTACACGGCAGCGCCGGTGCTATCACTGGTGCTAGATAAGGATGTCAACGAGAATGTTGCCAATCTTTATCCTGAGTTGTACAAGGAGTTGACGTCTGGTCGATCGCTGTCCTACCGCACCTTTTTCGTATGGGTTTTGGTGTCGATATACCAGGGCAGCGTAATACAAGGTCTATCGCAGCTCCTCACGGAAGTAGATGGGAAACGGATGGTGGCAGTGAGCTATACGGTATTAGTGCTCAACGAGCTCCTCATGGTTGCCATTGAGATCACAACGTGGCATCTTGTCATGATACTATGTATTATTGGGACGTTCCTCTTTTACCTTGGTTCGGTTCCTTTCTTGGGAGGCTACTTCGATCTTGAGTTCGTCTCCACGTGGTAAGCACTTACACCGATATAGATGGTTGGCGCAATAGTGGCTAACATGATAACAGGGGATTCTTGTGGCGCGTCCTTGCGATCAGCTCCATATCTCTCATCCCGCCATACGCTGGTAAGATAATCAGGAGAACAATGAAACCCCCGTCGTACAGGAAAGTTCAGGGCATCTGATGACAGCGATGATGATGATACGACGCGAATAGCGCGCAAGCATAGATGGACCGGCGTTTGTGGCTTCAGTGCTTTTTTTGCCTTGTTTGTCCCATCGTGGCTTGAGAGATAGGAACAGCAAGCTTACAGTGTTTACTACCTACTAGGTATCAATGTATTCAAATTTGATTACCTCGGATCATATCTTACACTGACTTTGATAAATGACTACAGCTCACATAGTAAATATGTAGTCCCGTGTCACCTACTTGAGTAATTAAGAGATAGTTCCTTGTCGTCATTATTACTAATCATCCGATCACAGCATGAAGCTATGACCCATAAATCTACTATGTACAATGATCTATGGGGCTTTCCGAACAGCATTTACCCATACGATACTCCACTTGGGCTGAGCAGAGAAGTTATGTCTCAAATCAGAATAAGGTCAGGTGTGAAGATAGGTAATTTACTTACATTCCAGGTCCAACAAAGCGAGGTCAACAGATTGCTAATCTCTTCGCTTAAAATTTCTGCGGCTGGGGCATAGGTACCTATACGTATTGTCATCAATCGATCGACCGATTTCCCTCTGTCCCCATAGCGGCACCGGTGGTACCCAGGTCAGGAGGATATGTAGTGTAACGCTAGACACTTGATACTTGCAAGGATCGGTCGTGCTGGAAACTCCCCGCTATCTACCGTGCTCGAGATTCTGTTATGAGTTCTGGCGAAGTCGTGAACATGTAGTGCCGTGACTGGGTAATTAACCGTTGGATTTTTGCTGCAGGTACTGTACATTTTTCACGGAGCCTCAACTGCGCTTATTATACGCATACAATTTTCTGGCCTTCCAGTCCTGGTTCATATGCGATTAGCGTCACGCTAACATTCGCGCCATAGGTATTGTTACCTACAGCACCGATTATCTGAGCTTGTGAAACAATACACAGTACTCGAGTGACAAGGATATGATAAGCTTACCCCAATATGGCAGCTTGGGTGGATCCCACAGGGGAGAGCTTTTCTAGCGCTGCTTGTCTGATTGGTGGTTCGCTCGAGCTCTTGGGGCATCGGAGCGTTATTGTATCTCCCCGCTCGCGCAACGCCTGCCCGCTTTACATGCTAGTCGGCGCAAGTTGACGTAAAGCGCCATTCAACAATTCCAAGCAACTGAATGTTTTCATTCTCATCGAACTTCGGTCCTATCCCCCGCCTCCGCCTCCGCCTCCACGCTGCCGTTATTTCAATCTAACCCCAGCTTAATCGGGCCAAGCTTCCTGTGGTTGGCCAGTCGTTGCTCTCCTGTCTGTTTTTCTCTAGCTCCCATTCTTACCTGCTATCTTCATCATCCTCGGTTTCTTTCCACCAAAGAATATTAGCCGGCCACACCAGTCCAGACTTCGTAGAAGGTAGCGAGCTTGATCTTAGTACTTCTAAGTAGCTCTTCTAGTATATAGCATCTCACGTTTCTCTTTCGCATTTTCACATATCAGACCCTTGGGTTTCAAGCGCAACAATGGCTAGCGACAGCGGGGATCGGCCTGAGCGCGAGATCAAGGACCATATGCTCTTTGAGATCGCGACTGAGGTTGCGCATCGTGGTACGTCTGAGAAAACCACGCCCTCTGCGCCATCGCTGTCGCGTAATTTCTGATCCGTCTTTTTAGTTGGAGGTATCTACTCGGTCATTAAGTCTAAAGCTCCTGTCACTACTGCCGAGTATGGAGACCGCTACACTCTTATCGGCCCTCTCAATCACCAGTCTGTAAGTCCCACCTCGCAAAGCACTCTCTCATGTTGTCTTCTTGACTGACACGCCATTTTCAGGCTGCTGTCGAGGTAGAGGAGCTCGAGCCCACCAATGTCGAAATCGCCAAGAGCATTGAAGCCATGCGTAATCGGGGCATTGGCATTTTGTATGGCAGGTGGTTGATAGAGGGTGCTCCCCGGGTCTTGCTCATTGACACCAAGACAGCATACAAGTATATGGATGAATGGAAAGGCGACCTATGGAACGTGGCAAGCATCCCAGCTCCGCCAGGCGACGACGAGACGAACGAAGCCATCGTCTTTGGGTATTTAGTCGCCTGGTTTCTTGGCGAGGTGCGTTACACATACTCCTTCCTTCATCCCGCCCTTGACTAACTCTACCCAGTACGTGTGCCATGAGAAGAAGAAGGCTGTTATCGCCCACTTTCATGAATGGCTCGCTGGTGTTGCATTACCGCTTTGCAAAAAGCGCCAAATAGACGTCACTACCGTCTTCACCACACACGCCACCTTGCTGGGTCGATACCTCTGTGCCGGTTCCGTCGATTTCTATAACAACCTCCAGAACTTTGATGTGGACGCCGAGGCTGGGAAGCGTGGCATTTACCACCGTTATTGTATTGAGCGTGCAGCTGCGCACTCATGCGACGTCTTCACCACTGTGTCCCACATTACTGCATTCGAGAGCGAACATTTGCTGAAGCGCAAACCTGACGGTGTGTTGCCGAACGGTCTGAACGTCACGAAGTTCTCTGCGGTACACGAGTTCCAGAACCTACATCAGCAGGCCAAGGAGAAGATCCATGACTTTGTGCGAGGTCATTTCTACGGACACTACGACTTTGTTCCTGAGGACACCCTCTACTTCTTTACAGCTGGGCGCTACGAGTTTCGCAACAAAGGCGTCGACATGTTTATCGAATCTCTCGCGCGGCTAAACCACAGGCTTAAGAGCGTCGGCAGCAAAACTACAGTCGTGGCGTTTATCGTCATGCCGGCGCAGACCACATCACTTACCGTCGAGGCCCTCAAAGGCCAGGCTGTCGTCAAATCGCTGAGAGATACGGTTGATGTGATCGAACGCGGCATCGGTCGCCGCATCTTCGAGCGGTCACTTAAATGGCACGACGGTGATACCATGCCTGATGAGAAAGAGCTCATTACGAGCGCCGATCGTGTTGTATTAAGGCGCCGGCTCTTTGCAATGAAGCGTCACGGGCTACCGCCCATTGTTACGCACAATATGGTCAACGATAATGACGACCCAATACTCAATCAGATCCGTCGAGTGCAGCTTTTCAACCATCCCACGGATAGGGTCAAGATTGTCTTCCACCCCGAGTTTCTGAATTCATCAAATCCTATCCTGCCACTAGACTATGATGATTTCGTACGTGGTACCAATATGGGTATCTTCCCTTCGTACTACGAGCCCTGGGGCTATACTCCTGCCGAGTGCACGGTCATGGGAGTACCTAGTATCACGACAAACTTGTCAGGCTTCGGCTGCTACATGGAGGAGCTGATCGAGAATTCAAGCGATTATGGCATCTATATTGTAGATCGTCGTAACAAGGGTGTTGACGACTCGGTCAATGAACTGACGTCGCATATGTTTGAATTTTGCCAAAAGAGCCGCCGCCAACGTATCAATCAGCGGAATCGCACAGAGAGGCTGAGTGATTTACTAGACTGGAAGAGGATGGGGATGGAATACGTCAAGGCACGACAGCTGGCGTTAAGGCGAGCGTACCCGACCTCATTCGCAGGTGAAGAGGAAGAAGAGGACTTCATCCCCGGCGTAGAACAGAAGATATCGCGACCATTCTCAGTGCCGGGCTCGCCCCGTGACCGTACCGGAATGATGACTCCGGGCGACTTTGCCAGTCTACAGGAGGGACGGGAAGGTTTAAGCACAGAAGACTATGTTGCGTGGAAGCTGCCGTGAGTTAACTTCCACAGTCGAACCAATCCCTCCCTTGGACAGGTAACTAACAAAGACGAGTAGCGACGAGGAGGATCCAGATGAATATCCGTTCCCGTTAACACTGCGAACCAAATCCAACGTGGCAGGATCGGAGTCCCCTCTCCCAACTATCCAGCCGAATGGGAACTAGGAAACATGGCATTGAAATCCTACTCAGCACAAACACGACCGAAGCCCGGCCAGCAAGCTCTGATCTCGGGCACACAAGTTTGACCGCAAGGTAGGTGTTACAATGCTGTCATAATGCAACTATTCAATCCTCTTCGTGGCCATACAAAGCTGGGATGGGGAACCAGCTGCAAGCAGAGGAACGCGGTGGCCGGAGGTCATGATTGATTGATTTTGGCTCCGAAGGATGGCGCTTTGCATAGCACATGCATAGCCAAACATGCATTAGCGAGGAGCTCGCTGTCTCGTCATGTACGAGCTCAAATTGGTTTGCTTCGTTCTCTTCACTGTTTTTATCAACATATCTAATGTATTACCATGAGTTGCATAAAGTCAAACTGCATCGCATCACTACCTATATATATACCCTAAAGTTTAGTAAGCAAACGATTACTATCCTCTTAGGCTAACGCCCTGAATGGTATCACTGGTTTCATTCTTGCATACTTACCGGACAAAGTGGCCGTGAAAAGCAAAAAGTGTAGAAGCGTCGGCCAAATGTGTGCAGACCAAGATTTGTATTGAGGTCCATTGTCAAGTTGTGTGTACCAAGATAGAATTAAGTTTTTATATTTACACGCCACTACGTCATAAGCAAACTGCATAATGTGGTTGCTCACTTAAAAGAGCCCGCATAGAACGACTAATCTGAAAAAGATTCATATGTTGAATGAGGGCTCTCTAAGGACACAAGTCATCTATCTATCCTGGTAGATTTTCGACAACGGTTTGCTATCATTTCATATGCAGCGAATAGTAGTAATGATGCAGATCGCCAAGGGCGGGCGGGGAAGGCTGTGGGTGCATATGTGGGGTCGGGGTTGGGCGGTTCGAGTCAGGCAAACGGGGGCCAAACCTACAGGCAGTGGTATCCTCGGTAAAAATAGCAACTTGAAGATAACTGGCTGACAACCCGCTTTCCCCTTTTCTACATAGCAACTTCGATAGCATAGGGACCTGCCAATTGTTCGAGGACCCTAAAATGAAGATTACTAACTGTAGCAAAGGGCAAGCAGCTGTCATAGCATTGTTACCCAAAGCCTTATTGTCCACAAGCCAGACAGGCCAATTCTTTTTTCCTCCTTCTCTCATCCCTTTCTTCTTTCTCTCGAAGCCCGACGCCCGGTGAGACAAACACTCAATTAACACAATCAATCCTTCACCCACGCACCTCCCTCACCCCCACCTCCAACAGCCACAACGTCACGACAAAGAGTGCATGCATTATTTGGTTGGTTGCTTTATTGGATGTAGAATGCCTCCCTACATATAAGCAAGACGTGTGGAATACAAGCCAAGACCTGTCAATCTACGGTACCCCGACTATTATAAGCCGTACCAAGAACGGGCTAAAGCAACCCCGGAATACACCACTATACTACAGCTCGGCCGAGCACCGCACACACACCACCACTCGGCCAGGTAGATTATACCACACACACCTGTTCATCCATACATTACCAGCAATCCACCTCATCCCCAGCTCTTTTTATTCCTCTCGCCCCTTCTCTCTAGATTGTAGTAGCTCTCGCCTCTCCCCAGCGTTCGTCGAAACCCAATTGCTTTGGCTACTCATGCTCGGAGCCTCCGAGAGCCCCAGTCCAGCCTTAGTACCTTATCGTCCAATTCAATAATTCTGAGCTCGTTGTAGCTTATTTCAGGATGAAGTTCACTCCCATGAAGTTCTTCCGTCGAAGCAAGAAGTCCATCTCGGACTCGAAGTCGTCCAAAACCTCACACCAGGCCTACGATGACATGGAACGCGACAAGTACCGCATGTACAACCCCCGCCCCGAACAGCAATACAATTACGCCGCTGAGAGGAGTCGCGTCTTTGCGCCATGGCTCAAGCTGCCCGCTCCAATTCTCGAGAGGGTCTTCGCCTTTGTCTGCCCCCATAGCAGCGATGAGTCCTACGAGACATGCGAGAGGAGTGCTGTCGAAGACGCCTGCATGCTCTGCGATCTGCGCGACCTCGCCCACGCCAGCCAGGTCTGCAAGCTCTGGCGGCGGTCCGCCATACGCCTCATGTGCGTAGTCCCCCACACACACTCCAGTCTTGTCTTCATTTTCCCCGCTCGTAGCATCTACTTGGCCTTCATTCAGCTGACCCACGACCTTCCTCATCTAGGTATCATAGCATCCGTATAGACTCGGTCCATTACTGCGAGCGAGAGATCGATCTCTCCGAGAGACGAAAACGCAAAAGTCGTTTCGACCGTAACGGCGTTCCCGAGGACCCCGCCGGTGCGCGTCTTCATTTGCTATGCCGCACCCTGCGCGAGGACCCTACCCGCCTGGGGAAGCTTGTGCAGTACTTCAAGACCCCGTACATGGTGCGGGAGTCGAGTGCGCCCTTGCTCGCGAGAACCATTGCTGTTCTACCCAACCTCAAATATGTCGACCTACCCGAGGGCCTATTCATGGACGACCCTGCCCATCATACTCTCAAACTCGAGGTTCAAGCCCGATGTCCTGGTCTTCGGAAAATGACGTATCTGGCTGGTAGTGAACGTAGCCTCGAGACACTGAGCCGTGGCAATGTATGGCCAGACCTAGAGGTTCTGGAGCTGGGTAGGATCAACATGGATCCCGCCGTCCTACGACAGGTCCTTGACGCATTGCGACGTCTGCGTGCCCTCAAGGCCTCAGACTGCAGGATGCTGGATGATGACATCTTCCGGTACAATGATGTCTTATCCCCCTTCCCACCTTTGGAGGAGCTCGTTCTGACCGATATCCCGCGCATCACTGGTGATGGCCTAGTTGCGTACCTATCCAGAGATGACACCAAGCAAAGCTTGAAGGTTCTGTCTTTGACCAATACCGGAGTACACCCGGCGGCTCTCCACAACGTCCTAGCCAATGCTCCGCGTCTTGTTACAATGTCCATCACTGAACAAGTAGACTCCCCCTTTCCGTCTCACGGAGTTCCTATTCCTCCATTATCGAATTGGGCCCTCGAAACCTTACGTTACGAGATCACGGCCTCTCCTTCGGCCTCGTCGTATGCGAGCACTACCGCCGGCTATTACAATTACTTAGCATCGTCTCTCTTCGCAGGTGGCCTGCCACAGCTGGCAGCCATCTACGTCCGAGATCAACACTTTCCTGACTTGCTTCTTGGCTTACCGCCCCCTATGCCTGGCTATGCGGGGAGCCCTCAGCGCCCTAGCAGCGCAGGTAGCACACGCGGGTTCAATGCGGGAGGCGGGGGCCTGTCCCCGCCTAACTCGGGAGGCTTTGGCAACCCGCAGCCCCGTTTCAGCTCCAACAACCCGTTTGCATCAGCATTCGGCCCACGTGGACCTGGGGTGCTAGCTCTGAACCAAACCCTCGAGATCTTCACGAAGGGTGACGATGACCTGGACTGGGGCAGTACACGAATGGATCCTTTCGATGCGTACGGCGGCGGTGGCCGAGGAAGAGGGCGTCACGGGCGGACAGCAAGTGCAGCGAGCGGCCGGCCACTCAGCAGCTACGGCCTATCTGATGTAGGCGCAGGCTGGCAGGCTGGTGGCGGCGCCAGGATGAGTGTCATACAGGGTGATGGCCATGGCGGGTTTTTGAGCGTGCCGGGCGAGAGCATGAGGGGCCACGGACGCAAGACTAGCAACTCCAGCCTCGGCCCACCAAGAGACGAGTGGCCGCGGCCAAGTAGCAGTCACGGCCCTAAAAAGGGTGATCGTGACCTCTGGCGTTGAGCAGAATAAGTGTCGAGAGGCGAAAAGAAACGAGGACTTGGTGACGTCCAATCATGCTTCAGAAAAATGGAGGACCAGCTGCAAGGTACTCGCTTTTTACGGACCAATCTTTCTGATTATATGTCGAGACCGGAAGAGGTGGCCAATATTCGGGTGGGGGGGTTTAATGAAGAGCGATGTAAAAAAGAATGTCCAGGAGACAGACAAGGCGGAGGTTACGTGAGAAAAAACTGCGCTGGTATATCGCAGCTGGAATCTATACCCTTATAGCTGAGGACGGGTTCGATGTCTTGAGTGTGTGTAACATATATGACGAACCTGTATTGATCTTTCTTTCTTTTTTTCACAGATGATAGGGGCAATAGCTCAAACATTACATTGATTGTAGGTATTCGAAAGTGTCGTTACGTGCTTAACTATTATTTATGATGATGACTCAATGTTGCGTGTGTTCGGACGTCCGTAGCGCGAGGGGCTGAAGGATGCTTGCTCCCTTGCTCCCTTGCTTGTTATCTATATATATGTGTTGTGTGTGTGTGCGTGTGTTTCCTCCTTATGTAACGCTGACAAACAGATGGAGAGCTTGTTCGGCAGGGGTATTTCGTAGGACCAAGTCTGAATTCTTTCCCTCCCCTTCCCTTAAGACTTGATTATATACCGAGAGTGATACACCAAACGGATATTGGGGCAGTTCCGAGCTTCCTCGTCTCAGATAAGCGAGGGGGGGAGGGGGGGATATGTGGACGAGAAGTGAGCAGATTGTTAGTAGAATTCATTAGGATTGCTTTATTAAGGACGAGTTGCAAATACGTCATGATGGGGGAAAATCGATCAATACCTCCATGTGTTTAGTGTTCTAGATCAGTTTATTATTTATTTATATCAAAGCCATCTGCTGTGAATAATAGTCTACTATTTCCCATCTTCTGCTAACCTGTCCGAATTCTTGCGAATCTAAGCTAGTTGTCTCCCAGCTCTTAGACAGTGTCTCTAACGTCTAACTGTATGTAGATCTAAAACATGATTCACTTGGGACATTGTGGCTTAAAGTTCTTTTCGTTGAAGGCCTTTTTCAGCCCTCGTCTCGTCAAGTGATGAAAAGGCACCAAATTTGGCGCCGGCGCGGCGTAGGTGTTTCTACATGTATCGATGATGAGTAGGTATCGTGCTGATTTCGCGCGCTTGTTGAGCCGATTGGAGTTCTTTTCTTCTTCCATCTTCCAAACATCGAAGAGTATGCAATTCCGAGTGAATATCGTAAACACGTAATCAGACTCAGGTCAAGTTCAGCGCGAAACATGGCGACCCAATGATATGTTAGCCACGGGGATGTCTAGTATCTCTAGCGGTTCTTTATCGCATCCTACGCAATCTTTGTCACGGTCAACTCTGCAGATTCGGCGCCGTCCAGCTCCAGCAGTCCACCTGCTTCGAGCTTCTTTTTCCACTTTGTGCTTTCGTAGCGAGCGAGAATGATAGTCATGCGAAGCAATATCCCGTCGCTGGAGTCATGCTCATCAACGGTCTTCTCTATAGGTGTGAAAGTCCACCGTCCAAAAGCCCAATTCAAGATAAATCTCGTGGACGTGGATGTATCTGATGGCAGCTCCGATATAGGATCGTTTTTGTCTGAGTTACTAACTCCTGATGACGATGTTGTTAATACTGACTTTATCCTGTACACCTCATCTTTCGGGGCAGTCTTCAGCAACGTCATCAGCTTGGGGCCGTTGACGATAGCAGTCCTAGGTCCCTGTAGCGAGACGGACAGGACCTCGACTTCAGACTGATGGTTGTGACTATGCCCGTTCGGCTCATGACTGTGGTCGTGGCCCCCATTCTGGATCGTGCCCATATGGTCCTCGGTCAAGGTGTGCGCGAGTCCTCCGTCGATGCCAAATATGACGTCGACGGGGACACGGCCCTTGTCGCTCTTGACCCAGGCGACATCAACTTCTAAGTCACCAACACGATCTCTCACCTCGTCGAAGCGGTTCTCGTCACAGGCCTCCCACTTGTTGAAGATGATCAGATCGGTATAGCGAGCCTGCAGGCGAGCAGTGTAACTCGTATCTTCGTAGCCAGACCAATTCTCGACGTCGATGACGCTGACGACGCCATCGAGGACGTATCCGCCGCCCGTCTCGCGCGCGATGCGGTTCACCTCGATGGCCAGGGTGGCGGGGAATGCAGAGCCCGAGGTTTCGATGACGATGCGGTCGGGCTTCACGGTGTCGCGGAGCTCGGCGAGGGCGGGCCCCAGCTGGCCGACGAGGTTGCAGCAGATGCAGCCGTTAAGCAGCTCCTGGACGCCCGAGACGGCGCTGCTGGCGGCCAGCTGCGAGTCGATGGCCACGTCGCCGAACTCGTTCTTCAGCAGCGCCAGCCGGTACGACGGGTTGGCGGCGCGCAGCTGCGGCACTAGATTGAGCAGCAGCGTGGTCTTACCCGAGCCCAGGAACCCTGTCACGATGGTGATGGGAATCGGCGCCATTATCGCAATCGTAGTCGTAGAACTAGCGCTTTGCGCTGGCTCGCGAAAGAAAACAAAGCGAGTTGTAAACAAAGGTCTATAGTTAGGTTTGGAGGGGTGGGGGTTTCTCTAGCAGCAAGTAAGTGCTTATCTTATCTACCGGCCAAGCCAACATTCTGCATTCAGTCCCGACTGGCACTGAAACCCGTGGCGCTGGATCTCCGTGCCGTGCCGTGTTTTCCGTTTTCCGGCTTGGTGCTGTGCACGATGACGTAGGTGGGCCATACTGTCTCAGCTACAAGTCGAGTCGCGAAAAGTATTAAGGCAAGACAGAGGAGAAACTGAGTCTGTCAGTCTGATAGTTGTATTATATTTATTTTTTCCAGTACTCATTGCAAAAACTGTAACAACACATTAACACTATGACTTCAGAAACGCCCTTAAATAATACACCCGAACAACCAACATTCAAAGAACGACTAGACGAGGTCGCCAGAGAAGCCCGTCAGCCCACAGACAGTCACGAAAAAAGCCCGAGTCTAATAGAGAAAGGTAAGTAGATACCTAGGCAAGCCCGACATAGAGAGCCGCCCTGTAAAACATCTCTAATTAGCTATTCAAAGTGGCCGACTATGTCCCGGGTGCATCCAAGCTTCTAGGAACAGAGAAGAACAACCAGGACCAGCATGAGAAGACGCCTCCGACGGATTCAGCCAGTCCGCCAGTCCGCCCAGACCATGATGATCATATCGCCGAGTTCGTCAGAGAACAGCATCGGAGCAAGAAGCCTGATGGGAGCCTCGGGGTATAAAGTGCGCCGCTTATGACTTAGCAACACACGACATTGCAGCTAGCGGCTAGTTTACATCATTAAGTTCTCTGTAGTTTATTCGAAGATGATATTTCCGAGCCAGTATAACGTCTCAGGTTTTCGAAGGGGCTTTATCGATGACTTGCTTTTTAGTCGGGCATCTGATCACTTACGGCTAATGGGTAGATTTTACATGGAGGATTAACAGCGTCATTTTTTCTCCGTCACAAGCGCCCTTGTCAAATACATGATGATCAACACTTTCGCAATAGACATGAAGGCATGAAGCAGTCCGCCGGCTTATCGTCCGGTTTTGCCATCTTCACCAGCCTATAAACCCAGCATGCGGTAGACAGTAGAAGCTCCCTCTTCGTCTCTTAATTCATTTTAATGTCTGTAGTCAGCAAGAACGTTGAATTACCTAATTAAAATGACAGCTGAATAATTGGATAGGTGTCAGCAGGTACACATAGTAAACTGCACTCAATGATAGGGCTACAGTTCACTGCGGTTTAATATATTTGATGACGTTACCTAGCACTAGATAACTTGCCGTAATCTAACTAATAGTTTGATGTTGGGGTACTCGTGGAGGCGGACTTATCCATATATAAACTAGAACAGTACGAAGTATACAATTAAGAACTACATATTCTATGTCGACTACTCTATCCCTCGGGCTTAGGGCGTTTCGGTTCTTTCTCCGACTTCCAAGGGCGTTAATTACTAACAGGCCACGCCTTTGAGAACCCCCCAAGCCTTTGCATCCTGCGGAGCCGGGATGAGCTGAGTATCTAAAAGGTCCCCTATTCGGGATGCCATTTCTCGATCAACCCATACACTGATTATTGCATCTCCTTCGCGGTCTTCTGGAATGCTCATCAACACACAATCTGTCCTCGGTATCCCAAGATGTTCCTTTGATTGCCATTGACGACTGTTCTGAATAGCTGCCGAGAGATGGATGCCTAAGACGTCGTCGAGAGAGGACTTAGCCGCCTCACTGTACCAGCTAACATGACCTATATCAGCTATTTAGCAATTTCGTGAGTTGGTCGCTGGGGTGTTATCACTAACCCATCTCGTTTTGTGGGGTCTCAGTAGCCTCTGAGGTATCCGAGGCGTGGCCCGCAAAAGGTCTGGTGCTGAGTTGACTAACACCTGGCCCTTGTTGAATGTTTTCAATCTGTGGTCCCCCTTGTGCCAGGAAACTTGGCTCATCCGTCTCAGTAGAATTATAGACGACGTAGTACGCTTTAGATGTCAGAATAAGCTTCTACTCAAGTCGAAATTATATGGCCTTGGAGAACTGTGCGGGCTTACACTGCATGATGGAGATGAACCTTGGATCGCCACTCTTCTTGAAGAAACTGCGTATTAAGTCGGCAATGTTCTTACAATACATGTGAGTCGATAGTCCGTAAAGTTGGATGAAGCTCGCAACATTTCCAATTAGGAAGGCGAAGCATGGGTCTTCAATTTTTCTAATATCTGTAATAGTGTACGACAAGCTGCAAAGTATGAGGGAAGGAATGTCTAGCTGACGAAGAGATGCCTGGCGCTCCCGTCTCGTTTCGTTAGCCGTCTTCTCGCTGGAACTAAAAGCGAGGTTGAAGAGGTTCGTAGCCCGCTGATTAATACGCTTAATGTCAGATCCGCGCAGCACATCGGCCCCCTTCACTAGAGCATTCTGAACGCTGAACTGGATCTGATGTTTTTTAGCGGACCGGCAGATAGCTTCGATATCTTCTGCCGTGCAAGGTTGCTTCAAGAGAGCATCTGCTGCATCGTTGAAACTTTGACGAAGCTTCTGGACGCTCTGGTGGTGCGAAATCATTATGAATGAATATTGATGAATGAAATAAGATGATTAGTCTAGAGACATATCAACAACTTGCGATGGGGAAATGGAAATTGGAATTCCGTATAGCAGGGCTAAGTCCGAACTTGCTGGACAATCGAATGTGAACGTATGGCATATTCGAGCATGAAAAAGGTAAGGTCGTACAGAAAGCTAAATATTATATTGCTAGTGACCAGACACTTGCCTACCACATGGCAGATCTGAGGAGGTTTCTTATGCAAGTTGAAGCTAATACCGACCTTCCTTAGGTTGTCATTGAATTGGTGTGCCAGACCCTCGGATCTTACAAACGAGAGTTGGGTAGTACAAATGTCTATAATTTATTCCACACAAGGGAAGATGCGCTTATTCTTCATCCCATGCAGTTGTTTATAGGTAACATCCTATAGAGAAGTCATCAGCGCGTTTCTCCAGCAATTAAGCAGTGACACTTCTAATATACGGGTACGGATGCGGCGAGCCCATGGACTATAGTACCCATGGAAGCAAGACAAAATGTCACCACCTCTGGATACAGATAGCAACGTAGGGGTAAGTCTTGAATACTTGTTGTCGCACAAGGAGTTCCAACTACTACATCTACAAGCTAGAGATGTATATACAAAATACCCTCTTTGTTCTGTCACTCTAGGGAGGCGGTATGCAGCTGTAAGTATCGCGAGGCTTCGCGAGAGTCTGACACAAAGTCCGGCATGCTTGATAAGAAAAATTAAACTCGGATCTGTACCTCTTACAGGCTGACAGGGTCCCATGCTCCCAGTTTCGGGTTCTACGCCACATCCCGCTGGGGTTTTTTATAGACGTCTCCTCTATTACAAGAAGGCTCTTTGGAGTCGGTCCCGAGCCGGTCCCGAGCCCTGCTAACCTCGCGCCTGAATATTCCTTACTCTGGCTGCCTGCGAACCCCTTCCAGGGGCCTAGGACAATGGACAAAGCACCAAAGTCTGTCGTGCATGTCACCACTTGCAGCTTACAGCCTCACTCGGAAATACGACATTGAGCCTGTCACGTGAATAATGTAGATCTATTGTGCTTACCGAACATTGTCCGTAAGGTACACGATTAGTACTTGAACGCTCCAATACCTATACGAGATTAGCGAGTTTGATGCAACTCTGAAAATGAGAACCCACATCTTATTATCTGCTCTGCGTTACCCCTGGCCTACGAAGGCTGAGCAGGAGAAGGGCGTTAAAGATACCACCACATAGATACATACGTAGGTGTTTACCTTACCGTACTGCCGTCATCCCTTTCTTCTATCGCATCCTCCCAGAGTGGGTGTAGCTAGGCAAGTGCTTATAGTGAGTTAATGAGATAGATTCCTGCCTACAGAATTCTTGGCTAGTTGAACGTCCAAGATACAATGTATGTACAACAGTTCACGGAGTTCAGCCTTGATTTTTTCCAAGTAGGGTAGCCAAGGCCGGATCTCGTAGTAGGAAAGGATTACATGCCGATATGACGTGAGAAAGTCATGGTCTTCGACACGGATGCCTCGGTGTCGAGGATATTGGTCGCTTTACCCCTGCCTCTGTTCATTGCCTCGCCATGTGCCTCTTCTGCATGAGCGGGACAATTTCTGCAGGAAAATCATGCCTGCCTGATCACCTACGTTTGCCCTTTTGTGCCACCAATTCAGCTTTCGCTCCCTTACCATGTATCTACCATGCAGTCAAGTGGCAATGGCTTTATCTTGCCTGTCAACAGGCAACCGCCAATGCCCCTAGTGTACTACGTCTGGGGCCTCTTGTGGCCTTACAACACCATACCATAGTGTTGAGCGTGCTTTAAGGCACCAGCAAAAATCTTGGGGCTGATATTTTATAATAGGGGTGAAAGGGTGAGTTTAGTAGCGGTCGCAGCACTAAGAAAAAGCCGTGATATTAAAGATCACGAGTTTCTTATTGGCTTTTTCAATAAAACACCTGTAATGTAGGTAGCTATTTAGAAGTAATGATAGGTACAATAGTCAGTCATGGTCAGGGGGTCTTCGCTCGGATCAAGCCGACACAGTCCTTTGAATGGCAGCTTAACTCCGATTTGAGTTTGGGGTACCGCATGCACGGTATATCCGTTACCTTGTGGGTGACATCCGCCAGCCTCACATCGGTGTCGAGGCGGCAACATTCCTCCCGGGTGCCTCTGAGTTCCTCCAGCGACATGGGTGCTTTTCTTGTATTTTTCGACCAGTGAGGCAGCGTTTCCCAGCAGCATTGTTTATCATCATAGCCTTTCCATTTAGTAAGCTCCTCTAACATCTGCCCTCATTCTACTTTCGATATTTGTCAGCCAAGCAAAGAGTTCAATTTTGAATAAAACTTCCACTCAAGGTCAACGTTCTCTACAGAAAACACTGACCGGATATGGTGGATATCGCTTAAAATGGCCTGGTCTCTTTGTGCTACAGACAACACTCTGAGCACTTTCCAGTGCCGGGCTCATAAAGTTCATCGTCATCAGTTATTTCGAGGATGTTATCGAGACCATTTGTATTACAATCGTTTAAAGAAAGGGGTGGAAACGAAGACATTATTGTGTCTCACGATAATCTTTCTAGTATTGCTAATCATGAAGCCATAAAAGCTGTCAGAGATGACAAGTACAATTCCCAGATAATTAGTGTACTTCTACAAAAATGAAATAATAACACCTATCTAGATATGAATTAGTCGAAGGAAAGCAAACCACTTGCCACTAACAAACCTCTCGGTTTAAGCAGCCAGGGACAAAGCTATAATCAACGGAATCAGGACAAATCGAACAAGCAAGCATAATTTGCGCTTGATGACACACTGCCTACTATCCCAACCATCAAATGTGAGGTGCGTGATCCCAAGAAACGCCGAACCATTCTTCGTCCTCCTGTTCACGTCCGTTACAATGGTCACAGGGTCCTATCGGCCGGCGGGCTAACTCTAAGGAGAAATATCACATTCAAAGAACCTGACTCACCTAGAACTCCTGCTCCGACCTAGTTAGGACCTAGCCTTGTACCCACCAGACAGAGACGACAATATTGCCGGACGCCTTGATGCAGAAGGGTATATGTCTAGGCAGAAATAAGGGACAGTAGAAAAACCTGGCAAGAGCCAAGAGTAGTAGGTAAGAGAGAAATGCACTTATAGCTGGAAGTATGTCCGACACGGACTTCCGGACCACATCAATGCTGGTGAATTTGAATAGGGCTCTCGGGACGTGCTTGGCCTTGAGGCGTGCTCAGTGTGGTGGCAACTCGCCTTGATTTAACAAAAACACAAAACCAAAAAAATAGGAATATTGCGCAGCAACTTACGAGTTATCGCCGAACCCTGTCTACTCGATCTCCCTTTTGCTATACTCTCGCAAAAAATCTCTTGCTTTGGTAAGCACGTAGCAAGCGTCAGTCACCGTGTTACAAATCTAGCCACTTGTCAGAGTGAGCAAGAAAAGTGAAAGGTTTAAGGGGAAATTGATAATGGTATATCAAAAAAGATTAAAATATCTATTATTTATGTCAAGTAAACCAATCATGCTAACAAGCATACCGATATAGTAGGTGTGTCTAGTGCACTGGCTCAATAGTGTTTATACTTTTGCCGTTTCACCGATCTCTATAATTACGTGGAGAGTTGTGCAACGGTAAGTATGGCACAGGTTCCTGCAGCACGCAGTTATGTAACAGAAAACGAACTACACGGCCTTCTTGTTAGGCATCCTAGGTGCATTGACGTGTACCATGATTAAGATAGCCCGCTACAAGAAATAACATGGTATGCATGTTGGTGGTTGTATATATTAAAATTAAGAGATGTGGACGGAAATGTAGTGTTTGTTTGTTGTTTCACTTTACTGCATCGTGTCACGGAGGACAGTTTTCAGGGAGCGGTTATAGGGTCACCAGATCCCTTTGTGCGATGAAGCCCTCGTTGAAGTTAAGTTTTCTTTATCAATCTGGAAACATAAGCAATGTCAATTCCTTACTACCTACTTCTTGCCCTTCTTCTACCACTCTTTTGAATATGCCCAAGATCTTTCAAGTCGTGTCCCAATTCTTCCGGTCCAAAGATGACCCCCACGTCCATCGTGAACAATGCAGCGCCAATACGGACAGAAAGTAAGCATCAAGAAAGGGAGCCAGGTGATGATGGAATGAATGATTAACGGAGACAGACTGATCGTTTTCCCCCCACATCATGATCAAACCTATATCCAAGACCAATGCACGGCGACGGGAGGAGAGCTCGTCTTCTTCGCGGCGCTACCAGCTGAGACGGATTCTAGTTACGTGGAACGGCTTAAATCACAGAGTCAACCCGGAGTATATGCCTACCTGCTAGACTATCATGGAGTGCATTATGACGAATTTCCAAAGTCGGCTGAGTTTCAGTGTATCTGGCTACGACCAGGGCTGGCGGAGCGGACGCGCGAACAAGAGGAGACTGTGCAGCAGCATGCAAGCGCCTTTGGCAAGTACGATGCCGATTATTGGCATACGTTGTCCGGCCTTCAATTCAACCAACGCATATGTGAGACTACGAAAGAAGTGGAAGAAGAACTCGGGTATCGTGTTGTTGATTACACGCAAGGTCAAAACCTGTTACAAGTCTTGCGAGACAGCGAGTCAGAAAGCCCACAAGATATAGATTCTTGGGTATATAGCATTACTCTCGCTACCTGCGTACCGGCCAGCTACACCTAGGTTGCCATTCTTGTTTTCGACGTTAGTCATTCTCTTCAATTGTAGTTTATAAAGCTCCGTCTAAACAACTTCCATATACAACCCTTTCCAACATCACAGCGACAATAAAAGAGTGTACACGAGAACAACTTACTTTTTTCTTCAGCTTATCCTTTGGCTCCTTTTTACTCTTAAATATTAAGTCCAGCATGCGGCCCCTAAGCCTGCATTCATCATGTTTGATTCCATTCATAAAAAGAGACTTGATTTATTTAATTTCCGCGTGGCCTGGCAGTTCCACGTAATGCCAACCAAGCCCTCAATTCGGTATTCCCAAGGAATACCGAGTGTTCCGTGGCAACTTCAAGCGGCCCTGCAAAGAAGCAGATGATCCGGACAGCATTGTGGATGTTTTTAATGATCCCATTCGAGGCACCATTCAACTCGTTATACCAAACTTGGAATGAGGTCAAGACGATATTTAGTTTTATCTGTACAAATGTGTAACCTCTTGCAAAGGAGTGTGAGTAAAGTCTTCAAGGCATTTGAGCTAGTATGCTCTTCAGTAACGATCTCCATCAGTGTAAGTGCCTATCGTCTTCTTTGTGCAGCATGTAATTTATGTTGCATTTTTCTGTTAAGTTCCTTAAGTCTTAGTTAACCAGCTCATCATCAGGGCGAGAGAGGCTAACATCCCACTCACGCAAAATCGTGATACTGTTGCCTTGAGAGTGAATACCTTGCTGACTACTCACGACTTGAATATTGTTCAGAGCCACATCATCTTTGAGCCGTTCAAAATGGCGGCTATCTTGATTTTTCGAAATATGAGAGCCGTGGATGCTCTTCTGGCTCCAACTGAAGGGACCGTTTTTGAATAATACTTTGAGCGCAGGTCGTGTAATTGGGAGGCAGGCATTCACGACGCCAAGCGTAGGTTCGAGGATTGAGTATATAGTAATGCCAGTGCCTGTGTATGTGGAATCGGCCAAATTCCAAGATAAAATCGAGAGGATCCTGAGAAGTGATAGAACGCATATTCTAAATACAGGTTAGCAGCTCCGAGGCAGCGATCACCAGTCAGTGACACCCACAACGCTCCAAGACCGAACATTGCACCAATTGCAATGCGCTTTGCGAGTGGTATATGCAAGCTGTATAACTTAGGTATTGGCAGCGCCACGATAAAAGCATCTATCACAAGATTGGTAATTCCAGCAAGAAGAAAGGCGAGATTCTGATCAACGCATTTGCCATTGGGAATGGTCTTGTCCCAGTTGAACTGTACAGGATCGCATAAGAGAAACGTTTCCAAAAAGACGCTGAGAAAGTAGGCGGCCGATACGACCATCGTAGCATAACAGACTCGACAGAATGTCTTGCTGGGAAAAATGATTGCATAGAGCGATAGGATTGACAACTTTACGCTTGTGTTTGCGGCTGCCCACAAAACCTGCCCCGGGATAGTGAGCTGAGTTGGAACACTAGTGAGCGACTCTGAAGAATGCCACTGAGCTTTTAACATACTGTAGTATAGAGAATGAGTATCCAAGGACTCGTGGCTTGAAGCTTGTCGGCATGAACCCCGATAGCTCCAATAAAAACATCTGATATCATGTTGGTCAGTACTCTAGCCAAAGTGATGAATTTGAGTATCTTACCAGCGAGACAAACTGAGACTTCAGCGGTGGCTAATACCATCGCCATAATTGCCATATAGTCATTGAAGGCAAGCGATACTCTTTGTAGTCTGCGCGACCAAAGGCGCAGTCCAAGTGCTATCATCGCAAGAGGAGTGCTGATGAAACTCACTACGACCACTTGCGCGCCTTGGATTGGGAGACCCATTTCTGAAATGAACTTTTACTCGGCGATAGCTCAAACAAAGAAGTTGAGGTCAAAAACTGCATATAGCAACGGCGAGAGATAGCGTAAAAGCAACAATATTTAAGCGACGAAACTGTCCGCAGAGCCCGAAGGCCCATCGCCGATGGTGGCGCGGATGCGCAAGAGGGCAGCTCCTGAAAACGCCGTGAGGCTGCATCTCCATGTCCACCAACAAGTTTTTTGATGTCCCCCATCCGAGATATCATTCCGGCACTGTGTTGTGACATGTTGTTGTAAAATCATCCCTAGCCCCAGTTTGCCTAGCGTTGCATTGTTGAGATATGTTGCATCTAACAGCCCCCAATATGTACAATCAATCGCATCGGCCCCTCGAAATTCTCTCCCTGTTATGTCATTAAAGAAGGGTACCTCTACACCTACCCACTGGAACGAAAACTTCTAATCACACTTCACGCAATCTACCGAGTATCTCTTGAATCACACCCTCTTATCCCAATATCAAATTGCCAACATGAGCGCCGAATCTTTTGATTTTATTATTGTTGGCGGCGGGACCGCTGGGATTGCTCTTGCAAGTCGGCTGTCGGAAATCGCTCACCAAAAAATACTCGTCCTAGAAGCTGGGATTGATCACAGTGACGATCCTCGTGTCAAGATACCCGCATTCTATTCGGCTCTCTTTGGAACAGATGCTGATTGGGGGTTCCGTACAGTAGCTCAGGTAAGAAAGAGCAAGAGAGCTTGGCTTGAACAGGTTGACCTAACATTATATAGGAGAAACTCAACGGGAGGTCGATCAGCTTGAACCAAGGCAAAGCCTTGGGTGGTTCTAGTGTTATTAATGCCCATGTATTCGCCCCTCCAACCCAGGCCATACTTGACGATTGGAATAAACTCGGAAACGCGGGATGGGACTGGGCTACCATCGCTCCTTACTATACCAAGGCCTTCACTTTACCTCACACGCCAGAAGAGCATCGACAGTTGTTGGCAGTGGATAGTTTGGGCCCTGATGATCTTGGTACTGGTGGTCCTATAAAGCTATCGTACCCTGGCGATTCACACCACCCCATACGCAAGATCTGGTCCGAAACCTTCGAGAAAATTGGATACCGTATGGCAACCAACCCTTGGGTACATGCTTCGGTCGGCGCGTTCAGCAATCTCGCAAGCATTGATTCTGTAAAAAGAGAGCGATGCCATGCCGCTAAGGCGTATTACAGTTCTAGTCAGCAGCGAGAAAATCTACATGTTGTTCTCGAAGCTCAAGTTACCAAGATTATATTCTCAGATGGCCAGCCCCCCAAGGCGACCGGGGTACAATATAGCCATGGAGGCCAGATCAAGGTAGCTAGCGCGCAAAAAGAGATCATCATCTCCGCTGGTGCTTTACAGTCCCCAAAGTTGCTTGAACTATCCGGAGTCGGCAACGCAGATATTCTTCGGCAGCATAAAATCGAGGTAATAAAAGACCTCCCTGGTGTAGGAGAGAATCTTCAGGATCATATTGTCTGCGATATCTCTTTTGCAGCAGAAGAAAACAAGATGGAAACGCTTGACGCCCTCGCAAGACAGGAACCCAAAGCAGTAGAGGAGGCCATGCTTAATTTTATGCAAAAGCATGAAGGAGTACTGACTTCGTCCGGCATGATGACTTATGCGTATATTCCGATCACAGATTTCTTGGGTGCTGGTCGAGAAACGCTAGTCAAATTGCTTGACGAAAACCGCCCGTCAGTTTCTTCAACTGCCAAGGCTAAGATGTATTATGAGGTAGCCGAGAAAACGTTGCTGAACCCAGATCGACCCTCTGCTGCCTACCTTTCGGCAATTGGGCAGAACCCTGTTGCACTGGATCCGACCACTGGAAAACCTACACCACCTCAGCCAGGTGATCACTTGACTCTAGCTGCTATTCTTGCTCAGCCACTTTCTCGCGGTACTGTACATGTCGTATCTGACGACCCAGCCGAAGCGCCAGAGATCGACCCCAAGTACCTCTCGAACCCTCTTGATGTAGAGGTTTTCGCAAAACATATTATGTATATCGAGTCCATCGCAAACTCTGCACCACTAAGTGGTGTGCTTAAGCAGCCGCTTCAACCGTCATTTCCGCCTGACTTGAATGCCACAAAACGATATATGGCGTCTCGAACAATTTCCATGTGGCATCCAGCCGGTACCTGTGTAATGCTCCCGGAGCAAATTGGAGGTGTTGTTGATAATTGTTTGAGAGTATACGGAGTTAGCAATCTTCGAGTTATTGATTCGAGTGTTGTCCCGCTGCTTCCACCGGGGAATCTACAGTCAACTGTCTATGCTCTGGCCGAGAGAGCTGCAGACCTGATCAAGGACGCCCATGGGTTGCATTAGAGAGGCATCCAATACCTGGAATTCCATTTCTATGTCTCTCACAGATAGTGAATCTTCATTCAATTGATTAGTATTCCTAGCTGGACTGAGTAATATGCTGTGTTAATTGATGCTACTACATTGTTCTTCAATATTTGGTGAGGAGAGAGAAATGCCGCATTACCATTCAGAGAGGCTAGGCTGCCTTGGTGCGGATATTAGGTGTGCATTGCGCTCATTTTTACGACCCCAAGATTTAGGACCGGTCGTAAGCCCAATTCCTGTTCAGGCGAACACGTTAACCTAGAGGCTCGCGAAGGTTACAGCCATGTATGCGCCTTGGTGGACCGTTAATCCGCCTCGCGACAAACCCCTCTTTGGGAAAATGCAAGGACGTTTGAAGAAAATTCACTGACCAAGAATCTGCAGGTCATTAAGATGCACTCAAGTTTTAATGTTAGTGAAGTAGGTGCAGCTTCGGAGGCAGGTATATTTCTTAGGCGGTGTTGACGCTAGTCACGCACGTAGGTATTTTGTTGGCTAGGTACCCTGTGTAACTCTCTGACAGTTGCTTATGTTTTAATCCAATTGGAACTGTCCCTTTCGACAGGGGATGCAGAAGAGTTAAAGAACTTAGCACTGTGTCTATTACTTACCTACCTAGGTACACAAGGCTGCGACCGTCGCTGCCCTATCAGATTACATGCTTCTCACGTATATTATATGCGTCGTTAGGTAGGTGGCAACTTGCTATGCATGGCACTTGGGGTCCCAGATAAATTGCTATCAATAGTAAACTAACAGATATCCCGGCCTCCAAGCGACAAAGTGTAACAAGGGTGTTTCTTTTTTAGCCCCGACCTCGCCTATTCAGGTCCGTATCACTATTATCGTGAGCGGGGGAGCACGAAAGGAAATACGGGTAGCTGAATATGCGATCCGCCGCTTTGGAGGATACATAGATATCGGCAGTCCCAACCCGTAGTTTCTGAAAAGACGCAATCCTAGTGCCTTGGGCTTGCCCGCGCGACTCAAAGGATCGAATGTACGGGAAGGGGCTTTGCTACTGATACGACATAAATCCTGACATGCATCTATACCTGACATGGAATCATCAAATGGGCAGAGGAACTTGATTCTCTAGTTACCTCTCTGAGTTCTAACTGCAGAAGATATGCAGCATCTTTGTATGCCTTGTATACAGGTAACTACACAGAAATAAAGGCATGTGTACCATCAGAGACCAAGGTACAGCCTGCCAGAACCTTCTATCTACTCGATCAATGCCCTAAATTAGAACTCGAGGCAAGCACACAGTAGTCTAGCCAACAAATCTTTACATGATAGTATATACTGTGATTTAAACCTTTTCATCTCTTTTTGGCCTGCTCGGCCCAAATGCACCTAAGTCCAGTAAACATCTCACACATGCTCATGTTTTGTGAGACAACATAATTGAAGATATTGTCTGCGTGAAGTGTTGAGGAGCGAACGACAACCTACGCTCGGGTTCTCAGAACGACAACTCCAAGTTTAATCTGTAGAAGAGCTAATATCTTGTAGGAGGCCCTCTGGCCATAAAGGATCGACAATTTTGAAGGCATAGCGGTTACTTGGTTGAAAATAAGACAGGGAAAGATTACTTAGTAGTTGCTTGACTACTTGTCGACAGGGATGAGGAGTTCCGAAAGACAAGAATTCATCAAGCCGCCCAGTCTAATCTTGCATCAGTAATCGACATAAAAAGTAATTGCAGTATTGCTGTCCTTGAAATGCTAGTTAATTTCATGAAATTAATCAAAGCAATGTATTCATCATTTAAGCTCCATTAAATAGCTGCCGTCGCTCGCTGGCAAGTTGTCTAATTCTTCAAAGCTCGTTATGTCTCGAAAGGTTGAGACACCCATGCGGTCACATTTACTTACCACGCGGTGGCTGACGTGACAGTGTATCTCATAATATTGTATGGAACTTTGGATCTTTATTAATGCGGGATATTATTTTCAACGCTGCAGTGACAAAAAAGACCCGAAAAAGAAAACATCTAGATCATCATGTATAGCTCCTTGATACCACATCCTCGATTGCTAGGTTAGTGAAAAAGACATAATTCGTGAACCGTATCCGAGACAAAAGATGAACTGCATTTGATCAGAAATGCTCTCCCATGGTATTGTCCAACGCAGGATCGTAATGTACGGCCCAAATATTTATAGTAGGAAGAAGGGACCCGCCAAGAAAGCCAAGCCAGCACCAACTATTAATGATCTCTTCATCGAGGCGGCTGCACCTGTGATAGGAGGGTTCCCGATTGTGCCGTTGTTTGACATACCACTGCCAGAGCAGTGACCAGAGCTGCAGCTAGAACCACTTCCACTGCCGGTGCCGGTGCCTGAACCTGAGCTGCTAGAGTTGCTTCCATTACCAGAGCAATGGCCAGAGTGGCAGCTGGAGCTGGATACTGCAAATCCTCCGGTGGGAGCAGGAGGAGCAGCGGGAACGCCATTTGCGGGCGCTGGGGCGGGTGAGGCAATAATAGTAGCAGTAACACCGTTGCCACCGATCTGCACAGTTGGCTGGCCCATGCCAGTAGGTTGGGCGCCGGGGCAGGTGATAACGACTTCGGACTCCTGACAGGCGTGGCAGCTGACCGTGGTAACGACGAATCCTGGGGGCATGGTGGGAGTAACATAAGCGGTCTTATCCCCAACGCAGGTCTCAGTGATAGTGTAGGTGGCTAACCACTGGCTGGTCTCACAGGCGGCGGGCAAGATAGTCTCGTAGATAGTGGTCCATTGTGTCTGGGTGACTGGAGGACAATATAAGAAAGCTGAAGTTGAAGTCACGTTTGCGACGGACATCGTGACGGGTATATTGGAGTGTAATCAACTGTTGATGTGTGATATACTGAAGTATTCTGAGGGTTGGAAAAGAGTGTGTGGTTAAATGAGCGAATGTGGTTTGCTAGAGCTGTTGCTTAAAAGAGCGTGGTAGCCAAGAGGCTTTGAGTGAATGAATGACTGTGAGCGAGTGATGGCGAAAGCGGAACGGAAAAGGCCGGGCAAGTCTACCGTCTTTATACCAGGAACGAACGATGGCATCGCCGTCGCGCACCACCTAGACGACCTACCTTAGCTTTGAAGGCATAGCAACAAGTGATCCATAACAAACCCTCTGGCAGGTGTAATAATAGCAACGGGAATGATGAGGCATTCCTCCCTGGTGTAGAGAACGTAGATCAAGCCATGCAAATTTGTTACACGGTGCTTAAGCCCCAGTCTGAGTGCGACATTTGGGATATTCAAGACACGAGTGACTGAGACCTGCCATGCTTTGTGTTTCGCGCGGGCATTCTGCCCCGCAACTACAGCAACAACGCATCAGATGTCCGCTCGTTAGAACTTCGACCTTGGATGGCGTGGACGCTGTATTAACACGTAGATATATGCCAACATGTTAGCTGAAGTAGTTACGAATATGCTCATGAACACGAATTTTGGGTGAAGTGCCTGATCGGGAATCAACTACGATACTTAAACTTGCGAAAAATATTGCTTCCTAGCAAGAAGACGACGATTGAACGTCATCGCTATCATGCGTCGACATAGGCTTACGAGACTTATTGCTAAGGCACTTCGTTCCGTAGTGATTCACGCGAAAACATGATGATTCAAGGCACTTCATAGTATGTTTCCTTTCAAATCGACATCTCCCGTCCACAGTCCGAAGACGAGCGGGAGACTTCCTAGTAAGGAGATCCTTCTCCAGAGTATATTCCCAAAGGGAATGGCAACTCGTCACTGTAAAAATGTCGAGGTGACGGTCGTGGCGACTCTGTTAATACTTTTTGATCTGAAGAAGAAAAAGAGAGAAAGTTTTGAAAACTTGGGAGCCACTAGCACGTTTTATGGAATATTTTCGAGTGGAGAACTGGCAAGCCGTCAATTCTGCTCTGTCGGCTGTAAGACAGCTGTGGCAGCATTAGCCCCACCTATGAACCCACTTATTTACCAAGATAACGTGGTAGCTCTTATCGACGCCAACTTGTTGTCCCATGTCCAATACCTTCAGACTCGCGCCATCCAGCAAGCATGCCGGCAGACGACTACGTCTCGGCCGGGACCGGTGGCGCCCTTAAGCTCAAGGGCGCGAAGGTCCAAAAGGCCAAGAAGAAGAAAAGCAAGAGCAAGGATAAAGACAAGTCTGCGAGTCTCGACCGGGCCCTGTCCACCACATCGACAGAACGAGACGGCACCAAAGACGTCGAGAAGGCGACGACGCCGGACCGCGGGTCCGATCCCGAGCCCGAGTATAAGACGGAAGCAGAACGACGACACGAAGAAGCAATGAAGAAGAAGGTAGCGCAGATGCTCCCCATAGTCTGGTCTGGTCGTGTTTGGATATGCAGAAGACGCTAAGCTAACTCTTGCCATGCACACAACAGATGCAACGAATGCTCGAAGATCCAGCCCTCGCATCGGAAATCAAAAAGACTCATAAAGAAAGGGTAGAGAGTCTGAACACGTACTTATCCAAGCTAAGCGAGCATCACGACATGCCCAAGATTGGCCCCGGATAAGCTCTCTCTTTCGGATGCGCAGCATGTGCTTGGCCACCCACTACAATAGAATGTAAAGACAACTCTCAAGGTTTGCATTTTGGTACGACACGCTCTAGCTCATTTCTCTAAACTCAAGAAGAAGAAGCGTCGGAAACATCTTATGGCAATGCTCAAGGAACTTGCTCCTACGCTAGCCCTACCACACCCTTCCGGATAAGAGAGGTCAAAGCTAGGCTTGTAATGACGTGATAAGAACATAGATAATGATGGCCTACCTGGAAAATGAGAATGAAATCAACGAAGCTGGTCTTATCTACCTGGCAATTTGTGGGTATTCGGAATTGGTGACCCAACCTACATAAGTAGCTTCGTTAGTTTACTGATGTATGCGAATGAGATGATAGCTCATTTACCCCTCAATTCCGATACGTAGTGATATGTTGATATCTGGACTGGTACCCTGCATGTAGTGTGATGCCGCGCGTATCGTAACGTGCACACCTCAAGCTGGTGGCGAGAATTGAGACTGTTGGTGTCGGTGTAGTTATTAAAATTACTGATACGGCCTAATCTAAATTTTCTATGATCTATGTTGCTTTGCAGATGCCATTCTATTAACAATTTTGTTGTAGTCGTAATTCGTTAAAAGGCGCGGAAATGATAGCCAAATCCTCCATCGCCTGTACTATGCCGAATGACCTATCTGATGTGACCAATCTGCATATGTATGCATCGCCAGTTGATAACCTTCCGGAATTTTTTTCGCCGAATCCAACGCTGGGTGTATTCCAAACCTAGTTAAACTCGCTAAACCAGGGGCAACCTTGAGGCAACGTTCTACGATCATTTTCGTTGACTAAGCCAGCATAACACCGCCAAGGAGGAGGCCAGCAATGATTTCGAACCCGGGTCCTCTCACAATCGGAGCTGCCGAATCGGTCTGCAGACTACCCATGCCGGTTGTTGGCGTACCATCGTTGTCTCCTTCACTAACACCGGGTGTTATGACCGCTACCTCCGTGACGACGGTCACGGCACCGCCAGGAAGAGTCGACGTGAAGGTCGACGTTGTTGACGTCGGCTTAGCAGTGGTTGAGTGTGAGATTGCGGAGGAGGCTGGTTGATGTTAGAACGGGACTATGCAGTATTGAGACTCCTCTAGAAATGAAATCCGAGTAAAGAACGTAGACACTGATCTTAACCAATTTCTACTTTGCAACTAAAATTTTGGAAGAACTTACTACCCTTAGTAGAAGAGTCCACATGACTAGAAGACTCAGTTACGGGCGTTGAAGACGATGAGGTTGGGTCGGGCGTCATCGTAGGGGTCTCTGATGTGCTACTTGGCTCGGTGGTAGGAGCAGGGGTGGGAGTTGGTGTGGCTGATGACGATGGCGTCGGTGTACTTGATGGAGTTTCTGTTGTTTCCGTAGGTGGCGTCTCTGTGGATGTGGTCGGCTCCTGAGTGGATGTAGTAGGTTCCTCAGTTGAAGTCGTCGATGGTGCATCCGAGGTACTTGTAGTAGGTACCTCAGAAGAAGAGGTCGGGGTATCCGAGGTGCTCGTATCGTTCCCGGAAGCTTGCCGAACAGCCAATTGAACAATGCTTGTTGCTAGTGCGGGACTCCTTGCGTAGATATCTTCTACGACACTATGGTCGGAGCTGAACAAACCATTGGGAACGTATTCATGCACAAGCTGTTGGAGCGCCCGGGGTGAGACGGCGCCTAACAGACGAGAGAAAGTCGTCCGAACTTGTTCTCGATCCACCGTACTGTCTACGCCCTCCAACCCCACGGAGTCCTCTTGCCATGACCTCGCACCAATGGAGGCGGCGTTTGTGAAAGAGGCATAGACGACGAAGGTGTAGAGAAGTTTTTGCATGGTCGGCATCATATCGAAGAGCCTTGGCCTATTTCCTCGGCTGGACACACTTGAGAGTATTTGTTCTTTCACGGGTGCCGGGGAATATCACTCAAGAGGCCCGTCTGGAATATGGTTGGATGCTGATGGTTAACTAGTAAATTAAGACATAAGAAAGAGATGCAAGAGAGAAGACGTAGAGATCGGATGAAGGCTGGCAGATATTCGATCAATATATACTATAATGGATAAGTACGGTAGTGCAAGACTAGCAAGGGGACTGGGCCGTTACACTGCCCGGCGGCTACAAGCTACCTAGGTAGCTTCATGGGCCGGGATGGGCCTTGAAACGAGCCGCAGTTTACATGGTTTTGGCTTACCAGCTGGGTGGTGCCAGATCATCAAGTACGGTACTGTACGGTTCTATTAATGGATGCCCAAGAAAAAGGATAGGATAAGAGATGGAGTACAAAGCCTGCAGTATTCGGACTCACAAACCCCCTGCTGTAACCATACTGTATTTTAGCATACTCAGAATAAGCAAGCAGCAGTAACTCGTCCATGTAGATTTTGAAAACATACCTCTCTCGCCTCTCTGGCTTGCTTTTACGTACAGCAGTCCACTGGTCAATGACCTGTTCACCGAAATACAGCGCTGTGCACTGTAAACTATAGCTATAGTACAGTGCCCTATAATCATACCCCAAGGTGACAAGGATTTTGACAACCTCTTTTTTCCTTGTATCTCGTGTTCCGGAAGTTTAGTTGTATGATGCTAGTTGGGATGACGAGTAAACAAGCATACAGACCCGGCAAACTCGGCCCAATCTCTAAGCCTCCATGAGCCCCATAGCTGAGTAGCGGACCCCTGTGTAAGTCGTATGGCGATACAGTGCATTTCGTGCTCCGTTCTAGGGAACGACTGATTACAGCCGCATTTTATATAATTACATCTTGTACGGAGGTAATTGACGGCATTATCATATTCTATCCTCTACTTATATACCATGTCTCACAAAAAGACTGCAGATGATAGATAGCCATCCATATCAAGATACGTCTGTGCGATTGAATCAATGACGTCTACGTGCGTGGGTGGGCCTGAATCTATGATAGTACTAGCGTGATTACAGTCCGAGCCACAGCATTGCGCATTTCTGTGATCAGCTTGGAATACGAGATTCTTCACCATGTAAGTACAAATTGCTGAGAAAGCTATGCGCGCGGGTGGGTTGGTACGGCAATGAAGATCGCTTAACGGCATGGATTTCAAATGCTGATAGCCGTTCTTCACCAGATTTCCGCTCTTCTGGTTTCGTCAACCTGACATAAGTAGACAACCAGTGCGGGAAGCCATGCGCTCTATGTCATCTGTTTGCCAATACCACTTTGGAGATGGGATATTGTCTAACCCATCATCTGATGCACACTATCTACAGAACATTACCAAGCCTCAACAAAAACCATTGCCAAGCTGACCCGATTTCAACGTTATAGCAACGAAAACGAGTGTGGCATTTTTGGTCTTTACTCTCTTCTCATCTCCTATCAAAAGAAACAAACTGATTAAACAGAGTACCTAGGTAGGTTGAGGTAGGAGTCAAAAGTTGACAGTAGAGATGTCAATTACCTGAAGATTGTAGTCTTATCGATAAAGAGATTGGCATCTACCTCCAATGTAGGTACATGTAGATAGAGTGTCGAGGTACCTACCCACGTAGTAGAAGCGCTGCCGGCTCTAAGGTACACGTAGGCAACTAGATGAGGTAACTAAACAGCTCACGAGATAACCTCTCGAAACAACATGTGATTGTTCCCATCGGCTCTAATCTTGCGCAAGCATTTCCACTGTTAACTTTGGGCTCTTTTCTTTTCCAACTCGCCCGACCATGAGATATTAAGACCATGACTGCGTCCCGACAATAAGAAACACCAACTCTTCAACTTCCCATGACACCGGACGCATTGTGAGGCCAATTGGTCCCCCCCATTATGCCTGATCATCTTGGCCCTTCAACTACAGCCTATGAAGACGTTTCGACACGCCCCGACCGCAACAGCGTGAGGAGGCTGCTTTCACGGTCACCTCATCCTTACCATCGCCAGACTCAGGAGCTGCTTGAACCCTCGAGTAGCCTTGCCATCAGACAAACCCCCCCGCCCACCGATAGCGGCACCGAAGCCGACGATGAACACTTCCTCAAGGGCTTGCCCGCTCCGAGGAGGCTACACAAGGGCCTCCGTGGGCTGAACGAAGTTTCATCTGGTACCTCTACTCCCTTCCTCGCGCATACGCCGCTCCTTGATGAGGAAGGTAGGCGATTCTTCTCGGGCGCAAAGAAGGACACGTCGTGGAATGAAGCTGCCTGCTCCACCGCAGATAAATGGAGGAGGAAGAGAGCTCGAGAAGTTGTCCGTCGCTCGACCGAGCTGCTCCTCATTGGTATCTTGAGTCTGTCGGTATACGCCAATGCGCAGGTGCGACCCATCTTACAAAGGTCCAGTCGCGGTAATACTCCTGCTACTACGCTGCTGTTCCGGCTACAATAGCTGATTTGATCAAAATTCATGCAGAACTCCGTGACACCATAGCAACGGTAGTGGCTTTGCTCGTTTTATATCCCCTACGACTGCTACTTTGGGCCTATTCACACCGAAAGTCTTCGAGATTACTACCTATCACGGTGCCCTCGGCGTTCGACCCAGCACCCCTTTTCTACCCTCCGACCATAACTCTCTTAGTTTCGTCCCTAATTGCTGTCGACAACCCAGCTGTGCTCCTCCCCAATATTGTCCTTGCTCTCTGCTCCTTACCGCGGGCCCTGATTCCTACGCCGTCCCTTGCCAGCGAAGATGTTAGCCCGCTCCACTGGGTGATAACTTGTGCGCCCTTCGTCATACCCCGTATCCTAAGCGATCTCGCCATCGCCCCGATAGATTATGAGAGCACGGACTCCATATCTGCAACTTTTCCTCCAGAGGCAGCAATCCTTCTCTATCCTTTGCATTGTAGCCTTCTTCACGTCCTACATACTCTGACGACCACCAGCCTCCTGACAGCGGAGCTGCAGCTACTCTCTATTGGCCTCATAAACATCCTTCTCCTATCCTCATCACCGCAGATCACTATCCTAAAAGCAATGCTCTGGGTGGGTGGCCTCGATATCCTAGTATCTTGTAGTAAGCCAATTCAGTGGGGGATAGCGCTCGCTCGTGTACCCAAGTGGCGCTTCAAGCGATCATCGACCCTCGTGAAACGAAGTCCCGTTTTCCTCTCAACACTTAAGTCATGGCGGAGGATGAGACATGATCTGTTCCATGCGCCCCTAGATAGCTCCTCCTGCAGCTCGTGCGAGGCCATTGACGATCCAGATGACACAGACGACTCTGCTGCCCAGATTTCAAGAGGACTCACTCGGGTACGGACCATTAATGCAGACGGTGCGCCGTCTGTTCGAGACTGCGAAGTGAGTTCCTTCTGCGGGGTCGATAGTGTTCTAGAGAAAAAGCCAGAAACGACACAGGCTCGTAGACATACTCTGCCGACGATCGGTGGGCAACGAAAACCCCAAACACATACTCCTTCTGGCCGAAAAAAACGGTCGGCGTCCGTCTCTATCAAGGCTTTCGTCTCGCTCACTTATCAACAAGCGGTATTGCGCAAGTGGGTCTATGCTTTGTACGTTTACATTTGCATCTTCGCCACTATATTCCTTCCCTTGCATCCGATTGGCGTCAAGGAAGTAGTCATGCGTGAATCGCTACACGGCGACGAACCAGTAGGCTGGGCCTTGGGTTACCTATTTGGAGATATCCAATGGTTCAGGTGGCAGGTCGTCAGCCACAACCTAGGACGGTGGATTTATCTTCCACTTAGATTATCTCAAGACGCAGACCGAACCATAGGGCAAGGACGGGTCGAATACTACAGATCTCTTCTTGGCGAGGCAAACACTCGTTTGTTACTCAGCGCGTACTGCTTGGTAGTCATTGCCGTGGGCCTCGTTGTGGTCTTCAGGTTGTCGCCAGTCTGTGAGGTGGATACGCGACGAAAAGTGTTCCACTTCATGATGGTAGCCATGTTCCTCCCCGCGACGTACATTGACCCATGCTTCGTAGCACTAGCTCTTTCCATCGTACTCTCTGCTTTCCTACTTCTCGATCTCCTACGAGCGAGCCAGCTACCTCCCCTATCCAAACCGCTTGCTCTCTTTTTGGCCCCTTACGTTGATGGGCGTGACCTTAGGGGACCAGTCGTCATCTCGCATATTTTTCTCCTCATTGGATGTGCCATTCCTCTCTGGCTCTCTCTTGGGTCACTACCTAGGACCGGCTTTGGCCACCTGCAAGGTTGGAGTGTTCCTACTCGAGAGATTGCTATGGTATCTGGCGTCGTTTGTGTTGGCTTAGGCGATGCGGCTGCTTCCCTAATCGGACGGCGTTATGGTCATCACAAGTGGCTTTGGGGCGGGGGAAAAAGTCTCGAAGGCAGCGTCGCCTTCGCTACTGCGGTATTCTTAGGCTTTATGGTCGCTCATACATGGCTGCGATTTGGCGGATGGGCGGCTACAAATCGACACTCCGATACCTGGCAGGTCACGATGCAAAAGACGGGCGCCTGTGCTGGCGTGGCCAGCCTCACAGAGGCCGTACTCACCGGCGGGAATGATAATGTCATCGTACCTATAGTCTTATGGACCTGCGTGAAAAGTCTAGGCGTTTAGGGCACGAAAAAAAAGAATGAAATCGGGAAGGCAGTGGTCATTAGCATAGGACAACAGGGGTGGAGGCATGAATCGGGTCAGTGCATCACTTGGCGTAACGGTGGGAAACAGAGGAGGCATTTGATTGACTGCATAGAGAAATGTGGTAAATAAGGCGTGGAGTTCTCGTTTTTTCCCCTTGTCTTTATTCCAGCGAATGGGGTTTTATATATACCAAACTTTTTCTAATCGTTTTCGAATCGCCATGATAGATGGATGACAGCTTCCAACTTACAGGCTGTCTACCTAAATAGAGAGCCAGACAGAGTCAGGATTTCATCTAGAAGATGGGAGACGTGTACCCTATGTAACAACACTCATCAGAATAAATCTACTCTTCCACCTTCATGAGATAAGTCGGTTGAATAATAGGTACCTATTAATGTGATTGATGCCAACCCGGCTAGTGTGCCACGTAGATACTGGAAGCGAACACGCCTTTGGCTTTTCTTTTCTAATTGCGAAGTCGTATAAAATATCCTTTAATATCTTACTCTAGAGATCAGGCTACCCAAGTCGTATTAATGAGTCAGTCACAATGCAAGAATTCCTGCCCAAATCCATGTCCCTGTTCTCTTCAGATGTTTATAGGCCGAGTTTTCTCCAGATCTAACTATGATAGATAGATTCTTTACTAGTGATTCAAATCCGTCGAGCGCCGTAATCTCCGCCCCGTTATCTCCCGTGGCATTTCTGACCTTGCTGCTTACGACATGGCGATCAACACCAGCCGATTTGTATAGTGAGTGCCCATGAGATGTCCCCCCAATGTCAGTGTCACTACTGCAGCCTCACAGGTGCTGTGCGAGTCGCGGAACCCCGACACCCGTCAACACATTATTAATGCCCCTAGCACTAGCGACCAATTAAACAGTTTTATATGATGCTTCTTTGTATGTGTCCTCTAGTAATATTTATAAAGTACACATCCGTACCAGCGAAACAAAAGGAACGGATCCGGTGATAAGTCCTGTTTTGCGGCATCCGGAGAAGCAACGGTGATACGAATGCGCCCTGACGTTTGTTATTATCTCCGGGCGTTGCTAAAATATCTATATCCCATTCGAAGTGGATAGTTAATTTTATGCTCTGCATGTGATGGCCGTCAAAGACAACTAAACTCCTGCATACTGAATGACCTACACGAGTGATTGTTTCAATTAGAATGGAATAAAAAGGACCTTGCAGGAGCTCATCACGAAATCGTCACATTGTAAATAAACAATGCGCGTAAAAATCAACTCAGTTGCATTGAAAGTCCACGGCAAGAGTCATAATGTTAGGTATTGGTGTCCGTGCACGTAGGTATAGACAGTTTACATGCTGGCGGAGTTCAGCCATTAGGTATTATTCACAAAGGCGGCAGCGCGGTATGCTACCCTGTTTGCACCCGAGTTCTAGCCCCTCAACGCCCGTGGCTTTGTGCACAAGAAGGTACTTCTACGTAGCACATGGCGGGCTTGCACTATCACAATTAGTCATGATACAACTTGAATGGTAAGCTTCCTTCGGCCGACCAGAATTCCGCACTCCGCAACGTCTCTTTCTCTCTCTCAGCCTTCTGGTCTTCTGACGTATATTGAATGCAGCAATATATTGCTACCATACTGCATTGAACTAGAAAAGTAAGTCAGAATGAGTCACTTTAATACCGTCGTATTCCGTATTTGTTCTTTCTACCTCGCCCTTGGAAGGCCATCTGTATAGGCAGAAGGATATGGATGACAGTGGAAAAAGAAAAAGTCTCCGGTTCTTTGAGGTTACGATAAGGCCAAGACAGGCCGTCTACGTACCTGAGTAACCGACACAAGCCCACTAACCGATAGATATTTAGCGCTATAGGTCTTACTGGTCTACGTGAACTACACTACCTACAGAAGTAGATGCCTAAGAAGTACCTTAGCCAAGGTAGCCTTCTCTCTTTATATCGCCTTTCGTCTTTCATATCATAATATCATCATTGTTATACACAAGCAAGCTGCAAGCTGACACATGTTTATCGCGATTAGGCAGCCAAGTCTAGCCAGGTGAACAAGCCACGACTGATTACACTCATCCGTTATCACATTTACCTCGAATTGCTAGCTTCCAGCTGCCTACCCGCTTGACAAATTCTAGTATCTAGCCTCTGAGTGCTTCTCTGTTTGACTTGATGTTTGGATCGCGATCCGCCTATTCAACTAGGCGTTGATTGAGATACCGATTCGTCTAACTAGATCTCACACGTGAACTACGCCCAAGGCTGACGTCGACTTGCGCGCCCCCACCTGAAACCATCTGTTTGTCTGCCCGTCTCGTCACTGAGATGGCGACCACACCGGGGAAGACACCGAGGGTTCTCGCATGTGTGCTTGTGAGGCCTCCTGCATTCTCTGACCCCTGCTCTCAACTTATGGAGCGTTGTTTACTCATAGAATTATGGTAATAGTGCCAAAACCGCAAGATCAAATGCGATCGCCACAGTCCTTGTTCGAACTGCGGTTAGAGGATCCCTCTTCTCTCGGTCTTGCGCTCATATATTCTGATAGCTAACGCTGCGCTTCAATTGTACAGTCAAGGTCAGCTCTTGTGACAAGCATACCGGACTTCACTAAACTGTGTTGCCCAGGCAAATGTTCCATGCACTCCGAGCACGCCGGCACCGCCGCGCAAGCGTAGGAGACCCAACCAAGATCTCCAACAGAGGCTAGCGCGCTGCGAAGAGCTGCTTTCCGAGTACACTTCAAACCCGCGCACTCCCTCCAGTGATCCCCCATGTCGAGATGAGCCCTGGAAACCCATGGGCAAGTTGGTCATCGACGATGATGGCACCAAGTTCACCGACAGTCATCTATGGGCCACTGTGCATCGCGAAGTAAGTGAGCCTGCTACAGCCCCTGGGGTCCTGCACCGTGCTGAGCTATGCCCAAGAACCCTTGTGGCTCATAAATTCTCCTGGTCAAGCTAATCTGGGCTTAGATCTCTGCTATGCGCGAAATCCTAGACGACGATGAAACGTTAGAAGATTATTATACACCTAGTGATTCTCGCACACCCGAGAACTACACGAGCCTAATACTGCCGGAAGGCACTGATGCTGACGGTAATGTTGAAGACTATCGACCGTCTCCGGCACACGCTTTCCGTCTGTGGCAGACGTTTCTTGAGAAAGTAAATCCGTTGACCAAGGTCATCCACGTACCCTCCGTACAACCCAAGTTGGTAGAAGCCACTACGAATCCAGGATCCATCCCCAAGAATGTCGAGGCACTCCTCTTCTCCATATATGTCATGGCTGTTACTGCCATGGACGAAAGGGAGTGCCAGCAACAGCTAGGATGTCCAAAGCAGGAGGCCTACCAACGATTTTCTACAGGGTGTCGAATAGCTCTGAAGCGCATTGGTATTTTAAGTACCTATGACCTTGTGGTTTTGCAGGCTTTGGTGCTATACTTTGTGAGTTCGCTAGGTTTGTATTGCGGTGTTTGCATTAACAGTCCTAGTTCTCACTTTCAGGCCGTGTTGATCGTCATGTTGCTTGGATCCTCAACGGCGTTACTGTAAGGATTGCCCAGAAGATGGGGCTCCATAGAGACGGCGAGCTACTCGGACTCCCGCCTTTCGAAACCGAAATGCGGAGAAGGATATGGTGGCAGATTATTCTGATCGATACTGTCTATGCGCTGATGTCTGGCCTTGGCCACTCTTTCCTCCCACGGTCGTGGGACACCAAACAACCAAACAACATTCATGATGCAGATCTATACCCTACCATGACGTCGTTGCAGCCAAGGAACGGTCCGACTGACATGATCTATTGCTTGATTTGCTACGAGATGGCGAAGATGGTGATAGATACACCGAATCTAGAAGCTGTCATTCTAGGTAACGAGGTTAGTTTGAATCAAGTCTTTTAGCCCTTTTCCACGGCGCCTCGAGGGTAAGAGTCGATTAATAAGGATTGATCTCGTATTACTACTCCTGGTTGACTCTTAGACTTTCGACAATTGTTACTATATGAACAGCAACATTAACGCAAAATCAATGACTAGACTGGCGTTACCGACCTAGTTCCTCCCGAAGAGGTAGAAAAAGCGCGACGGCGCATTAACGAACTCGACGACACTATTGTTCATATTTTAGAAAACTACGGCGATGTTTCAATGGGTCCTATACATGAGCTAGCGGCGGCGACGCGACATGTGCTCATCGCAAAATGCAAGGAACTCGTTTGTCCTGCAAAAGACCAACCTGAGGCATGTCAACCCCGTCATATTATTTGCTTGTGCATTTTATTTTTACAGCCTCATTCTCGCGGCTCAGTCCAACGCTGGGCGTAGAATGCGGGCAGGGTTCTCGGCTCGTCACGTACTGCTGCATTGACATCCCTATTTGCATCGTGACCCCGGCCAAACTTCAGATGAGTTATTGTACTGACTTAGATTTGTTGTAGTGGGGTACTGAGATCCATGGTCCCAAGGACAACCTATTCAAGATGTCTATCGCCAATTTGGAGACTGACTTGAAGATGTACCACACGACACGGCTACAAGGACAGTTCTTATGGTTCAGTATGTGAAGACTTGATTAAAATAGTACTCACGGATGACTAATGTTAGGCAATAGTGCTCACCCAGTTTCAGATCGAGATGTTGATATTCATGACTGGTCAGCTGAGCGAGCGGACCACGGGGACTCTCGTAGACAGAGCATGGACTGTCATCGAAGAGCATTATAAGTTTCATGAGGAGCTACTCATACCATCCTCCAAGATATATTTAGCGCTCGCTATGCTTGTGGTTCGAGGCTGGAAAGCGCGCGAGACGTCATTGCGACAGACGACAGGAGTGACGCCGACGACGCCAGACTATATTCTCAAATTACAAGCCCTCGTACCGCGGATGGAGCAAAAGAACACACGAGTGAATGAGGCAGCTAGTACCGCAAGCGTCGCTTCATCGACAAACAAGGCGACAGCAATGGGCATGCCGTGGGATCAGATGCTCGGCTTTGTCGATGTCGGGTCTTTGGATTGGGACATGTTTGCAGGGACGGGCGAAAATCTGGGGGTTAACTCGGTAGGATACGGGATGGGATTCGTGGGTCAGCAGAACAATTCCTGGATGCAATTCAAACGTGACGATTGGAATGAGTAAGGCTAGATGGATATGGATAGAAAGGCGGACATTCCAACATTGTGAATGTAGAAATCGCTACTCACATTGGACTCTGGCGCACATATGATCTTAATAACAATTTATCTATCAAGATGTGAACAGGTATGGACTCAATTAGGATCCAAGTTTTTAGACCGTCCCCACCAATGCAATCCGTGGGAATTGTTGTACAGTAGTAGTCAAGGTAGTTATCGAAAAGTCTATTGGCCACTTTCTACCAAGGCGTGTGTCACCATTCGGACCCGAACCCACGTTACGCAACCGAACTAAGATTTCGGTAACCCTGTTTCCGCACGTGTCTGTCTCTCCCCTGTAAAAAATCTCCGAGCTGCCCATGTAAATACGATCCTGTTCATTGGTGATCGGTGCCGAGAACTAGTTCCTGGCCGCCTTACGACGTATAACATATTGAACGCGAGCTGTAACTAAATAAAGCATAGCTTAGAAAGATATTGGGTAACGGCACGACGGGACGGGTTCTTGGCGGGTGCTTAACGACCCCGCGATAAGATGGTGCATTTTGTAAAATGCTTAATTACTCGCCCTATTTCTACTTTATCCGATGGATCGGTGCGGGTTGTTAACGGACCCGAACACCGGCTAGACCCGACCTCCGTGGTCTCATCCAATCGGTCGAAAAACATGATGGAGAATTGGATGTTTTCTTTGTCATTCGTAGTGAATCACCCTTTCTATACCTGGTAAGGAGGAATATGCTACCACGAGACGGCGGCCTAGACTGGCCAACTTTTGCGCTTGTTGATGGGGAGCCTCAATCTAAATGACGAGGTTAATTTTTTTTTCTTCTTTTCTCCCCTTTCCCCCCTGTAGCACGTTACCCAGGGTTACTTATGTATATAGCTTTCCGTCCCTCGCTCCCTTAGATACAACTTAGCTTGGCGAACATCAACTCGTCATAACCCGTTCAGTTTCTCTAAATCTGAGATTGGATCCTGATTTATCTCCTGCGCTGCCGCATAAACCTGTAGCTACGTTTCATCGGTCAAGACGCATAAGTTACGACAAAAACAGAATCCGGAAGCGCCATGTTCGGTCGGGACAAGAAGCAAGACCCGGCGCCAGGCCAAGTCCCGGATGCCGGAGTGGAAAAGACAAGCCCAGACGACGTCAACGATACCGCAGCCGGGCTCACCACGGTGCAAACAACTACTTCTATGGGACACGAGTACCCAAGAGGGATAAGGCTCGCCTTGGTTTTATCATCCGTTTACATCTCTATCTTCCTCGTCTCGCTCGACCGACTGATCGTCACGACGGCCATTCCCGCCATCACGAATGAATTCGACTCGCTCCCCGACGTCGGCTGGTACGGTGCCGCCTACTTGCTGACGTCGTGTGCCTTCCAGCTGCTGTTCGGCAAGCTCTACAGCTTCTATCCCATCCGTGTAGTCTACGCCCTTTCCGTGTTATTGTTCGAGGTCGGCTCTGCGCTGTGCGGCGCCGCCCCCAACTCGATCGCTCTCATCATCGGTCGAGCCATCCAGGGCGTCGGCTCCGCGGGTATCTTCTCGGGCGGCATCGTGGTCATCGTCTATGCCGTCCCCCTGCACAGACGGCCCTTCTTCCAGGGCCTCATCGGCGCTGTCTTTGGCGTCTCCTCTATTCTTGGACCTCTGGTCGGCGGCGCTTTCACGACCAACGTCACGTGGCGCTGGTGTTTCTACATCAACCTCCCGTTCGGAGGCGTCGCCCTAGCTATCATTATTTTCCTTCTGCGCATCCCGGATCGACCAGAGACCAGACAGTCCACCAAGGCCAAGCTCGCGCAGCTCGACGCCCCTGGCACCATCGCTCTCCTCCCCTCCGTGGTATCTATTCTTCTTGCTCTGGAATGGGGCGGCCTAGAATACCCTGTGCGTCTTTCTCCTCCAGCTCTACGTTTATCTCATTGACTAACTTGGCACAGTGGAATGACCGTCGTGTCATAGCCTTGTTAACGCTTGGAATTTTCCTGGCCATCGTGTTCATTCTAGTCCAAGTCTTCTTACCGGCGACAGCTACCATCGCCCCACGAATTTTCAAGCAGCGATCTATCTTGGCCGGTTTCTGGACCACCATAGCTCTCGGATCCCAGATGATCATCTTCAGTTCGTCACCCAATCTAAGATTCATATCGGCTGCCGGGTGCTAATCTGATTACCTAGTCTATTTCCTCCCCATCTGGTTCCAAGCCATTCAGGGTGTGTCCGCTGTGGACTCTGGTATTCGCCTGCTTCCCACCACCCTTTCCGTCGTTGTTTCCTCTATCGCCAACGGCATCTTCGTTACTAAAATCGGCTACTATACTCCATCGTAAGTGTATTCCCCCCTGTCCGCGCAAACAATAACATCTAACGAGTCGTGCGCGTAGTATGATTGTGGGTACGGCTATACTCAGCGTTGGTGCTGGTCTGCTCACGACACTACAACTCGACACCGGGATGGCCAAATGGGTTGGCTACCAGGTAATTTACGGGGTATGTGACCGCCTAATCTCCTGATTTTCAGATCACAGTTTCAACTAACAATTGTCGTCAATTTAGTTCGGCCAAGGTCTCTGCTTCCAAGCACCGAATCTCGCCGCGCAAACAGTTCTCCCCAAGAAGGATGTCTCCGTGGGCGCATCGCTCATGTTCTTCAGCCAGATTCTCGGCGGCGCCATCTTCGTGTCCGTCGGGCAGAACGTGCTCAACAACCAGCTGGTGCAGAGGTTAAGCCACATACCCGGTTTCTCAGCCGGCCTGATCCAGTCGGGCGGTGCGACGAGCCTGATCGACTCGTTCCCGGGCGAGTACCGCCACGACGCCCTGGTCGCCTACAACGAGTCTCTGCGAACCGTCTTCAGGGTGGGACTCGTCCTGGCCGCCCTGACTGTCCTCGGCGCCCTCGGCATGGAGTGGAGGAGCGTGAAGAAGGAGGCGCCAGACGCCAAGCCCAAGGACGTCGAGACGGGCGCCGCTGCCGATACCACTACGGAAAACAAGTCCGATAGCGAGACGCCGGCACATGGATCCACGCATCTCGCGGACGAGAAGCCGGCGTCCCGCGCAAGCGATATCGCCGAGAGCTCGGACGGTCCTGGCAAGCCGTCGCTCGAGAAGTAAGTAATCAGCTTCTCGAAGACAGCGGTAAACGACACTTAATATTCAATGATGTTGGGCATATATGGCATAGATCGGCGTTTGAGTTGTTAGCATTAGTTTATACCCAGGCATTTTTGGTGATAGGAATCATAGACTCCCCTCAGTTACCTATGAGTCGAGTCCAAGTAGGTACCCATGTATATAATATATCAAATTCAATGAGTGAACATTAATTATCATTCATTAGCTTCTCCTCCATACCTCTTGAATCAGAACCCCGCGGCGGCGTTTGGGGAATACAATAACGCGTACCTACATCTATCCAGTATAAGCTAACCAGATGAAGTTGCAGCTCTTAGCAACGCGTGTTCACTCTTACTAGGCAAGTTGTTTGTGGATTGATCTATTTATTCTCAAAGGCTTACGTATGTGCTGGTAGGCATGCCCTGCAATGTTACGGGGCGAGACATTTGTCTATTTGTCTCATCAATCCCGGATCCCGGGTTTCGGTCCCCAATCCAGACCAGAACGATGGAAAACAACCACAACTTTGGTAGAACCAGTATAACACAAACACTTACATCCTCGTGATCAGGCTTCCTTCAATAAGAGTATGTCTCTTCTCACAAACAACTCCGTCCCCTCAAAAAATCCCCTGACTAATGAAAGCAAGGATCAACTCGACAATTCGACCTCCTACCCGCTTTTCACACTCCACTTGACCCCGTGTATTTTATTCGCTGACATCACCCCTTTTCGTCATATTGCAGCATTCCTGTCTTAATATCTATATATCAACAATACTGCGTATACATACACCATCACAAGAAGAAAAGGATATAAAACAAAATGGACGACGCAGAAGCCGCAGTCCAAGTCCACTATGACAGCGACTGGACACCATTGTACGTCGTCCTGGGCGCGATACCAGTCATATTCATCGTCGTGGCTATAATTTCGACATGGCGGGATCGGATGAGAGCGAAGAGAGCAGCGCGCCACCTTGAGAATCTGAAGTAGCAGCACCAATTCACCGCAACGCTCTTCTGGTGTAAGGTTGGGGATCGCCGGAATCCTGATTCTTAAGCTAGAATTCGTATGTTTGTTTTCTCAAGGCAGAGAGCTTACAGCCACGACAACCGCCACCAAAGAGCTATTGTTAGCCGCAATGAATATACGCAAAGCGGTCTCACGAAGACCTCCACTGTACCACCACAACCGAATTCTTTTCGCCCAACTAAACCATCCCGGATATCCCGTTGCAGTCTCAGAGCGTGTTGCGCAATTGGATCCCGTATGATGGAGGAAGTTGGGAGTGCATACCCATTCAGACCACTACCGATTCTCTGAAAAGAATCATGCTCGGTCAAAAAAACATAAACACTTTTAATAGCAAGTCCTATATGAACAGACGCGGGTCGTCATCGGGTCTATATGAAATCAGCGGCGAACGCACCGGTGCCAGGCTGAAAAACTCAATCAGGCAGGCAATGCACGTTAAACATATTTAGAAGAGTTCTCGAAGAGAAACAAGTCGAGCTGAACGATTCTATACGGCGCATGAATACCCCAGGTAACTACCGGTATTGCGCAAGCAGTCCCAGTTTCAGATAAATAATATATCTGAGATCAGTCAAACCTCATATTTCCACACCCGTCTAAAACCAAAGATTGTAAACAGAAAGTGAGTGAGCCAGTAGACCGTATATTACCACTTGTGATCAAAAACGCCAAATCCAGCACTCGAGTGACGAAAGGACGTTATCCTGTGCAATTGCGCCGACGCCGTGTGCATGGTAAGAATAAACAACAACTATATACACCAAGTAGTTCCAACAGGGTATCGACGTAGTGTTCAAGCAACTGGAAACAACAAAGGAAGCTCGAGCAGAACAATGGCCAATTCGAAAAAACGCCTGAATGATTGCAGCCGAAAAGCGCCCACCGGGTTTCGATCGATTCGCAGCACAGCAGACCTCCAATTTGACTGCAGCCTGTGCATCAATTGGTCTTGATCCTCCATATCACTGAAAGCAAAAGCCGAAACAATCCACCCGAAACGGCCAATTATTACCGGGCGTCCTTAGGTTGCCATGTGCGCGCACCCAAAGATTTGCTGATGCCAAAGCCCACGCCCACCGCCACGCCAACAACGAAGAGTACGACGACGACTTGTAGTATGATTCGATTCCGCTTGCTAAGTCGAGCTAATGGCTGGCAGGATCGGTTTTTCCGTTCAGCGGCGAGGGCCTTCTTCTTCCAGTGTGCCTGACCGGGCCACACGCTGCTATCTGGGTTGGTCCGATTTGCACTCATAGACGGCCCCCTGAGATGATCCGAGGACCGTGCAGTTTTCATAGCCTCTAAATCAGTATCGAACCCATTACTGTAGGCGGAATTCGGCGTTGATGGCGTCGAGTTTCCATGGCTTGTGAGTTCTTTCGTGGATACCGTCAGTTGGGAAAGCTTAGACTCCTCGTCTTTGATAGGAGAGCCCATGGTCGATTTGAATACGGGCAGTTTAAGGTCGGCGGTAGATAGGCCGTTGTTGATTCGAGGAATTGATGAGCAAGTTAAGAGATATGCAAGCGGGAATCTACTGTCGTTCCAAGCTGTGGGGTAAGAGATGGTTGAAGTTGGGGGGTCCGGATCTAGACACGCTGAGCCAAGAAAAGCCAAAGCCTGCTAATCAAGAGCATTAGTCTAGAAACTATTACGCACGGTGGCGCGGACGTCGAGAGACGGCTTGAAGACCCAAGTAGAATGCGTAGAGCTAAAGGAGCGATGGGGATGGGAAGAAAGAGAGAGAGAGAGAGAGAGAGAGAGAGAGAGAGAGAGGTTTAGCTAACCAGGAAATAAACTCGAAGTCACTGCGAGGGTGTTGAGCAGGGGAGCCACGAGCGTCGGATGTTGTGCTACCACACTACGGAAAGCACAATGCTACTGTGATCTACCTATTCTTCATTGGCCTAGGAAAAGTGGCGCTTGACGGAGGCCCCTCAAGGGCGAACGGACCAGACCAGGGACCGTGGCACTACCATCTAACGCTTGCAGCTTTCACAGCATGTAGTGTCGATTCGGCTGATGGATTCTTATCTTTAGGTTCGAGCTATCTCCGGAGGCTGGATCAGTCGGCGAGTTGTATCAGTGAAGAAGGAGAGGAGATAGTGAGATAGTGAATGGGGGAGAAGGTGGTTGAGGACAGCATAACGGTATTGAGACAAGCTTGAAATATTGATACGTAATCCCGGGATACTCAAGATGCGACAAGAAACTCACATCACACTACCTACCTGTCAAACACCGATCTGGTGGGACAAAAAGGTGTTCTATGGCGATTACGAGCAAACGCATTGGGATATGCTGTTTCACCACAAAACAATCGTTCACCACTCTACGAACGTTAACAGCAAGATATTCGGGCAAAAACATACAGTAGAAAGGGAGAAGGGAGCCAGGAGCTTTCGTTCCAATCAATGTCGTACGTCTTTAACATTAGCCAAGAGACTAGAAACGGGAAGACCCTGTCGCCAAGTCTACGATTCCGGCTAGATGGTGAATAGCTTACGGGGACCCTGCCGGGAGTAGCCTACCTACGCCTGCCACTCTTTTTCCCTGTAGGCATGCTACCAATTAAGCCTTCCATGGAGATTAGCTCCACTTTCCATGTACCTATCGTCGCTTCGAAATAGCGATATTGTATAATAGATAAAAGCTGTACACGAATGAGGCTCAAAATACGTGATGTCTACTATCACGGCTTTCCCTTGATGTTGTTCTCGATAAGTGTACAAGGAGCTACAATAGTGCACAATGTTTACTCAATTCCTTTTCTCAGCTTCCATACCTGTATAGGCCAATAGGTAACCAAAGCTTCGAAGATGTATCTATGAGCACGTTTGTATGTATATTTACTTAGGTGCCTAGTAAAAAGTTCATGTGAGAGTGATAGATCATATTAAGTACTCAGCCATCACCTCTTCAGCTATATTTCTTGAACACTGCCTCAAAATCTCTAGCACACATACATATAACCGCACTTCACGCTGTTGTTCGTCTCGTATTCTCGAGTGATTTAGCTTACGCGTTTTCTGCCTTTTGTCTTTCACAATTTCTTCGATACGAATAATCTTATGGCTGACGCTTCTGCCAATAGTCCTTATACAGGAGGATCGGCTGCAAATGAACTCTCACAGTTCTTGCCAAGCAACAAAGACATCCTTGGACCTGAAGACCTAAACGTTAGAGGAGAGTAAGAAATCCTATATCTCTATTGCATTCAGCTCCATATGTGCCCCTGCAGCTGACTAACCACACCTCCGCAGGCCACCTACCCCTGTGTATCATTCGTTTGACAGCGGTAACTGCCTTGCGGGTGGTTCGAACAGTGTAGCCGACGTCCAATCCGTCAAACAGTCACAATCACAAAGCATTCCAGACTCATCAAATATGACCGTCTCCGTATCCTTGATCCTAGCTTTCACTTGCTGTGTATTGCTCTTCAGTTGGATTCAATGGATCAAATATACCATGAAAAGGCTCGATCACCTAGAGAAACTCTTCAATACACTTACCGCCGGCGGAACCTTGTTTAATCGTCAGCTCGAAAGAGTGAGACGGACTGCCTACTAGACAGCTATCGATCTAGGTAAGTGCGATTGCCTTGGTCTATTTATTAACATGTTTCTGACCTTTAAATATGTTACCAGTCTGCTCTTTTATACTTAGGATCAATCCCTGAGGCATTGTTTCTCCCACGAGTCCGATTATAGTCCCTTTAAAGGCTTAAGGGTGCCTATATTTTTGTGTGCGCAATACTTATTTGTCTTATATAAAAAAAAGGAAAACAAAAAACGTCTTTTCTAAAGTTTAGATACAAAAATATCTTGACTTAATCTAAAATCTATTATTTCTATAAAGCCAACTATCAAGCTTGAGCTAAAGGCAATTAACACACTTGGCTAATATAGCCACTTAGCTGCATACCAGAATTTCAAAGCAGTGACAGGTACATACTTACCTATAACCCTGCTTCAGAAGTGGAGCTCGGGGTGGCAGGCGTACTTAGGAGAACTGGATATCTACCTAGGTAGCGTTGAGAGCTCCCCTTCCATTATGGAGCAATCAGAAGCTAGAGGCAAGGTGGGGTGTTGCTAGAACAGGCAAGCAACTTTACTTGGAATAGGAGGTTTGCCTGCCGCGAATAACGTGGGAGGCCGTCCGTCACATGTTCCTGCAGCAATCCTAAGCCATAGACTATCTTGTTTCACGCTTGGTTACTTTCAAACTTCTTTTATCTGATGTAGATGAACTGCATCGATCCCTTATACGTCGTGAATCCCGACTATTGCCTACTTTCGGGACAGTAGGTATATATATACCTAAGTAACCTACCTAGGTACTGCAGACTTAACGATAATCAGCGATCACAGAAAGTATCACAAGATCAAGCCAGCTGGGTTCCCCGAAGTCGTCAACTCTGGTCAAGCATTTCTTCTTCCGGTTGTTTCACCTGCACAGATTCATGTATAACCAAAAATTACCAACCTCTCGACAGTATGTCGGCCTTCTCCGACAAATCCATACGTACAGCATTTATTGTATTTCACGCATGTGAATTGTCTGTAAAACGTATACCGAAGCGATCTGTAGATCTCAGCAAATTGGTGTGCACGTCACAATGAAGCATAACTAGCGCTAATAAGCAACTAAGTTGATTAGATTACCAAACAGGCATAGTATCAATTACGTCGGTCGTTCCAGACCAAGTGCTAAACTGCCCATGGGGTACTAAGCAATTGACTCGAAACCCATTGCGAGGGCATCCCTCAATTAAACTACGTAGTATTCTTCATATATCCCCTCCAAGACCAAGCTTTGATGCCATATATGTTAATTTATGGTAGGTGAGGCGCTCTGTTGCCTTTATAATTGTGTACACATGTTGGCTAAGCATAAGGTAGGTAGGGAAACGTTGTGATCGTTCCCGTTCATAGGCAGCCTGTTGTATGCTATAGAGCTGGGTAAACCTGAGCCTATGTTTGCCTTACTCGATCTCGATGCGAAATCGTGCATCCATTTATTCATTCGTCTGGTAACACCATAATTCTTAATCCCGTAACAAGAATTCTGCTGTACACGGAGCTTAGGTCATTCTTGTTCCATACGCACCATTGTCTCTATAGCGGTTTACGAATTCGTCAGTGCCCGATGATTCACGGGACATCCACTTGGAAGCTCTTCTCCCAAGGAATATGAGTACGTGTACCACCTATTCACGCAGACGATTACCTATTTTACTTGAATGCAATAAGCTGCATGTCCTGCAGTGTTGCCATCCGCAACGTCGCTTACCGGCGACCTAAATAGAAACACAGATTGCTTTACAAGAGTAGCCGGCTTTATTTGAGTATGGCAAGTCCGTAAATTAGTCCGACAGATAACATGTAGATGCGTACAGCAGCTCGTTGAATACCTGTGGTGGGTTACTGCATTGGGAACTGTGATTGTGTCTAGTTCTACAGATGATCAGAATCGCGGGGAGGAAGGACATCTTTTGTCGCCCGGACGCCACTGCCATATTGATATCTAAATCTTTAAGGAATTGCATGAGCAGAATACTGCACCCTTATCCCGAGGTTATCAGCAACTACCTAAGGTGCTAATATTGCCATTTATCTGTTCAACATCTCATGCTCGCACCTGTCACACTTCGTACTTTTACTTGTCCTCTCGCCAAATCCCGTTTTACCCTCATATCTCGAAAAGACCAGCACAACTGCCATCTCCCTCTCGACCAACTGCCACGATATCAGTCACCATGAAGCTCGTCAGCTTGTTATCCGGAGCGGAACTCACGAAAGTCGCAATACTCGTATCTGCAGCGATCTCTGGCAACCCACGCCATGTTCCCCGTGGTATCGTGACCGGCACCGCTGCGAGGCTCCCTCGTGTCCTTGAAAAAAGAGATGCCTATACTTGCTATGGCGTACGCACCCTTAGCTATCCAGATATGCTGCTTCCTACGTGCGGTGTTATTAATGTGTAAACAGAGTGATGCAAACGCCACCGATTGTCAGGCTGCACTCGATCAGCTTCAGGCATTGAAAGACCAGAATTTCGAAGTTTATTCGGGCATCTGCTTGAATTGGGCCCAGGAATCGTGCAATGTTCGGTTCTGTGCTCAGCCCTACGTTGCGAAGACTGTCAATCGTACCGCCTCGTGGATCTACAATTGGGCGAACAACAGTCTCATGGATTGCGTTCGCGGAGGGCAATATTCTTTAATGGGTGACTCTACTAATCTCAACGGTGATGGGGGCACTTATCGCCTACATCTCGAGCATGCAACGCCTAGACATGGTTGAGATCGCTGCTCCATTGTGAACGCGCTGGGTCATTGGCAAGATTCGGACACATTAGCTCATAGCTCCAGAAGCCCGACCTCTCCCAAGCTGGAAAGGTAGCCAGGGCAATGTCAGAGCGAAGTCAACAGCACTTTCTCAGGGTTTAACCGACTTGGTCACGAATGTACGGTTGTACTGAGGAGGACACTGATGAGATCTTTATTGCTGTCTTACTAGGTAGACTGTTGGTGTGGTTGATGCCCAAAACTCATTATCAGACAATGGGGACATACGATAAAAATTTTACTTATCCCAAATATACCTACACAGAGCATTCATAGTATCGTCGCACAAACTGGCCACCAGATATCACCAGGACAAATAAAAAGAACCCTGTCCTACTAAACCAAATTATCGGCCCTTATCCCGTAGATACCACTCAGAATAAGCCTTAGATAACAAGCTACTGTTGCTTATACCCGGGCTACGTAGGAAATGGTTAGAAGCTGTATCCTATTTAGAATCCTGCAATACACAACCTCGAGGCCTGTTGATTCCAGAGTATAAGGACAAAGGAACAAGTGTACTAAGATCGAATCCTCAGGTACAACAGCAAACATCAGTCTCAGTATAAAACCACCGACATGAGTTCCACCAAAGGAGTAGTGTTACTTAGAATGCGTAACAAGTTTTGATCATGACGTGTGCCTTTCTATTAGGTGATAAGCATGTGCAATCTGAGATGTTCATACAACCGAGAAAGTGAAATAAAAGTAGGTAGTCGGGTCAGTTGTGACTCTTTACACCATTAACTGCTTACTTTGACGTGATTGGTGAGGGCAAGAGTGAGGTAGCTGCCGGGGAACCAAGCTGAGTAGAGTAGGTACCTACTTGAAAGTACCAGCTTCATTTTCGTGAATGTCTGCACACCCGAGCAACCGCTCCTTCCAGCCTTGGGCAACACACGTTCCGACTACGCGATTCTTCGCGCCGGACCTTTGGCCTTCCTTCTCAATTAAAGACAACAAATGATCTATCAGTTCTATGGGCAACTCACCTAGTGCAGCAATTCTTTATTCCGTCACACCTAAGCTCTCAAGAACCGCGGATTCCTGGTCCCAGCCAGCTTGAACTCCAGAGTTGAAAGTGCATCCAGTACTTAATCCGGCAATCCAGATTTAAGATCAACCTTACTTACACAAGAACCATGATGCACGCTAAAGTCCTCGGAGCTATTGCTGTCTATCTTGCCTGCCTCCTTGGCATGGCATTGGGAGCTGGTGGCGATGTTATCGACGACGTGGTCTTGCCTCTTCACCACCATCATGGTCACATCTTTGTTCACCCTCATGCAGGACCGATCAAGGACGTCCAACTTCAGGAGAGAAAGGTTCCCGAGCCTCCCAATGGTCCCACCTACCGCTGCCACGACCCTCACCCTGAAATCTTTGTAAGTGGGCTTCTGCGCAAAGCACTTATTCATCGAACCCCTGCTATCTCTTGACGAATAATATTCACTTGCTTCCTTTCTGGGCCTGTGATTATTTCAATGCGATTACGTGGTTGATCACAATGGCATGTATATTGTCGACTAACAAGCCCACCTCTTACAACTAGGGCCCAGCACCTCCGATTGAGGATTGCGATAACGTGATCCAACAGTTCGCTGCCCTCCCAACCGACATCAACGTCAAGCTCATCGAAGGCTGTTACCAGATCGTGTCAGGCAACTGCACTGGTCTGGTATGCCCACAACGCCTAGGTGAGAGCACCATAGCGGGAGCGCTTGCGGCCAAGTTCATGGCGTCGCCCTTGCGAGAAGAGTGCATTGCCAAGGGCCGGCGAGGATGGTGGATCGATGGTCAGGGCTTGGGCATTGGTGTGTACCTGACCTAGAGACTCTCAAGGAGTTTGATCATTCAATGAGTGCGTTGTGTTTATGAGAGAAAGCTATTGCAATCATTCGTCTTCTTGGTGGAAGTAAGGAAGAGATATGGGATGAAGATCGACGACAGACATGAAATTTGCACCAGAAAATGGGAGAAAACAAATGCAGAAGTCTAGTCATCAAATACTCAGTCATGAATTTTCTGATTCCTAAGGCCTCAAAAAGGATACAAAGAATGCCACCCTACTATTCATAATTGCAATTAGTAATGTAGGCCGAAGCTTCGTTGTCTTAGTTCGATGGTTCTAGCCTTCCCCCTGAAACTAGCCGTCGCATCAAGGTCCTAGGAGAGAAGGGGAAGAGTCGAAAAGCAGTATGGAGTAGATGCCATACCATCAAATGCTCCTAAAATTCCCTTTGTATTCCCCGAATAGGAAATCATGGCATCGCACAGGTGGCACCAGGACTCGGACTAGCCTTAGTGTAATGGTGCAAGAATACGAGCTCGCCACATTCAAGCATATCCTCTCCCGTCCCTACTGATCGATAAAATCATGATTGGATAGCGAGATGTGTCCAGAGATCTAATCTGGCCTTACCTGTTTGTTTTTAAAAGTTATATCTGACGTTGCCATTCTACTAATTTCCCCTGAGGCCTACATTCCGCATATGAAGCCCATCACGTGGAATGAAGTGGTTGGTGCTTGAGACCGAGTAAGAATGCGAAATCTCCCGTGTCTCTCTTATTTACCACCAAAGTGGTCGCACCGCTCTAGTGCTCCATTGTTCATTGCACCAGCGCACCCGTAGAAAAGAAGGAACAAACAATATTCTTCACGTGACCAATCATTTGGCGCTCCTTCCCACGCAACACTTGTCTGGCTCAAGGGTTGAGACATCCCTACCCCGTCGCTATTCGTTTAACGCGTTACTTCAATCAGGAAGTTGAGCGTGGACTTCTTAGTGCCGATGTTGTCCGCACGGGCAATTGGACCTTTATAAGGGTCTTTAGAATCGGCGGCAATGTAGACACGCGTTCCAATATCGATACGGCTGTATGGGCGCAGGGCTACGTCCTCCGCGTCCTTCAGAGTGATCAGGTCTTCGCTGCCAGTGTGCACGGCGCGAATATACTTCCAGTCGACAATCAGACGGCTACCCGGCTTGGGGTTCTTGTCAAGGCAAGCCGGAATATCATTCTCTATTACAGGTTACTTATCAGTATCGTTAGGTATCACGAACTCGGTGATGTCAACCTACCTTCCAATCCCTTAGCCAGATCAAACACAAGTCGTCGTTCCCCGCAATTCCAGCGACACACGGTCTGGGGCCATACTTTGCACTTCATAACCCGTGAAGGCGAATGAAGTGGCGCATGGTAATCCACTGCGATTGACGTCAATTTGTTGACATGATCGCTTCCTCTGGCACTCTATTGAGTGCTCGGCGGGATGGTGCCGGGTGACATGCTAACGAAGTGGAAGTCAGTCTCTCGTCGTCTCCCACGCCGGTGGCATCCCAGCCGGCGTGCTAAAGTGGAGGATAGCGTCCGCGGAGATACGCGCCTTGTTGAGTGTTCTAGTTCACGACCATGGGCATCACCTGAACGGACATGAAGATGGTATGTGCGCTGCACTTACCGCTAAAGCTTGTTGGTATCCCGTATCTAGCCGTATTGGCATTCGTGCTCATCCCGCATCAACCAAGCGTTATTTCCAATGTTTCCGGTTTCTGACTCAACCAAGCATTCTTCAACACGCGGCCAACACCTTTCCGGTAGCAAATACCGTCTCGACGTGTAATACACAGAACATTGAAGAACTCGTAGAGTGGTGTGTCTCGGGGCCGTTCCGCGAAGGACCACTCCTCCAGGAATCCCACCTCGTTCCAGCTGTTCTCGGCACTTCCTTCGGATATCGCGATGAACTCCTCCTTCTGAAGGCCGCTGCCGTCTTTGCGGGGCTCCGGAAGCTCTGTCATGTCTTTCTCGGTATCTGGCCGCACGAACTCCTCTTCTTCAACCTGCATTCGAACGACTCCAGCCCATGTCCCGCTTTCGTCAAAAAGGGAGGTAACTATGCGATCAGGAGGAAGGAGTCCCATGAGAAAGTATGCCCGTGTGGTTTGGCAGAATAGGAAAGAACCTTCTTGAATGGATGAACACGACGTATCCTTGTCAGACGGCAAAGGGAGTGGAAAGTGGAAACGGGTCTTCGTATCTGACAAGTGGACAAACTCCGCTTCCTCGGGGCCTTCGGACGGCAGCGAGTATCGCGACCAGCCTGCTGGGGTGTCTCTGGATCGTTGATGCCGCTTATAGTCGCTGATCACGGGTCTGGTTGGCGAGCTTGGGCCGTCGGCAACATACCACTGTATCGTTGATTTTAACTTCCATGAGCTCCCGGCCTTCAAAGTTCTGTCGTATTTTGACCCCGGCCAGGACACGATGTTGGTACTCTTGATGTAGTCATACCCGCATTTCCAGCTCTGGGGGTCTATTTCAGTCTGCCATCCGATCCAGGACCAGCTTGGGAAGGTAGCACCTGGCTTATTCCGCGTCTTCTGCCTGTCTTCGCCCGAAATTCTCCTTCGGCAAGGTCCCATCGGACGCCATAGTAGCGCAACGTCTAGGAATATCTCAGGAAGGCCGAAGAGAAACCCTCCCTGGAAGGCGCTAGCCAAAGATGTCGTGATCCCTGCGAAGGCGGCCAAGATGTCGTCGTCAAAGGTAAGCTGCCGGTTGTTGTATGCCGCCACAAGCTGTAGGTACATGTGAAGGTTTGGCCACGACGGGAAGTATGAGTCGCGGAAGATGTTGGCTAGCTTCTCGTTACACTTGCTCCACAACAGACGAGTGTCCTCGGACCAAGTATAGCAGTGGCACTCCCAGAAGGCCCCGGCTTCGGTGAAGTATAGCGCGCGGCGCGAGAAGACAATCTCTTGCAATGTCCAACCCCTAGAATACCACTTGCTGGTCGGTACGCCGTTCAAACGGGTTAGCTGGTGTTCCGTTGCTAGGGAGGGCTGGATGGAGCTGCGCTTTTCGGGATCCAGTGCTGGAGTGATTCCCGAAATGCCGCGCAGCCCGTGGTCGGTATCGTCTCCAATGGCCACCACGAGGGTCATGCAAGCGTTGGAATAGATGGCTGCCATGTTATCGATGTTTTTCTCCTTATCTTTGTCGTCGTCCTGGACGATGCATAGCCTGTCGACCCAGAGATATCGTTCGCCAAGGAGATGGAGGACCGAGATGACATCGCGGATAGTCCTAGGCATCGCGGGACCAAGCAGAGACCCTGGCTTCTGCAGCTCTTCTAGGTTGCCTTGACAGGTTAGCCCGGAAGTTGTCGAACCCCATACATAGCTTAAGGCTACGTAGGTTACAGAAGTGGTTGGGCGCACGATACGGGCCTCGCCGGTGTCGATAAGCCAGCATGGCGTGATATCATCTTTGCAGATTGGATGGCAATGATCCTCATGCCGTGTATTGCAGCCGTAGATCCAGGCTTTCACTTGATTAATGTCGATCCATTCCGGGTCTTTCTCTGTAGGCGAGCCTCTTGTAGAGTCAAAATTTGAGTTCATCCATCCCGGTCTTGCTCTGCGGCTTTTGAAGGGTTCTCCAAAGGGCCTGTTCGTAGAATCATATCCATGTTGCTCGTGATCGATTGCCCAGTCCGTGGTTGGCTGGGGTTCTCGGCGGTAAACGAAATCTCGAAGTCGACCGAACGCCTCTCTTAGCCTCGAGCTCAAAGATGGAGGCGATGTCTCCACAAACAATTTTAGTCTCTTGTTCGCCATAGCTATAGATCGGCATAAACATAGAAAAGTGCTCAAGGACAACGACGGCACTTGACGGGCGTTACTCGCAGCTGCCCAACATGATGGCTGTGTCAGGTGAAGCCCCGTCGTCGGGCTGACGTTCCGATCCTCCGACTGGACAGTTTCAAATATCACCGTCTCCAAAGTGGTTTGACGAAATGATTTGGCAATATGTGGCGTAGGGAGAGATAGGAAAGACAAGGAAGATATGTTGTCCTTGTTCGTTTAGTGCTATAGAGATTGAGATAGCTATATTGATGGGAAATAAGATATAAATAAGAAAAACGGATCTATTACTATAGACTAAGAACCACACGAGTCCAACCTGCCACCTCCTCGCGATGCGGTCTGGAAATATGGCCAGGGGCACTATCTCTCCTCCAGAGAAAGTAAGCCGAGGAGCCACTCCAATACTCTTGGCTTGTGGGTTCAGGATAGCTACCCCATTCGTCACGGCGTCTGCATGCAATGTACTGCATGTACCTCGAAGACTGTTTTTGCCCCGAACTTAACTGGTCTGAGTAGGGGATTCTCGAGTAATTATATATATCTAATGATCATCTAATTGAATTAAAGTCTCTGTAAAGGTCGCCGCTCAGTCTAACTCTTCACTCTATATTATAAGATGCGTCTAATAGCACGTAAAAGAAAAGGTTATCCAGAATAATTATGCTTCGGATATCGCCGGTTTTTCCTGTGGCTTCTTCCGTGTGTCGACCCATCCCATTCCAAATGAGGCGAGGACGCTGATACCAGCCAGAGCGATCATGAGGTAACAAACGGTGTCAAAGGCAGTTGAAAAGACCCTGAGCAATGCCGCGAGCTCTGGGCTTCCCGGTGGCACCAAGCTGCGTATCGCGTCTGCGCTTCCGCCCGCCCGCAGAACATCGGCAGGGCTGATAGACGGGACTTGTTTGATGGTTTCGTTGATCAACGACTGCGTAAATATGGTGTTTCCAACCACGACGAAAACTGCCGCCGAGAAGGTCTGGCAGAAGACGAGGAAGGAAACGCCTAGTTGACTCTGCTTCGCCGGCAGCGCATTTTGGATTGCAACGACGGCCTGTGGAAAACACGTGTTAGTTCATCGAACAAGTCTCCGAGAGAAATAAACATCGCAGAACTCACAAGCTGGATGCCACTTCCTCTAATACCATAAATGACCTGATAACCAATCCACATGCCTGTAGAGGTATGTGGTCCCCATGTTGCTATCAGCCCTGACCCGACAGTGGCTCCGATGCCAGCTAAGACAGCGAAAGGGAGATAGTAACCAATCTTGGTAACTACCGGCCGTTAGCTATTAACAATGGCGCACAAAAATCATCGTTGCTAGATAGTTTCACTTACTCAGACCCCCGGAAGCTAGGACAAATATAATTTGGGACAAGATACTCGGGAGCAGGTAAACACCGCTCAGCACCGGCCCTACACCCTTCACGGCCTGGAAATAAATGGGGAGATACTGCGTGCCGACGAAGACGGCCGATATCAGTGACACATACTGGAGACAGCTTGCCCAGACGATCCTATTTTTGACCATTGAGAATGGTATGATGGCCACGTCGCCGGCTTTCCATTCCCACAGCAGGAAGAGAATGGCGGCGACTCCGGAACCCACGAATAGGCCGATAATGATAGACGAATCCCAGGCGTATGTATTTCCCGAGCCAAATTGCAGGGCCAGAAGCAGTAGGATCGCTGCCGGCGCAAATAAGATGAAACCGAAGATGTCGAGCTGTGGAATAACGCGGCGAACGAGGGCGAGCGAGAAGGGCGCCTTGACGACCTGCTCGGGGCATCGTAGCAATGCCAAAAGAACTCCGGCAACAGCACCTATCGGAAGGTTGATGTAGAAGCCTATTGTCATGACCTGTCAGCAAGGATGGGAACCGAAGAGGATCGAATCGATGGCTTGACTTACACCAGCGCCAAGTGACATATTGTGTGAACAACCCTCCAATCAATGGTCCAATGACCAGACCGAGTTGACCAGCTCCAATCACAAGGCCGAGATAGACTACAAACCGTCGAGGTCAGATACAGATTCGACACTTTTCTGTTCGTTTGGAAGATAAACTTACACGCTCTTTTCTCCAGAGGGACCGCACCCGCAACGATAGTCAAAGACCCATTCTGCAGGCCGGAGACACCCAAACCAGCCACGGCTCTGCCGACGATGAAAAAGGGAGACGAGGTGGCAACCGCACAGAGCAGCGAGCCGACCTCAAAGACGAAAAAGAAGCAGAGAAACGTCCACTTCGTGGGGAAGTACGTGTAAAGCTTGCCGGTAAGCGGTTGCAGGACAGAACTGCAAGTAGCATGTTAATAACCCGGTTACAGTCTCGTCGCGGTGGTAACTTGTACAAGGAAAAAAACCTACCTGGCAAGTTGATATGCACCCGCGTACCATCCCACATCCGGCAAGCTGTGAAACTCGCTCGTGATCTTCGGAACGGCCTATAATCACCATGAGCATTCTGCTTCGGTTGGCTGAAAGATGATATTGCCATAACAAGTTTGGCCAAGAGAAGTTTGCTTGGAAGGTATCCTACTCACCGTACTTATAATAGAATTATCCAGCAGCAGCACGAAGAAAATCAACCCCACGCTGCAGAGTAGTGTGAGGAGTTTGTAGCCGGTAAGGTAATCACTTAGGGCATCGCCCTCCTGAGGCCCTTCAGGTGACGGCGATGCATCGTTCGCTGGCGGTTCGAGTTGTTTCTCTCCGGCGGCTTCCTCAGTCGTCGTGGACATTCGTGATGATAGATCCGTTTCTTTGACCTCGTCTCGTAGTTGTACGTCCAGTTTTGAAGGTTCGTTCGCCATCACGGGCGATGACCGCTCCGATCCCATATCTTGTTTCCTTCTTTTTTTTGCCCTACAACCGTTATACCAATCCGATTTAGGGAACAGTGGGTTTTTTGTCGAAAAATCTTGTGTACTGCCTGGCACTACGAGAGTTGACTCCGGCGTTGCAACTTGACTCTACCAGCTTGATATATTCCGCAAGACTTATAGACTGCTTCTTCGTATTACTATTGATTATTCTGTTTATTTATTCTCTAATGTGTGTCGTGATGGTTCAACGTGTTTTTATTTAATCAAGCCCCCTGGTCACCCCGTAAATAGGGGCGGGCGATTCCGAAACCCGAAATCCGTTGCAACTCGTAAAATAAACCCCATAGTCCTTTGCTGTTGGGTTCAAGAAAGAGGCACAGCGTGGATTTCAGAATGATTTCGCTTACCTCACTTTACTGCCTAATCCATCGTGACCAAAGATGCCATGATAACTGGTGCGGCTCTGTCTGCAGTAAACCTTACCCACGAAGGATATAACGGGGTTGTGTGAATTCCGCCGCCTCCCTTTGTATACTGGGGCTAGACAGACGTAAGCCATTCAAATGATTAACCGTCATAGTACTGCATTATAAAAATAGCCAACAAAAAACAACCAGCGCTTATTCGTTTTCAGCTGAGCTCCCGTAGTCGGTACGGCTTAGGTGGTATTAAACAAAGCTTATCTGCACGACACGCCATGCGACCGGATTTAAATCGCAGGACGTGCCCGCAATCACCGCTCGCGGGAAGAAGAATGGGACCGCGATCTCAGGTCAACCCTGCGGGAGGATCTCGCAACTTCGCAAGCGTTTCGTCTCTGATCGGAAGGACCCATAAACATGCAAGAGATGCTTGTTCGAACCAAGCCCTCCAGACGGAAATCCGCTTCCCCTGGGCCCACGTCCCGCAGTCATTCGATATACTCCATGGGGGTATTTACTTGTGTCAATTCTTCACGTAGATGAGTCACACTTCTGTGGCACACTTCTGTAAATAAGAAAATCATGAGTAGAGTGCTAAGCAGCACGGCTAGGCCGCAGTAAGTCAGCTTATTACGAACTCATATCTTAGTGTACATGGAGAGTAGTTCTGAGTTTGTGTGACTTGGAGTTGAGTCAAACCCCCTGTATGTAGGCAATAAAATGCGATCGCAATTCGATTTTCTCCCTAGCCTGACCCGATATCCACCCCTATCCATGCAATTCTATAGAAAACATTATGTGCCTTGAATAATATATAGAGTACAGTTAGCATTAAACTTGGTAGACGTTTGACTGCTCAACGCCGCAACGCCATTCCCTCCGATCTAAAAGGACCAACACGATACATGATGTGAGGAGAATTACTGGACAGGACCTAAAATAGACGGGTCGAACGAGAACATGAGCTCATTGCACCACGCATCATCCATAGAGAAGTCCATCGGGAACAGATCCGGCAACATAAAGTTGTTCATGCCCGGATAATTCACCCTGCCCCCCATATTGGAATTAAAGCCAGCGTTCATAGGCATAGCCGGAGAGACCTGCGGTCCGCTCACCCCGCTATCGGCGTTGGCATTGAGACCTGTGCCTGTGCCTGTACCTGTGCTCGTTGTGCCCATTCTCGCCGCCTCGGCCTGCGCAAAGTGCGCTCGCCACATCGGCAACGTCCCATGAAACGTCTTGGCGCATTTATCGTAGAAATTCGAGGTCTCGTTGCCCTCGGCGTCTACTTCGGTCAGGAAGCCATAGAGGCGCGGCAACTGCTCGTAACGGCTGGCAGCAAGCTCGAGGCCCTCCAACAGATTGATGCCGTTTGTGGTGGTGGCTGAGTTGTTGTCTGAGCCTACGCCATCTGCCACCCGCAGTCGGTATAGGATCTGCGCGGCGCGGAAGAAGTTCAGCAGGACGGGGAAGGAGAAGCCCACGAAATCGGGGAGCTCGAAGGTGAGGAAATGCTCGAAGAAGGCTTTGCTGGTTTGCAGGGTCGCGTAGTTCGCCTCGACACGGGCAATGTCTATATACTGAGAGGGAGGTTGTACCCTGAGCTGTCGTGTTTGGGCGTCGATGTGCGATTCCGGTAAATGACCCCAGCATGTAGAGTTAATAAACGGAATTTCCGAAATAACCATTTCCGCGTACATGATCAAAGATGTTGCTAATCCTAGAGACCAGAGGATAAGTCAGTCTTATCGAAATTGTTATGGCACAATAGACGGAAAGGGCTGGTCTCACGGTTGTCCTTCAACGACTCTGGTACTTGATCCTTGATCGTTTGTAAACACTGATTAAAGTATTTGACGTATATGCCGGCTGGAGGTTTTAAAGTGGCGTAACTATCACAGTCCGAAGCCCATGTCGCCTGGGCCTGGATGATGCTATCTGCGAGTCTCTGTATACGAACCATCAACACCAGGATCTGATCCCCCTCCCATTCAGGATCCGAAGCTAGGATCTTTAAACTAGCCTCCATGTGAGGTGTCCATCGCATTGTAGGACCTTTCAGAAATGCACCACCGCTGAGAAAGAAAGACATTAGCGCCGTGCATTTAACTAGTGTGGCTACCGAGTCAGGCAGAAAGATAGAAGAGAAGAAGAAACTCATATAATTACGTTGAGCAGAAAACATAGCACGCTAGCGTCGCTCTTCTTTCCTCCGTCGTCCGAACAGTTGAATAGGGAACCCTGACAAAGTCGGCTGTCTTGAAACAATTTATCATACGGGGATCATCTTCTTGGGCCTGTCCAAAGTACGGAGTCAGTAACATTGATAAATAGCAAAGAAGAAACGCGATTTCGGCAGGATTACGAGTCTAAAGCCGCAAGAAGGGAAAACTGAAATCCCAGAATGCATACCGGTTTATCGAAACGAAGATCGGTCACGATCGACGTGGCTATACTCATTACCGCGCTCATAGCTGGCTTGAAACACAAATGCATAGTCCTAGATAATTGTTACATGTTAGTGAGTTCACTATGCGAAGCGACAGCCAAGAAAAAAGAAAAAACCCTACCATCCGAGAAGGCAGAGAGCACCTAATAGCATGTCGATAGTTCGCTCGCAGGAAACAAGAATTCTATGTGCCAGCTCTTCTCGAATTTGACGGCTTAAAACTGCTTGTTTGACTGGTGACCTGCAGCATACTGCCCTGATAACGAGCCATAAATATGGTCTATCGCGCGATAGTTGTGCAGCACTAACAATAGGTATTAGCTACACGGCTTTGCCTCCTCTGCGTGTTCTTTTAAGAAAATCTGATGTAGAGAGCACGCGAAATAACTCGGGAATATGGCTCACGTACGTCATTTCTGGTGGAATGTATACAAAAGGGAAAAATTGAAGGTGGTGTAGGCGGAAGAACGCGAGCGTCTCCTCGGCTTCAGCTGCCGAAGTGAGAACATCCAGAGCCGGTGCTGGGCTAGGCGTTGAGTTGACCGTCGAGCAGGTCGCATAGGCGGTCGAAGCCGGCGTGACTACGGTTGGTCCGCCAGCAACGATGCCACTGGCGACATTATTTGAGCGTCGATCAGCGACCGACGACGGGGTCGCCCCTATCTCTGTCCTTGCGCTCTCATCGCCATGAGGCTTGGAAGAAGCCTGAGCCTGCAATATCGCCACCAGATCTTCTAGCTTTTGTTCGAGGTTGGCGGCCCTGCTCGCAGCAGACATGCCATTTGCGAGTCCGGCTGAAGCAGAACCGCCAGCCGTGCGTCTAGAAACAGCAGCGCCACGTTTTCTGATGCTGCTCGATGGTTTACACTCTCGACCTAGACGAGCGCATCGCTCACATGTCGGTCTAGACCCGCGGCCTGACCCGGAAGTAGGCTGACTGATGAGAATGCATTTGCATTTGGCTTTGGCACAGTTGAGACAGGCTTGACCATAGGGCGCTGATGTGCGATTCAATGTCTCTGACGGTTCAAGTGATGATGGCGGCACCGATGTCGATGGTTGTGCTGCCATGACGAGAATGGACGCTGCCAAGCACGAGTGCTGTCAACCGGATTTGCGATGAGACGATGGGAACGGGATTGGCTCCCATCGCGCAACCAAGCGCCGTCTTCGAGCCAGACAGTTGTGACCGGCTTTGAATCGAATGCAATACTTACAAAATAGTAACTAGAAGCCTGAAGGATGTATAGTACGGGATTGACGAAGGGGGAGTTGTCGGGATTGAAATCACCACACACTAGCAGCTTATGCGACTCCGACAAAAACAGGCAGGACAAGCCTTATGGTCACATCGACTGAGAACTCGATTTCTATGCATGCGATAGCGAAATACCTGATTTACCAATAAAGAAAAACATTGGTAGGCAAAGTCGTGTTGACGTATCCAGACCAGGGGCGGAGTTGGGATTGGGAAACGGGATTGGAAAACTGGGTTCCCGAAATCCGCTCTCCATCGTTTCCCCACAAATTCAACAACTTAACTGAACTGTGCAGCCTGTGGATATACATACCTACATGGAAGGCTACAGAACCCTATTGTCTACAGCCTTTCAAAGAAAATTGCTGTCATTCTTATACAAGTCTCGTAGAAAGTCTTTAAAGGTCAATGTAGAATTTGTAGGGGAGAGCATAAAGGGAGATCATGTCAAAAGGGATGTATCTAACGCTTCAAGAGGATGAGAGCATCGAGTCACGTCACACACAAATATTACATATATATAGAATGCCCATGAAGTGAATGAACAACAAAGCTTTTCATTGCGCTGAATAAATCTACTCATAGCCTCACGAATATGGTACCTAGTCAGAGCCTCAACATCAGGCTGTCACTTGCTTCTCGTCATGAGGGCGGAGGGCTAGTCGGATCACGAGCGCTCCCGCTTCCACTACTCCCGCCGCTGGGGCTGTGGCTACCATCACTAATGGCCTCGCCGTCGATGGCGTGTTTGGCATTGCGCTGAAAGCCAAGACCTGGCGGAGGCCCGAGACTCCAGTGACTCTGCGTCGTACCCTGAGCGACATTGCCCCACTCATCATCGTCCCCACTGCTTTGAGTGAAACCGGAGACATTGCTCAGCATACTAGATGAACGACCTCTGGACTTGGTTGCCTGGTGATGAGGTTGCGAGGTAGCGGTGGCATGCGGGATGAAAGCAGAAGCCAGGGGAGATGGGCCCCATAGTGAGCTCTGGTAAAGGCTATTATTCCAAGCAGCAGGGGCATCGTACGGCACTGTGCTAGTAACGTTTGGTTGCGCGTGGGCGGAGGGGCCAGCTTGTGCAAATTGGCTAGCAGCTTCACCGAAATTTTCGTAAGATCCTGTGAATGGGTAGGCCACCTGTTGCGTGTGGAAAGAGTCAAGCTGAGCCTTCAGCATCATGTTCTCCTGCTCCCTGTTGAAGATGATCGTCTCGTGATCGTTGATTCGTGAAACGAATTCCCGCTCTGTCCTTGAGATATCCTTTTCAAACGTCTCCCTGGCTTGGCGGCGACGTTCTGCCTCGTCAAGGCCGCGAGCATTCGCATCAGTAATACGGGCGTGTTCACCATCAACCTTGGCAATGCGGTTACTGATCTTGTTTCGCTTGGCTTGAAGACTCGCTCTCTCATCTTCTAGACCCTTGATCCCTCCTTCGACAGAGGCCTTGAAACTCTTGAAGGTTGCAACTGCCCCATCGAATTTGGTTTTTTCATTCGCCCAGGCAGATTGTTTGCTTTTCCATGAAGATTTTAAAGACTCGGGGATTTTTTCGCACTCTCTTAGCTCCAGTTCGAGATTGGTCATCGCCTGCTCGGCCTGCTTCTGTTGCGTGGCATTCTGCTGGATTTTCTGCCGGAGCTTGTCATCGCCTGTCCCTGCTGATTGCACGGCCGTAGAGAGCTTCTCGTTCTCCTTCTTTATAGCGTTCACTTTGCGGTGAAATTCCTTGCGTAGTGCTTTCTGCCGAGCCCTCTCTTCTGCCAACTTGCTCTCATTTGCAGCAATGGATGTCTTCAGGGTGGTGATTGGAGAGTCTGGTCGAAGTGAACGCTGAGCAGGAGTTTTCGAACTTGCAGCATCCGCGTCCGTGGACTTCGGCTGAGTGGTTCTAACACTCGTTGAAAATAAGACTCCATGGGTGATCGAGCAGACAAATTCACATTCGTAGTTGGACATGGGAGTTAAACCATAGATATCCCCGCTCCAACGGATTCCGGGACCAGAACCCTCCTCGCAGCTCTCCACAGGTCGCATCCGGGTCGGCTGCCATATGGCATTATTGACTCTAACATAGAACGGTTTCGCGAATTCGTCTCCAGAGCCGTCTCGATGGGTTTCACTCAATTGACGAGCAGGGAACTGACTTGTGTTAAAACACACTTCGTCGCAACCCACATACGAAATCCAAATCTGTCCGGGCTGAGTGTTAAACGGCGCATTTCCTAGATTATGAATGTCGGTAGCATTCGAACCAGCGGATTCCGCTGTGGCATGAGTAAGTTCGTATTCTTTGACGACAACAATTTTGGTACTGGCCAGAGCCGCCCACAAAGGCTGGCGATTCCGAACCTGTGCACTTTGTTTTCTTTTCTTTTTTGTAGTTAAAGCATTCGAGTTCTGTAAAGCTGTTGCTTCAGTATCCGGTGTTGAGAAACCACCGTCAGCGTCTGGGGTGTACGATTTCCCCGCCTCAGGATCGGCGGCATTCTGCGCTAAGCTGTCTCGTCTCTCTCGCCGTAGATACCAGTCACGTATGTATTTTACCAAACCTTGTGTCAGAATGTGGATAGCCAGGATGCTCTTTACCCACGCAAACCAGCCTGATTGCACCTTGTCATAACCCCTTAAAAGGTCTAGGCTTTCGAGAGGGTCGTCTAGGTCAGGGGTCATGAAGCGACTTGATCCAAGCAGGTAACCGATAGGCGAGTATCTCATCTTGGTATGGCGCAAAACGTGAGATAACAAGATCATGCTGAGACATATGAGGGTATTTTTCATAGAACCCCCATCCCTAGAACTAGAACCACCTCCCAACCCTAGTGCAATGACCATTTGTGCCAAATCGAGTATAACACGCTGTACAGGGCCCCATAGAAAGAGCCAGATCAGAAGAACAATACCATCTACGCAGATGACCGTTGCCAGAGAAGGGGCGCCGAGGTTCCATTCGAAGACGTCGCTGAAAGTCAGACCATTACTCGTCACAAAAGTGAGCAAGGTGAAGAGCACGTAGATGCCGGAAAGGGCTAAGGGGGGGATCTGCATTAAGATAATGAGGATAGCGATAGTGTCTTGCAGCGGGCACAGTCGCAGAACCGTGTAGGCGAAGTCAAGCGGGCCCGGGTCGCGGTGGACGTTGGAATTCTTGGTGGCATTAACATCAATGCGGCGGTGATTATCTTCGGACGCGACGTTTACAGCATGTGAGTTGTACGACTCGGCTGATGAGGTCTCCGAGTACGCGCCCAGCGAGGAACGCCTCAAAGACTCGGGCGATCGGGGATCGGGATGCATTTCGACGGTGTGCTCGGAAAAGCCGTTCGCAGAAGCAGGCGGCGTCGGAGGAGCAGACGGGATGGTCGCATCTTCGGCAACAAACTGCGGCTGTTGCTGAGGTGTCGATTGCCTGCAGGGGGCGCTGGCATTGGGGTGACCCTGGACTTTCTGCTGTTGCTGTTGCGTCTGTCGGGGGATGCGTTTCCCAGGACCTACGAGGCCACTCTCATGCTTGGTATCGCGATTGTTCGAGGCACCAGATTGTCGCTTTGCCAATGCTGAAGCGCGAGGCATACGCTCGCGTGTTGCTGATGCCGACCCAGAAGCTTGTTCCGAGCCAGTCAGCCGCGCAACCGACGACAAGGACAGCGAAGAGAAGGAGGACGTCGGCAGGTGGCGTTCAAGCGGTGCACCTCTCGCACGGTCAGGCAGCGGGAGGCAACTCGTGCAGCAAGCCCTTTTTAATAAGCTCGACGCATGAATGGACAGCCCCTGTGTCCTGCGCTTCGCATTCGCAAGGAAGCGTTGATAGTTCGGCAGTCAGTTTCGCTTTCGTAAGCACCCGAACTAAGGCTCTGCAAGTAACGAATATGGCGAACACGAGGATGTGTGTTGTGTGGGATGAAATCAAGACAAAAAGGCTTGGATCTTGACGGAAGAGGTAGAGATAGTACGGAGAAGGTGGGTGGGCCGCGTGAAGGGAAGAGACTGCAGGGGCAAACGACGCACTGGGCGCTCAACTGGCGTATGCAGCCGTACTATTGAGTCAAAGCCGTGATAGATGAATCTTCATACTGTACATGGGCATCTGCTAGCCCGGGGTAGGTACTTGTAAGCGCTACTGATACTACTTGTTTAGGCATAGAAAAGCGTCAGCCAGTCATCGTAACCCCTATAAGAGTGCCAGGTATCTAGTCATTATAGGGTCATTAGTCACCGACTGACCCTCTACTGTACAAGATTGAGGCTGACTGCCGCGGGCCAATCAGTGGAATACCTTATTAGGTATATTTGATTGCCCGCCCGTCATACCTGTCGGTATGAAGACGCCCAGGAACGGTATGTATAGTTTATGAACAGCCAGTCCGGGCAGATTCAGTCAGGAGGGAAGGAGGTTCTGCTATAACAACATTCTTGCGTTTATATCCGATGCCTGCCAGCCACTTGTTAGTCAAGAATAGGTAGCCAAATAAAATAGGTGTGCGTTGGGAAAACTCCGCGGTTTGCGTTCCATTCTAAATATAAGTCCGCATATGATGAAATGTCAGCAGCCCCCAACTAGAATGCATCTCTGCTCATACTCCCTCCTATGCTACTTAAGAATCTACTCCTGATCCAAAACAGAATTATATGTCCTTTCGGCAGTGCTCGGCCTGTGAAAACTGCCCAAAGAGTAACCGAGGGGTACCAAGTATACAGTGTAGGAGAAATTATAGTAGTTATTAGACAGCGCCTTGACAGCCATCTGCTATCGCAATGTTGCTTGACTAAAATCCCTGCCTCAGCTTCATCTTGGCTTTCGCCATTTGCTTAAAAAGTTCGACCAACTCAAACAAGCATTGCCCTTGTTCCCCCACCTATAAATCCCCTGTCAGCCCAACCACTTGCTATATCTCTTGTCGGATGGAAATGCCCTTAGGCGCACTACTACACTGAAGCTCAATATCAAGATGCTTATATAGCTCTAGCGACCGACGGTTTGAAAGTCAAGGCGCAAGCTTCATGGCCCAGTGACATCTTTGATATCTCATCGGTAAAAGAAAGGGATCTGCTCTGTCACGAGTCGAGGATACGGCGCCGTTATGGGTCCTTCTCTTTGATAATTAAAGTGTGATTAGAGGAAAGGTAAAAAGCGCTTATCCACATCGTGGAAACCCTCATGTAATAATCGCCATAACCAGACACTGTCCTGGCCCGCAGGTCGCTAGCAGGCAAGGAGACGCACCATGTCACTCCCAATACGGACGTTTCGTCGCAGAAATAGCACATGATAAACTCAGTTATCGCCCTCTTACCGGGGTGAACGCGGATTGTGACTGTCTTGTGACGGCCAAGCGGGCGGGCATTACCCCCTCACTATCGACCCCAAATAGGCATGATCCTCCCGAACTCATCCATGCCAGAGAGTTCCTAACTCAAACTTACGACATCTGTCAGGCTTTATGCAAAGCGGTTGTTACTCTGGGGCCTGAACTCAACCACCCAAAGCTGCAGAATTACATCCGTTTCCCTTCTTCGTGGCTTATATAAACAGAGCCTTCCTGCGGCCCAACCGCCCCCTAAACTACAACAATTATCTTGAGGCACGGAGTACAGTAGGCCAGTAACAAGTCGTATACTGTATGCTTGGTCGTAAACACTGTGTGTTATTGGCCGCAATTTAGGACCTTTTTCACGAAATCGCTTCTAGCATTGACATGATATGGAGTCAGCAGAGTCATGCAGCACCTTAGAACCAGTCACAAATGGATAGCAGAAACCATCTGCATTGCCGATCATTTGGTCGGCGTATTGCATAAGCTAAAGCCAGGCCGCTGGAACTAGATATACGGGTTGGCGGGTCAATTATTGGCAGATTCATTTGCTCGGTCCGGTTGCCGTAGGTTGTGTGTCGTCGCCGTTATGTCGCGATTCGGCGTTTACTGACAAGGCTTTTCTTTTTACTTTTACTTTTACTTTTACTTTTGTATCTAAGCTGCGACGAAGGAAGTTGATGACTGATCATGGCTTGATGTGTGCAGAACCCCAAAAACAAGCAACCAATCCAACGCATGGCTCTAATTCGGCAGGGATCCAATGAATGTTTCATGACCTAACGACCCTCACCCATCTTACCTATCACCAGCAAAAGTAGCTGCTATAATGCAACATCAACACACCATCTTTCAGGCCGCTTCCTATATCGGTCCACAAGACTAGGCAGTAAATGGCAAAGTGCACTTGATGGCCCTGTGGATTTCGGCATTTGGGCGGTTGTAGTTCAAGCTTTTGACGATTTGATCTGTGAAAGGAAATTTTTGTTCCCCTCTTAGACAAGGAAGAGAAAAAATGAGAGCAGGACAAAAAAAAAAAAAGGCCCCAGGGAAATCGTTCGATGGCGGCAATCTCATATAGTCTAAACAGGCTACTAACCGACCTAGTCTCTTTCACCCTTTCAAAATAGGTAGGTACCAGTAAAGTATCGGCGTCATGTGAAAAGACCATGAAGGTACGCCAGTTTACCTACTACGATCCCACATTGCGCACAAGTGATGGGCACGTGAGCAGCGGTTATAAAGCTTGTAGTTAGATAGTTACACGCTGATGCACATCATAGCCCAGGTTGATATGTCGTAAATCAAGAATGAGGCCGTCTTCCCTCTCACCGCTTTAAGAGACCCCCAAAACCACCGCTCATCCTGTAAGGATGGTGGCGTTGTTTGGTGCGAGTGCTGATGTCCATGCAATTCGTCTGTATTGCGGCATTTACCGTTGACCTCAACCAGAGAGTTGCGTTTTCCGGTAGGGGTGCTGCAAGTGATGCTAACACAACATTAGACGTACATACGTAGCTATGTTACAGGTCATATTAGAACTCACAGTCCCAGTTCAAGCCAGTCAGCTTTACTGCGGTCCAGACCCCATGCAACACATTCAATGCTACTCCCAGCGGCCGCTTGAGGGTTTGCGCAATACAGGTCTTCGGTTTGTGTGATACACGGGAAGACGAGAATATCACGAAGGATGGCAGATAACCAATAACATATAAGAATGCCGTTTACCTTCTAAGCCACATCATACGATATGAGGCACGGAATCATTATACATCCTTCGTAACTAGGCATTGGGGAAGAGGCGCCATAACAGCAATTCAAACCAAGTAGCAGGCCTAGATATTCTTAGGTCCGCGAAGACAGGTCCGTAATGATGAATGAGTCCGTCAGCATGGACGGACGGGTCCGGCTTTCCCCAGGTATTTGCGGTACCCAACATAAAGGGATTTCGTGCGTGCGTCTCCGTCATGCAATCGAAATCTGCCTGGGAAGTTTGACGCATGCGGGGAAGCGCGCAGACACACACGACAACACATGCATGCATACTTAGAGCCGTGATGCTACCCTACACTTCTCCTTTCCCTCTTTAACTAACTCTTGTCCGATGCCGAACCTCGGGATACTAGATCTGTCAAATGAAGCCGCGCGATTTACTTATTAGAATGGGACGACGATCTGCTATGCTGAAGTTTCAGAGTTATTGCCTTGCGCGAAGGTAATGGCTTACCAAACAAACAGGCGCGGGATATTTGCAACCAGCCTCTCCTTACGCTATAGTTATTGCTCTAAGACGAGGTCACGCGCGCAAACAATTCTCCCGTATATGATTTATGTGTGAAGAATCACGTCTTCAAAGCTTGGTTGTACACTGCCATACGTATGTGCACACGACCCCGCGCGCTTGCTCGCCGGTAATTGCCATGTTTTTGACTCGCCTCGGGAAAATGTCGTCGTTCCCTAATATTATATAAGCGTGACTCGTCATGAGGGGGAACTTGAATGCGAATGGATATCTATGATCTACCACGTATCAAAGAAGAGGATGAGTTGCAGAGGCGGCACAAGTTTCGATCGGTAATTGTACAATAGCCGCTTCAAGCGAATCCAACTACACGCGAGGATCTCTCATGTTTTCATTGATAGGTGGGTAGCAACGATCACAAGTGCAAGTACTATTCGCTCTAGGCTTCTTTGACAGGAGATAGGTGCCCGACACTAACTAATGACGGAATGAGGGGAAATAATATGGCCTCGGATGAGCTTGTAGGTCTCTGATTTAACGATAGCTGTACTATGATAGGTACACTACATGTTTATTTGGTGCTCGAAGAGTCTATGAATCACGTAGAATTCTCCATAGATATCGGTAATATTTGTGACTGATTCTACAGGCTCAGTAACGATAATACCATGGCTCTATACAGATCTATATATCGTTCTACCTATCTACAACGCTCGCTATGTACCGCTCTCAACATATATACGATGCTATAGAAATGGTCCTACACCCCTTCTTCTCGTAATCACTTCGCCGCAGCAGCACCCAAATCCTCAACAGCGTCCTCACGATCCCAAGTCTCCTTCTCTAAGAGTTCCACCTCTTTCAGTAGGTCCCAGATTCTTCCCCTAGCACAGCCTATCTGCTCCTCCTGCTGTCGCCACGTATCGCGAAGAACGTCGAGCATAAAGCCAGGGAGCACTGTCTTCTTCGCATCTCGATAGTCGTAGATGGTGACGTCCTCAAAAGTGCGCGCGGCAATGCGGCGGTGTCTGTGTGAGAAGATCACGCAGTCGAGGACCAGTGACGTGTGAGTTGCCTCTGGACATATCCGGAGCCTGTGATATACCGATATCGTATCTGGGGCCGTCATTGGCTGATGGCGGATCGCGTACCACATTAGCTAGAACACTTGCATTACGTGCTGGATATGTATGTAGAGGGCGTCCATCAAGGGATACCTACAAACTTAAATTCGGCCTTAATCGATTTCATTATCAAGCCAATATTCTTCGGCTTCATGAGTTCGTTCCACACTTCTCGGTGTTTCGGGTCCTGGGAAGCATAGCGTAGAATCCAATTTACTCGGGCGGACTCAGCATATTTGAAATAAACGGTGTTGTTGACATGACCCTAATATATGTGCTCGCTCGTCAGTAGGCATAATACCTATACCACTCCCTTTTGAACAATTGACAGCAGCCGGCGAATTTTTTACGCCCGCGCGAGGCTCTTGGAGGACCGCCATGTCTAGTCTCACTGCCCTTACTTTGGTAGGACCGTTAAGCAGAAAATATTCACCTAGCATCATATCGTCTCACAGACTAGTCAGGACTGGTCATTTCCGCCGTAGTCTGTGAGACCATCAGCCGGGAACAGCACATACTCCCTGCCCGCCTTTTCACAAACCATACAAGGAGGTAAGGAATCAGGATAACCTACAAAACTATCCATCTCCCCCCACACGACCTGCTGATTCTCCAGTCCCCTCCGGCCACCCGTGAGGAATCCCTCGCTGCCGGCGCTCAAGACACGCCATTCCCTGGCCAATATGTCGAGGATCCCAGCCGCTCGCTGGATTTGCGCAGCATCGCAGCCGAAGCTTAAACACTTCCCGATCCTCGCACGCACTTCCGACACCCATCGAGTGGGCGGCTCGCGTGTGGGAGTAGCGGATGGGGCTGCATTGGTAGAAAAAGGGGCTCGCACATGTGCGCGGCGGTACAAAGCAGGCGTCGCGGGTGGCGGCCGGCTTGCATAGAAGCTCGCAGTGAGTTTTACGCGGGGTCGGGGGCACATCATGACGGGATCCACTTATATGTACATTCAATAATTCAATTAGGTATTTTTGAGGCGTCTTTTCATGCCATCCAAAAATATAAAATACTCTTCTTCTGACAAGTAAAATTGTCGGCGGAAGGGCGCATAGGAGTGGAAGGATTATATAAGCCCGCCCCGGAAATCGGGAAGCCTGCAGGGAACCCGCCGTGGGGCATGTATGTCAACGGCATCATACACACATTCGACACTTCGAGCTTCCTATTCTGTGAGCTTTCAAACTTCACGTTACTTTACCCCGGACAGACAGATGTGACATACGGGGGCCAGAACAGACAGACCATGATGTCGGCTCCAAATCCGGAATTGAGACGCCAAGTCATAGCCATTTACAAAGGTGCGCCGCCATCTTTCATGTGGTCCTCTCTACTCATTCATAGAGCACTTGCCTCTCAGGCATCTATACATATGTTTGCTTCACTCAAAGTCTCTCAAACTCATACATAAAAACGTAGAACTCCTACATCTGGGAAAAGAGTACCCGTTAGGATTCTCCTACTTCCGACCACGACTGCACCGTGCGTTCATGGCGAACGCGCAGTTACAGAGTGAAGAAGACATCCGGAAGGGAATAGAGCGGGCTGAGTTCGTGAGGAAAGGTAAGTAATGTACCTTTCATAACATCCCGCCAGCTTGTTCCCTACTGTCCTAAGCTTACCTAGGGTATCTATAGAAATCGAGGCACTGTAAGTTTTGAAACGCTTCTAGATAGGCTTGCAGATTTTCCGATGCCAATTATGCTCACACGCTCTTCATGACTTGCACAATCCATGTCGACTCTCAATAGACATCTATTCCCTTAATCCTTTAGTTCTGTTTTCTAATGAGCATTTGGTAACTTGAAACCGAAATCTGTACCAAGAAAAAAACGAATATGCATATCTACATCTATGCCCCCAAAACTCAAACACCCGGATGAAATGACTATCGATGCCTCGGGGCACACAAAAAAACAAACAACACCTCTATCCAACAACATGCTTGGGAATTGCTCTGCTTTCCCCAGTTTCCCCCTTCCAATTAAAATATGTTGATTTTTGCGGTGAAGAAATGTGCTGACAATGAATACTATGCAGATATTATCTGAAGAGGTATCGGACGCTGAGAAAAAGATACGATGGTGCCTAGCCACAACAAACGTCCTGAAGGCGATGCCGATCAAAATGGTTGAGGATGTAGGTGCTGGTCGCAACGATTATAGTCGTATATACTTGGAACCTATAGGGACTCCGAGGTATTATGTTGAAGGCCCCATTAAGAAGCTCGACTTGCATAAGTAGAGGCATTGTTCTTCATCAAAATCGTTGTCTTCGTCACTGTCACGTTTTGCTATGCCTCTTTCGGGAAGTCCAGACTCCCACTTCCAGGCATTCACCCCAGCTCGTGCCACCCTCTCGCAAGAGATCATTTGTCATTTTGCCCGCCCATGTGTCCCATTCCTCCTGGCTTTTGAGGCTCACTTCTCGTAGTAGCGGCTCGAGGGCGAGAATGAAGCTAACCGTCGTCTCGAGAGCCGTCCTCCGTAAAGCTGATTGTGCTGGTGTTACTGTACTTCCTGATTTCCAATCCTGGTCCTTGAATTTCCCCTTTTGTGAGTCGATGTAACTCTTCCCGTCCTTGGTCACGACACCGCCGACACCCTCACGTTCCCATCTGATCTCGCTAAGTGGCACCGCTAATCGTTTTGATTGCACATCCATCAGCGACTCGGCTTCCTGTAGTAGACTGGGTCCAATGGAGGTACACGGCGCGGCAGACAACCCACGTGCTTCCAACGCCTTGCTCGACCAGCCATTGTACTCAACCAGATACGGGTTGAGTGGCTGGCTGATCGGTGTATTGTTCGTCATAACATAGGCGCCCATCCTCTCTGCATTGTCCTCGTCATCACCACCGTCACTCGAAGCGTCATCATCAGTTACGTCTGCTCCCGTATTCTTTGGCGCATGAGGACGGAGCATGCGAATGATTGAGTCGGTTTCCCAATATTCTAGAACGCCGCCAGGCTTCAATACCCGCAAATACTCGTCCATAATTGATTGCGCGTCGCGGGCAGAGGCGGCAAACGACATGTCTTTTACCATGACCAAGTCAAACTCACCATCAGCAAAAGGCCAGGGCAGTTGTCGTATATCGTGCTGAACAAATTGCCACCGCATCTCCTTATCTGGCTTCGCATTCGCGCTTGCCCCCGCCCCGCCCAGCGGGACGATATCAAGACCAGTAAATGATATAGCCGAATGGCCATGCTGCGCGAAATACCGATGGCACATCATGCTCCAGAAGCCCGCGCCGCAGCCGACATCGAGAACACGAGTTGGCGGCCTGCTTGCAAACACGGAGGAAAGGATAGGGCCGCCAAATAGCTGAAACATGAGTAGCGTACGAAGAGATTGGCGGTGCAGTTCCGGAAGATCTACGGGGAGAGGATATGGCAATGTGGGATCGTTGATGTAGGTGCGGCCATTACGAACGACAAAGGCCTTTGAGTCTCGGAGCTGAGTTGTCGCGGGCTTTGAAGTGGTCGAAGTGGCATTCGAAGCAGTTGAGAGCGCGCCACTCCTCTCTGCCGAAGATGACAGTAAGGTTTCGTTTGAGGCCATCACTCCGGAGTGGTGGCCAACGGAGCTGTTTCTTCTAGGGGACGGCATGCTACCTGAAATAGGATGCTGAGTAAGATACGGTGCTTGATCTGTAATAGGAGGGCTGGATGTGCCGCCGTGGTAACCATGTGTTCCAGAGCCCTTAGTTGATTTTGAGCGTGGCCTAATTGAAGGTGATAGGGGCTGGTGCGTGGATCTCCTGTGGAAAGGGTCTCGCCAGTACTGCCTGGTCAAGGATGCGTTGTTCTGGTGAGGGACGGTATCATCAGGATGGCGGTTGGATTGCAAGCGTAGAGCAGAATCTGGCGGCGAGGTCGATGCAACCAGTGGGACGGTGGCAGCAGTTGCCCTTCGTGCCACTGGCAGAGCTTTGTCCGAGGACGACGGCCCGGGATAGGAGCCGCAGGAGCTTGACGAGGATCGTGTGTGGGACGGGTCCGCGACGGGCGATCTAGTCAGCGAAGTGGTGCGTCGCCGAGCCGACCTCCCAAAAAGCCGTGGGCGGTGGTCGCCAAAGCTGGGCCGGCCGGCGGCTGTGCTCTGCTCGGGACTAGTCGGCGTTGGGCATCCGCATCCGCATTCGCTGACGTGGAGATGGCCGTCGTGGCGGCCGCGATGGTTGAGCGCCTCGCGAGCGCAGTCGAGATCGGTAGCAGCAGGTGTGGGGACTGCGATGATGTCTCCAAGGGTGTCGGTGTCTAGCACGCTGGCATCGGCTTCGGCGTCGGTATCGGTGGAGATGGTGGTGAGATCGTTGTCGTATGCAGGAGGAATACTAGCAGCAACAGCAGTGGTAGCTGTAGCAGTAGTGGCAATAGGGGGCGAAACGAGAGTGGAGGTAGTAGTAGTAGTAGTCCTGGGAGAGGCGGAGGCAGCAGCGGTCGTCCAAGTGGATATCCGCCAGGTCCTAGCTTGTTTTCGGTGCGGCGGTTGTTGGTTCCGATGGATCAGCAGCTCACGGGGCACATTTGTTGACATGAGGTGATATCCCAAGTCCCCATCCATCTTGAACGCTGCCCTGCCGTTGCTGTTGTGTCAGCGGCTGTTGGTATTCAAGGTAGTACAAGTAGTAGTATGCTATCGAGTATCTGGAGACGTTCCATCGGCTGTAAGCATCTTAATTAGCGACGCATGCATTCCACAACTTATAAAGCGCAGAAAGTGCAGAACTAGTCCGACGCACCCCATAAAAATAATGTGTGATATACTCGGTCTATCCCAAATTTCCGTGTCATTTCCGACACAGCGCGTATAAGTTCAAATTCCCTGTTACTTCGACTGGTGGAAAGCTCGGTGATTGATAACTTCGATTTCTGTTGAAAGCTTCTTCGATAGCTTGACGTTTTGGCAAATTCGAGTATAGTGTCGGGAATCGTTCAGTTGCAGCTCAATCACCCGACGCGGAAGCCCTGTATTCTTCAATACAGGTAGATGAATCTGATGATGATAGCAAGAGAGTTTCTGTTGATAACCACACGGCTCCCTTGTTTTGTCCGTCAGTAATTATTTTACTTGTCCGAATGCGCAGACCTTCCTTCGCCGGCTTTATGATGCTTTTCTTCGCGCAATGTACTATGATATGTGGTCTACCCTAGACTCTGAATATCGTCATATGTATCGAGAATGGATAGACGCTGGACGAATAGGGCCACGAGTATGCACCATTGCATGGAATACGCGAATCTTTTCAGTGCAGGCGGGGATTTAGCAGCTATTTAAGTATCATTAGAGTGACACCAGTTCTACTAAGGTGATCCATAACGGTGCCACCACCAATATTCATCATATAGTGTACACAGACGATCCCTCTAAGACATGGCATGGCTAATATTTTGTGTTTCCCACCCTCGACAATATTGACTTGCTGGTTACGGATGGCTGGTACCCCGCGATTAATTACGCGTTACAGTATTAAACACCATACTGTCCGCTGACCTTCTCTTAGGTGAATCCTCGCCGTGAAGCCTAATGGGAGCCCATCATGCCTTTGCCCGTTCAAGACATTATCCGGTCATAGCGGCCCGATTCGACATCTACATAGATACAGTATGTCATAAGGGGAATGAAACTGCCGAACCCATGAATTGCGACACTCAGTTCGCAAGCTTCTGAATTGCCAAGGCTCTGATGCCGCTTGCAAGAAGAGAGCGTATCCAGCTCCGATTGAATTGTATATACGACTACTTAAATGTGAACATTAGCCGTTGTGCCGAAAATAGCCCAGAGAGCAACATGGTCACCGAATTCACCTGGCGATATCCTCTTACTTTATTTGTGTCATTGTGCCCTCATGTGTTGGCGAGTGCTACCAAATGACCAGCTGTCTGACCCAAAAGAAATATACAATCATCTAGTTTTGTGATGGGGTTGCAACCATGAGTAGTACTCTCTCCACTTTGATGCGAAACAGCACAAAGTCCCAGGGTAACACACCCATGTCTGAGTAGTTAGTAGGTAGTAGCAGCATCACGTTAACCGCGTGCCCAGCTAGGCAGGTCAGGACGAATCTCTCAGCCGGGGTCATAGTCGATAACCCAGCTTCAAAGCGTAATCTTACAGGGGTTGAGAGAGAGAGAGATACCAATACCGATACCAGCTTAGATAACGTAGCTGAAGGCAGATGCTTGGTGATAGCTTGAGCTCATTCCTACTAGAAATAGAAATAAAGACTACTGTAAGGCGTCCAATGTTTCAGCTTCCACTTGTGCTGTAGACATATGAAAAAGCCCACATTGGATGATGCTTTTGGTATATCCAATAGAATGGACTGAAATTGCCTTTTTTAGTAAAACCCGGGGATAGGAGTGTACAGTACATATGGTTTCGGGTAAAGACTACGTACCAACCTACCTACATAGGTACTGTTTCAATGATTGCACACGTAGGCAATCTGTGATCTGTGTTACCTACCTACTTAAGGTAGGCACATACCGACATATCTGTTAGATTGCCGAGATACTACCTACCTAGGTAATGTAGGTGAGCGAGCGAGCAGCTGAAAGTACGAATTAGTTAACAGCCATCTCTGACCTAGGTGACTTGCTTGCTGAGCCACATAGGAACAACAATACGTGCGTGCAGCATTACGTAAGTGCCTATTTATCTACCTTACTGTTTATTACGTGTACCTACCTACCTAGGTAGGTAATGAGATCGAGCTGCCACTCATGGAGACCGAATGCAGTGTTACTTAGAGGTCCAGATTTCATTGTCTGGAGGCTAGATACTTTGAACGTGCCACAATGGCGTAATAGCCGGTGGCACAACAGAAGGTGATAGGCATCTGGATAGCGGATGTGGATATGGAGGATCACGTGATAGCGAGGCTGGCGGGACTACCTAACCTACCTTATCCATTCACTGAATCGGAGCTTGGAGGCACGACGATGGATAGGGAGAGCTGCCAGCTAGACTTAAACATCAACCGAAATCGAACACGTATCTGGACAAGTTTGAGAAGACGCAAGAGCAGCCATGACCACCTGTTTCACAGTTAGCCTTTGAGCCAAGAACCATACCATACCATACCATACCATACCATACCGGAGCCAGACCAGGTTTCGGACCATCTTGACAAGTGCCCCTGTAACCATCCTTCAGCGAAACCGCCACCTGCGGTCGTTGGTTACAGCTACAGCTCTTTTTGACATATCGATATCGATATCGCGCATCGCATACCATCACCATCACCATCATATCATACCATACCAGCCTGTGAGTCTCAAGTATTGCAATGGCGCCGTCTTGCAGCATACCTAGTATCTCTTTCTCCACCCTGTCAACCCAATGCTGTCAACCACACAGTACATTCATTTATGCATATCCCACCCGGCATATATTGAATTTTTGGATAGCTCAATTAACCCTTATCAGGCAGGGCGACTCGCGATCAAACGGGATAGCATCGTCCGCATCAGTTGAAAACTCCAAGCCATATTGCTATCTCTCGAACCGGTCGTCAAAACTCGATATATGCTGCCTCAATAAATACTCTTTCTTGTTGAACCCTGTCTCGCGATCGAGACCAGTCAAACTATACGTTTATGGAACCGACATACAACTTGCGCATTCAACGAGCCTCACCACGAACGTGATTGAACAAAGCGTCCCTCGCCCTTCCATTCGCACCCGTACTGGCGCATCTGTTATCCCTCGCTGCATATGTTATGAAGCTGCGCGCCGATCGACAATAGCCGCCCTTCCACGGAATACCCATGCAGAAATCAAGCGAGGTTCACTCTCTGATTGCATGGATCCCTCTCGACGACTCGTCCTACTTCACGCCCGCCCAATTCTGTTCCCTTACTGAGTCGTCCCCTGTCCAACCAATCTTACCGTTATTTGTCGCGTCCGAGAGGCTCCCTTAGGTGGCATTTTAGGTACTGCTATCAACATAGATGGACCTACACTCATATCACGAACCTCTACCCATATCTATAGGCACATCCCAATTCAAAAGGACCGAGAAAAAGTCGGTATCCGTCTCAATCTTAAGCATTTCTGTGCTATTTGCCACCGCCCCGGAACCCGACAAGTAACCCCTTCTCCATCTGGCGTTATGTACGGACCGAACCATCAGCAGGGACATAACACACGCCTCAATGGCGTCGCGGGCGGGCGTGGAATGCCTCAGATGATGTATAATACCTACGTCCAACCGCAAGGGGCACATCAACATCATACCCATCCCCAACACCACCAGAATTTACAGCAAGATCACACAAGTCACAATGCAACGCCTGGATCAATCAATCATTCCGGCTATTCTGCTGGCCTTGGACCAAACGTGAGCCCATTCACACCTAGTAACCACCAGAATGGCACGGGGACTGCTTCCCGCACCGCGCAGAGCCAACAGCAGTATAACGAACACTGGGGTGAGCAGTTGAAGGCTTTCAAAGCAGCTGAACAGGCCCACCAGACCATGGCCGAACAACACCAGCAGCACTACTACGCAAGAACCAAAGCAGCGGAGAATAAGGGCATCGGCCCACTTGCCAACACTAATGCTAATGAATCGGTCGACGGCGAATTAGAAGATAGGGGGAGACCTGTGAACTTCGACAAGGCTCTTGACAGACAAGATTGGCTGATGCTTGATATGAGTGGTCAAGGGCTTAAGAACGTATCGCCTCCACTCTTTAATGAATACCAGTTTCTCACTGAGGTTTATCTTTCCTCTAATCAATTGACCGCACTGCCTCCAGCTATAGGGCAGCTCCGCTCTCTGCGTTTGCTTGATGTATCTCATAACCAGCTTACTCATCTGCCAGCCGAGTTAGGCATGTGCACACCTCTGCGTCAGTTGCTGCTCTTTAACAACTTGATCCGAGATATACCTTATGAGCTCGGCGCCCTCCATTTCCTAGAATTACTCGGCATACAGGGCAATCCATTGGACCCCGACGTGAAGGCAAAGATTATGGAAGAAGGCACCAAAGAGTTCATCAACTATCTCAAGGAAAATGCTCCCGGTAGGCACTTATTCCGGAATAATTTTTAACATAGGCTAACGTACATCAGTGCCCATGCCCCCCGCTCCACGTGTACCCATCACAATTCAAGAAGATATAGGTTCTGACAAGGAACGCATCCGAGTGATGTCCTGGAACACCCTCTGCGACAAGTACGCCTCAAGCACACTATATGGGTACACGCCAGCCAGTGCTCTCTCGTGGGAATATCGCAGGGATAGTATAATGCAGGAATTTCACGAGAGAGACTCCGATATCCTTTGCTTGCAAGAAACTGCTATGGACGCATTTGACAATTTTTTTAATCCTGAACTCATGAAGAAGGGTTATAGGGGTGTATTCTACCCGAAGACTCGTGTCAAGCACATGACAGGCAAGGATCAGCAGACTGTAGATGGGTGTTCAATATTCTACAAGAGCGATAAGTACATCCTGCTGGACAAACAGCTGGTCGACTTCCGGCAGACAGCAATCAATAGGCCAGATATGAAATCAGCGGATGACGTTTTCAACAGAGTAATGCCTAAAGACACCATCGCCGTTTACTGCTTCTTCGAGTCGCGGTTTACAGGGAACCGTTTCATTGTTGTCAATGCTCATCTCTGCTGGGAATCATACTTGCCAGATGTTAAGGCGGTGCAGACCGGTATTTTGATGGAGCTGGTGACTAAGCAATCTGAGCGTTATACTCGACGTCCGCCGATACCGATTGAAGAGAAGCAATTGACCAAGTCGGCCGTTGAGGATAACCAAGTCGAAGATTTCCCTGAGCCCTTACCGAGCCAAGAATACCGTAGCAATACGGACATTCCGTTGCTCGTGTGTGGTGATTACAATTCGATGTCCGACAGCTCGGTTTATGAACTTCTAGAGAAGGGTAGGATACCACCAGACCACCCTGATTTAAAGGGGCACTCGTACGGGAATTTCACGCGAGATGGTATTGAGCACCCGTTCAGTTTAAGGAACTCCTACGCACATCTCTTCGGGACGCCAGACGAATTAACATTCACCAACTACACCCCATCATTCTCAGGTGTTCTGGATTACATTTGGTACACATCCAACACTTTGGATCTGGTCGAACTTCTCGGGCCCCCAGATGCAGAATACCTCAAGCGCGTACCCGGCTTTCCCAACTACCACTTCCCTGCTGACCACATCCAAATAATGGGAGAATTCGTATTCAAGTCCAAGAAGGAAAAGAAAGCACCAGGGGACCAGAAAGGCTGAAATGTTCAGGAAGCCAGACAACTGCTCGTGGTCTCGAGGCACAATCCCAATATTGTCGTATAGGGTGCGAGAAGGACACCTACTGGCTGCTTGCAGCGAGGATATCATTTCACGGTTCCTCGGATCAACCCTGGCCTACGATACCGTGGCCATGTATATGAAGGAATGAACGGATACAACGAATCTTTTCTCATACTCCGAGAAGGGTTTTGTTAGGGCACCTGGGTTGGACATCTGGCACGGTGTTTGTGCGTGAGGAGTCGGAGAGCTTTATTTCTTGTTTGATCTTTCGCGCGTTGTGTCTCTGTTGCGGTTAAGTGTTAGGCGTTCAAGTACTGTACTTGTAACTGTTTTCTTGGCTCGAAACCAGCAATAACATCTGCGAGCTGCAACAGTGCAGCACCCACATCTTCCATGAATTATGTTCCATTCAAGTGATCTGGAATGTTTGTAAATTCAAGGAAAATTCCAGAAACCAGTGTGCGAATGTTCGTCCAAACGCCCATAAATAACATGCTAAATTATCGGGTTCCGACAAGGCAGGCTTTGCAGAATCCACTCCGTATCCGGTTCACATTACCTCTTACTCGTGTAATAATTTATATCCTATGCCGAAACTGGATGAGTGCATAGTAGCACAAAAATTCCGGAATCTCAGATCAGAAGCCATTAATGGAGACTCAATCATCGGATGTCTCGGGTTGCTGCTTTCACTCTACATGATGATGTAGCATAGCACTTGGGTTGAGACGTCTCGTAAGTGCCAGCCAAGTGAGGGGGATTATGACACATATATGAATATGCGCATTGCGGTATTGATTTGCACGAGGGTCTTGTCATTGGACTATTTCGGAAACCACCCGTTGGGTACGGAGGCAATGCGATAGACAGTCGCCTCATACCAGGTGAGGAATAGGCCTTCGCAAGTCTTGAGCGCCGAGAACACATCTGCCGGCCTTGGTACTGTATTCAATTGATAACACCAATGACACAATGACTTGCCAAGAGGTGGTGTTTGCCCCAGTTTGAGCATCGTCCGTGCCAGTTCAGCCAGATTATAAATTACACAGGCAGGCGGAGATGGCAGGTGAAGAGGTAAGTCAGTGGCGTCGCGCAAGGTGACACTGTGAGAGGTACGCGTGGATAAATACGCGGCAGCGTAGGGTAAAAGGGGAAATATACCGTATATCGACAGTCTCCTAAGTTTGTGGAGGGCAATCCTCCGATGACCATATGGTTTCATGCACCTGGTTATTCCGTGTAGATACCTATATAATAGATACAACTCAAGCTCCCTAAGGGGGTAGTAGTTAGGATATTCTCCTGAGCATCAATTGACCTTTCGACAAATAACATTTACTTCTAACATAGAGTCTCTGTATCTCTAGACATCATGGCTATCTCAAACGAACCCCTACGGACAGTCGAGTGGAATGGGAAGAAGGTTCCAGTCTATCCTATGCAAACCTTCGACTTCAGCAAACTGCTTTCACATGAGCCCGATGAGCTTGAGAGGCTTGTCCGCTGCTGCCAGGATGAAGGGTACTTCTACATCGATCTGAAGGGCATCGACGGTCGCCGATTCCTCGACGACCAGCAAGAGACTCTGAAGCTCATGCACCGCTTCTTCGAGTCCCCTCTTGAGGCTAAGAATCAGTACGGCCTCGTTGCGCCGCACCTAGGGTAAGCTGCCGTCTGCCTGAACGCCAGGGTTGATTCATAACTAACGGGGACGGAAAGCTATGAGCCAATTGGCTCCCGCACTGGTGTCCTGGCGAACACCAAGGATGGCTACGAGATGATCAAGGTGAGTGTCATCATATAGAAATCGACTTGGACTTATATCAGAATAACTTGCGCTGACCCATTATCAGGTCTCTCGTGACGAGATCCAGAAGGACAGCCCTCACATCCCGGACGTGATCAAGAACAGCCCCGACATGAAGGTGCTGGAGAACGCGATCGCGGGCTCCAACATCGTGACCAAGGCGATCCTGTCGGCGCTCTCGACGGGCTGCGGGCTGACGGGCGCGGCGCGCTTCGAGAACACGCACCGCAATGAGCGGCCCTCGACCAGCACGCTGGCCATGATGCACTACATCCCGTCGGACCCGCGCACGGACACCAACATCGGGCACCAGAAGCACACGGACATCAGCTCGCTGACGCTGCTCTTCAGCGAGGAGTGGGGGATGCAGATCCGACCCCCGGGAGCGCGCGAGTTCGGCTTCGTCGAGCCGCGCCCGGGCACGGCCGTCGTCAACGTGGGCGACTCGCTGCGCTTCGCCTCGGGCCACACCATGCAGTCGTGCATCCACCGCGTCGTCCCCTACGACTACTCCCAGCACCGCTACTCCATCGCCTACTTCCTGCGCGCCGAGAACGACACCTTGTTCACCGACTCCGAGGGCCGCAACATCACCGCCGGCCAGTGGCACGACGAGAAGTTCTTCGCCTTCACCAGCCCCCCCGAGCTCCAGGCCCTCGCCCCGCCCTCCATGATCCTCGGCGGCATGGTCGAGGAGGAGGACGAGCCCGTTCCTGCGCCGGTCGCGGCCGAGAAGGCTGCTGCCGTCGAGGCTTATTAGACTTTCCTTTCCGGGAACAAAACGATAGATAAGGCCAAATACCGCAGAACTGGCGGGGACTTGTTTCTGTCACTCGTTATTATTGTAGTTGTAGCTTAGATAACGAATACATCTAGGTGAATTGAGGACGAGTCTTGGTTTTGTCTGTATTGTAACAAAACGCGCGCTAGGTTCCGATTTGAAAGCTAGCATGGCGGAAGGATACCGTGATATTATTGATAAGCCGAAGCGCCCCAAGCCTTAACTGATTACAAGGTTGAATTCCAGCTGCCTAATTGTATGGCCTTACTGTGACTACAGAGAGCCCGCCGATCATATCCATATCCTAGTCACACTTCCATATTATTGTAATAACTTGAATTCATCCATGGCTGTGCACCAATTCCGCCACTAACTTCGAGGAGCTACGTTACCGTAAACTCCCGACACTGAGCAACAGAGGCTTAAGGGCTGGGGAATGGCAGCGTCAACTCCTTGGCCACAATTGTATAATCGCAGACTCATGGGCTAGTAACCGATCGCTTACGGCTTATAGCATTCTTGGACATCCAAAGACTTGTGTCTATGGTCATAAAGGGCTTCGGTGCGTGATCCGATATGACGTATACAAGTGTCGAAGTGGGTAGTCGTTCTGTGCTTGCTGTATTACGTTCTAAGTCGCGGGTGTCTTCAAAGGTCGATCAGTCAGTCCAGATTCTCACCGTTGGTTCTAATATAAAGCAGTGATAGGGTTAACTAACTCTGATGGACGGGCCTTTTCCGGCATCTCAGCAATTTCCAAACGACGGCCAGACTGGTAGGTAGTGCTATGATCACGCCTATTATAGCTACCGTGGCCTCGAGTGAGATGCCCATGAAATATGACGATGGGAGAGTTTTTCGTATACCATAGATGCCGAGACTCGACTGCGAGGGATGCGGGATAGCTATCGTCGAGTCCATCTCATACTTCACGCACACATCGAACATTTATATAAGCATCCATTATAGACTGGATCCAGCCTTGTTGAATCCTGTCAGTCTGATAATATTCCTGAGGCAGACATGGCCTCATCCAATGGCGGCGGCCTTAGACGGGACGCTACGTGATATGCCGCGGTCATAAATGTAGGCCAGACACACAAGCTGATACACCACTGTAGCAGAGCCGGGCGCCTCGGAGCTTCAAAATGGTTGGAATCGAGCACATCTGTGGGATATGATGCATCAACCGTCCAAACTTTTGAAGATTGAGAGAAATTAGAGGGGCTTCTTCGCAAGAGATTCACTCCATAAAGGTTAGACAAACAGTAACGATATTGGTTACGATAGTTTTGCCGTTGGAACGAGACTCGAGTCAAGACGGCCGAAAAAGAGTTTTGAAGAAACTTTTGCTGCTCTTATCGGTACTAAAGAACCTGCCTGAATGTGATCAGGTATTATTCTATTAGTTGGCGCCTTATTGTCTTGTGGGAAGTTATTCCTCGTGGCTCTCAAAGTCGTCCGATAGCCCTATTGGACTTTGAGTTACCTATGAGGTGTAGCACTAGAATTTTGAGGCCAAACTGTGCTGTCCGATTATTCTCGGAGTTAGAACCGACGCGTTTGATCGACAGCTGCTTAGTACCGAGTCTGTACGCAAGGGGCTACTTTGCAAAAGAAACAGCTATTGCTGATTACGGTTCGTTGCGCCAACGTCTTGTGTAAGCCTGTTACGAAGATGGTCACAACATACTGATGGAAATGTAGCATTGTAGTATAGGAATAGTGTACAGCGAGCGCACTGATTGAAGCAATATGCTATTCGGGCGTCAATGGCCGTGTTTTGGTCAAGCGGCTTTTCTCGAGAAATAGTAGGGTCGAGGTGCCGCGTACTATAATTCGGGCCTTGTGATATCTCGTGAAGGAGTGAGGCCAGTTCTGCAGGCTGAGCTTAAATATACATTGGCCCACAATATGTATTATTCGATGCATCGTAACCCTGTACATGCATGTTGGGTTCCTGGGGTCAACAAACTTAGGGACCCTGACTGTTTCTAGCATTTTAAGCTTCATACTTGCTTGCGCCCAACTATTCGCTCCATGCCTTCTCGTACTATGATGGTCGACCATGATACATCGTCGAAAGAGGGGCATCAAGAACGATAGGAACATGATGTTCTCTTACAAACAATTGCCTATCAGCTTTCATCCATCATGAACTTCAGCCAACCCGGTTTCCGAACCCTTGTCCTGCTCCTGGCCATCGTGATCTCTTACGTGACGTTCGGATATTTCAACTTTTATCGCGACCCGCTTTCCATCTTCTTCTCCGAGGAGCATGGCTTCGACCGATTCTACTCGACAACGCGGCAGGCCGAAGCCGACGCATTTCTCGATGTCTTAGAAGCGAACCCCGACGCAGTTCGTTCGCGACTGGCTAAAGCCGGTCCAACGCCGGAGATATGTGCAGTTTTCATGACGATCGGCCGTGAGATGGAAGGAAGGCAATATGTCGAGACGGCGGTGGGCTCGTTCCTCGCTAATATGTCGCGCGCCGAGCGAGAAGCCATTCACTTAAAATTGTTCTTTGCCGACGTGCCGACCCCCGAAACACAGCATAAGAGCTATGTTAGACTCGCCGCAGCCGATATCGCCGACGAGATCGTGACGTATCGCGAAAGCCTCCCAGACAATGACCAAGAAAAACAAATGGCCTTACTCCAATCGTGGTTCAAGGACCGCCATCATAAAAGCATGATCGAGAGGAAAACGTTGTATGATTATGCCTACTCGCTTCGCCGATGCATTCAGACTACTGAAGCGCCGTATATCGCGTTGTTTGAAGACGACATTCTTCTCGCAGATGGCTGGGCGGCGTGGACGTTGAAGAATCTGCATTCCCTCGACCAGATGATGAAGGACCCCAGGCGTCACGACCCAGCACCCGGCCGAATTGAGCCAGGCGGCCCCAATAGCTGGCTTTACTTGCGCATGTTCAGCCAGGAGAGGAGCTCTGGCTGGGGTGGCGGCTATGGTTTCAGAAGCAACAATGCTCACATCATATCGCTTGCTGTCAGCATTCCCTTGCTGGGAATCATACTGTTTGCTCGCCGATTCCTACTCCCCCGTTACCTAGTGCGACATATCGATGGTTGGGTCATCTTGATCACTTGTGGTGTTGCAGTGCCGCTCTTCGTATGGCTATTCTTCGCATCGGGCAAAGCCTCACTCGTTCCCTCGCTACCAGGCGTCCGCGAGGAGTGGTTTGGATGTTGCAGCCAAGCATTGGTATTCAATAGAAGACATGCGCAAGAGCTGTCTGACTTTTTCATGGCAGCTACAATTAAACCAGGTAGGGCTGGGAGAGGTGATATGCTCCCCAAGGATTTCGCGTGGGAACACGGCCTTGCGAGGGTAAGCGCATATCCAATGCTCGCGCAGCATCTGGGGAGAATCAGTGCGACGGGTACAACTTCTGTCGAGGCAAGTCGAATCTGGAGCATGGCATTTGAGAATTTGAAACCGCACAAGTTAGCTAGCGATCATATCAGAAACGTCAAAGAGCTGTTTGGTGAAGAAGCTGTCAGGGAAATGATACATCATAGCCACCCTGGGTTTGTATACGGATGACAAGTTTTGCAACACATCGGGTCATCTAGTATATTAATACAATGCTTCACGGTCTTAGTTATTAAGATATCTTCACAACCTTACACGCAAAGTTTAAAATTGAAATGAGCGTCCAAAGCTAAATTCAGGAAATGCTTCTTTTCATGTTTCATATACTCGACTAATATCAACAATTTATAAGGCTGACCTACTTTATGAAGCAAGGCAACCACGGTATACCAAGACCATCACTGACAGTAAGCCAATGGCGTTCCTTAATTTGCACCACAAACTTGCCTGAGGTCATCCAGAACTGGCCACGGCAAAATGAATATCGAGCAATCCAGTATAAGACTAATGCACTTGGGCTCGGGCGCCACTTCCCGAGGTCCTAGCGGCTGCAGGTTGACTTCACTAATGCACCCAAATACATTCATGTTAACTGCGCAGTAAACTGTGTCAATCATCCACATCTACACACGAATAATGTAGTGAGACTTCAACCGTCTCGCTATCTACATTGTTACTATACCTACCTATATCCCCTTTTTGTGTCTCGAATGCGCCTCTTCAAGAAAGCACTATCTTTCAGTCTGCCTGTTGCAGGAGAATACCTGGCATGTATCCATTCAATTCAGCCATATCATAAACTATCACGTTTCCGTCGCCTTCCTTAGCAATTCTCATCCAACATGCCTAAAGGCCTGGCAGCGTCGCGCTGGGCCTCGGATTTACCCCAAGTGACGTCTTGGCCGCGGCCTCCACCAACGCCATTTCAAAATGGCACTCTTGAGAGTTCATCCTTACGACACCTAGCCAGTACATCTTCCAGCACGACGTCTCACAGTGAGCAACCTTCGTCGCCTGAGCAACAGCTATCACGATTTCTCAAAATAGTTGCCCGCTTAAAATGGAAGATACCATTCTTGGAAGTCGGCTATGGAATAGCCTTGGACCGAGCTGGCAAGCCTGAACAAGAATCCGCCGCCAACGAGATTCACTTTAAACTTGATTTCCACGAGTTTTACATGTTGATTGAACGAGCCCTTGTTCATCTCATGGGTGTTTACGGCATTACAATCAGCAACGGCCTCCAGAATGATTCTGGCACATTTCGCGATCGTTCTCAGCAACACCGATATCATGAGAATGTGCTGTTGGCGCTCGATAATCCCGCCAATCCCCTTCACGAGACGCTGGGACGACTGGAAGTGCGAAAACAACTCGCGCGCGCAAAGGAACTGAGAAATCGGTGGAAGAATGCCGACGACGACAACCCTGGCCGCTTCATGCCGGCGCCGCTAGAGGCTTACAACCTTAAAGAGATCTTGCAAGTCATCCTGCTGGCGCTTGAGCAGGCGTACTTCTTTACCGAGCAGTTTGTTCGCCAACAAAACCCAGGTGTAAACCATAACCAACCTGTGAGCACAGCGGATTGGACTACTGATTCAGACGACTGGGAGTTTATGGTTGATGCTATGGACTGGGAGGTGGTATAGATGCTGAGGATTGTTTTACTTGAAGCTCCGCATGATTCGGCGTTTCGGTGTTGATTTGAGTCTTGTATAATGCGGCTCTCGAAAGCATTTGATACCCTGTTCATTGCTTAGATAGTATTTTCCCTTTGACCTCATTCCCTTGTATATTCTACTCTCTAGATTAGGCAAATGTTCGATAGATCGCAGCCTTCCATCTTAAATGCTGCACTCACAACTACATGTCCAAGCCTGCATCGATGTGGTGTGAGCAAATAATCTTATTCCTCCGGGCCTAATAAAATCCCACGTTACTATTTTACGGAATAACTTACATCTCTATTCCTACCTAGGAATGAATGAGAGGTACGACTCGTACTTCCTAATGATGATTTTATTTAGGATGTGCTCTACCTTCTGTAACAATCATCAAAACGATGCCACAAGGAGATAGTTATATATAGTAGACAACATAGGAGACATTATGAAATAGTATACGACTTGAACCGATCAACCGGTAGGCCGGCAATTATGCAGTAGTCATATCAAACTACCTGCCTAGCCCAGCCTAGTGTGTCGGCTTAAAACGCCTGCGCCTCTTGTCCCGCAGTTCAGCTAAAGCTTGTCTCCGTTTATTACACTATTTTCGATCCAGACAGCGCGTGGTCCATTGATAGTCCATACATTCTATATATACAGAGTTTTGGATAGCCGGGCTGCTTACAAATGAAGACAGAGCTACATATTCAATGACAACAAATGAATATCTAGACAATACATTATTAATTTCACGATCAAGTTACTTGTCCCCACCTTCAATGTTGCGCGGCACAAATTGTGGCCTTATCGTCTTAGCCAAAGCGAGTGTAGCGTAGGTACCCCTGAGCCGTGATCCTACCCACCCCTGGCGCATGAGGTTTAGAGTAAGATCGTGTCTCTTTTCTCACGTCTGACTTCTCACTCTGCGACCAAGCCCTTCGTTTGCTCCACCTCCTCGACCTGCAAAAGGCTCCTGTAAAACGCGAATCGGCCAAGCCACGACTCTGTAGCGACATTGTGATATAAATCCGAGAAGCCTAGAAAGTCGATCTAGTAGACAAAGCAACGACAAATACTATATTTGGAAGACTTAGTCTGAAAATCGCTAGCTGGTCGCATATCGAACACACAAGACGGCCCAGGCCGATGAGCCGCGAAGACGGCGCGCAATCAATAACGACGAATGAGGCCAACGAATTAAACGCCCGAATTCGCCAACCTACGAGGAAAGACCAGGCCATCGTTTCGCGTCGAAGTCATCGAAGCCATCAGGCCACTGGCTTACTGGCCGAGTCGAATCCTCGACGGCTAAACTTTATATCAAACTCTACCCGCATGCATTATGGGTGATTCAAAGATCAAGAAAAAGCGAGACCGAGAAAAACTACCAGACCTGCCGATTGTGGGAAATCAGAAAAAATGGAATATCATCAAAATAGTGTTGCGGGCCCTTTGCTTGCTGCTAAGCATCATTGATATAGCCGAACTTATTGCTATCCAAACTGCTAGTAATGCCCTGGATTATTGGCCGGCGGTTGCTTATCCTGCGGTGAGTCTCGCAATATGTCCTCACCGTATCTTACCCATCTTCCTACGATATGAACGATGGCTTGATGCGCATCCCTATAAATTTCTGTGAGGCTGACTATGGGAGTAATATAGCTATCACTCTTCATACTATGGGACGTAATCGAATTCGTCGTCATCATCATACGGGGAAGCCCATCTAAAGGAATCCATCCGGGAGCTCACGTCGGCGTCGAACTCATCTTCTGGCTGGGTAGCGCCTTTACGGTTGCGGCTCAAGCTCTTAGCGCACCCTGGGGCGACTTGGGTGCATCCGACTCGGAATTGGAAGAAAGGGATTTGTTGGTTTGGGTTCGAATAGCACTGACTCAGTTCAGTTTCCTCAGCCTCTTAGTGTAAGTTTTCCCCAAATCTCCACTTGAACTAGCCGCCTCGTACCCGTCCGTCCCGCTCTTATCAAGAATATTGTTGCATATTAACTATAGACCTGATGATGGTCGAATGACATTCCTCCGTGGGCTAACGATCAATCAAACCACAGGCTCCTACGCTTTATATTCTTCGTGCGGGCGTGTATCGAAGTCGACAGGCGGAAAAAGGACCGACGGCTCCAGCAGCTGGTATTCGCGATTCGAGAACAGGGACGGGACCCGCAGGATATCCCATTAGCAGCTTTCAGAGCAGCGCGAGAGCAGAATCACGTTGGACCATCCACAGTTCTCAAGGCGATATCCCATTCGACAATGCGATCGACCAGTACGCCCGAGTCATCAACGGCACCGCAACAACAATCGCGCTCCTCGGCAGAGGAACGCGACTTTGCCTACAAGTACAACTTCCCCATAGTCACGGTGCCAGAACTCCTGGAGTCCGGAATTCATCCCGAGGACGCCCGGAACCAGAAGGTCTTGATTGGGGCTTTCCCGAGGTAGGGTAGATGGGTGGTCTACAGGAGTAGGCATCAACCCGGACAGCCGCACAATGTACACATATGCATATAAATATTAATACTAGATACCCTTTTCCAGCCTTAGATGTGAACCGCTCTCCACGCCTTAGTATATTATCTCCTATCCAACGATCAGTCTGTCCTCGCAGCAAAGACGCGGTACAATCATAGACCGCTTCAGCTACCATATACTCCTGAAGTTTTTTTTTGTCTCGCTCTATGGGGCTTCTTGACAGCAAATTTGAGCTTGACGTGTAAACTAAGTCACGTTACTCACTGTCTAACCAGCATGTGATTACAATATAAATAAACTCGACCCAGGATAGCAATCGGAAGCATCAAGCTCTACAGTGAGTGAGGATGACGCTTACGTCAGTACGAGTTGTTTAATACCCATAGGCATTAACTCTCTACCTCAATAGACGCTTCTTCCATGTCACTACTAACTGATGATAATTCAGCACCCTCATTCATATCTTCTAGAGGCTGCTGTTTTAAATGACTAGAACATGAGTGCTCTCTTGGCAAACTTACCTTTTTGCCTCATTAACTCGGGGTGGGCAACTCGACTTAACTCCAAACTAAGGTAGTAGAAGAACCAGCGACTCGCCTACTAGATTAAATATGGAGTTTCTCAGCACGCTGCCTCTTTGCTCAGTTGCCTTATACTCCAGTAGGTTGAAGTTGCTTCGAATGGTACTTCGAAATAGGTGAGATTGCCGCTAACACCTGCCTTTAAGATTTTGTGCATATTAGTTACCTAGGTAGTTATACATCTTCATATAAATTCTATCATAGCAACCTTAATGTGTTGATTTGGGTGGGGAGGTCAGCTCACCTAAAGTTGCTCCACATTCCAGTAGGGGTCCTGTAAGAGGTATACTAAATACGGGACCCCTATCAGCTGAAACGACGTCACATGCGCAAATACAGGGACGTTATAGGCCGACGCTTGATCAGCTGTTGATAACGTCGCAACTTTCTGCTTCTAGGCAGCTTCAACTTGATCTCAAACTAACACGCATATACCACGTCAGCTCAAGCTTTATTAACAAGCTTATATCCGTCCTCGCCGAGACATCCGTAACTATGGAACTTCGTGCAACCGTCATTTAGTCCAAATATTCACTCGAGACAGAACCAGAACCCCTCCATCCAACCAGATTATCGTCATGGCGCCGACAATATCATTGCGCTCTGTCCTTACCTACGCGAACAATCTAGTTTCGCAGGTGCCACTACTAAACGGCATACCCAACGTCATCCCCTCAGTATTCGACCCGGGCCACATCAGCTCCTCCCAATCAACCCCGTACGAGACACACCACGACGAACAGCCGAGCTTCGACGGCGTAACGCCATACGATCCGCTTAGTGGTGCGCCTTCATGCCCCCTCGATGGGCCTGTGAGCTGCAGCAACCAGTCGGCTGCCGACTCCTGCTGCTTCATTTACCCTGGCGGTCGGTTGTTGTTGACCCAGTTTTGGGACGAGGAAATACACGTGGAAGGCGGCGAACAGGACTGGACTCTGCATGGGCTCTGGTATGTACCACATTCTTCTATGGACTCAATATTGGAGTGTTGTAGCGTGTGATTTCAATGCGAAACAATGTTGAGAGCCCTGGAGTGAATACACAGTGCTGACATGGCGAGAATAGGCCTGATCTCTGCGATGGCTCTTACGATCAATATTGCGGGATGACGCCCAGATTTAATAATATCACGGCCGTGCTGAAGCATTACGACCAAGACGAGCTCATGGACTCCATGAATCGATATTGGCTTGCTAACTAGTAAGTCTGCCCCGTTCCTGATGGTATTCTCTTTTGCGCTGTCTCTCGCCGCATCATCGCCAGGTGATTACGACGTGCGCAATAACCCGGAAAAGAAAGCGAAATTTAGATAAAAGGAAATTCAACAACGGCAATCAAAGACAAGCGACTAATGAAAATTAGCGGTACAAACGAGCACCTATGGGCCCATGAGTACAATAAGCACGGTACGTGTATCAACACACTTGCGCCATCGTGCTATGGCGAAAGCTATACGCCAGGCTTAGAAGTGGTCGACTATTTCGTTCGTGCCTTCGGGCTCTTCCGAATGCTGGACACATACTACGCGCTTCAGCGTGTAGGGATCGAACCGGATTCCCACAAAACATATGCGCTGGCCGACATCCAGGCTGCCCTCGAGGAGTTCAGTGGCAGTCGCGTTATACTAAAGTGCTCGCGACACGGTGTGCTACACGAGGCTTGGTATGTGTGGTTCGTAAAAGGTAGTCTACAGAGCGGTGAGTTTGTCCCAGCTCGGGATAGTTTCAAGGGCGACCATGGGAATTGTCCGTCACATGTTCGATATCTGCCCAAGAGACAGAAGTAAGGTGGCTACTTTAGATCAGTTAAACATGTATATAGGCAATAACAGCAATAATAAGGATATTCATACTGCTTACACAAGGAATCACCAAATCCAAGGTACTGCCTGCCAGATCTATTGCTGTGGTCTTTAACTATTTAGAAACACTTGGGCTATGCTACTATCTTTGTACATTATGCAATAAAAGAAATCAGAGATATTCAGAGACTCTGGGGGAAGAACCTACGACAGCAAACATGTTCAGAGAAAATAGACATGGTAACCACATTCTAGTAGATACCGAGAAGACTCAAAGCACCGAGTAAGAATTGGTGTGTCAGATTTTCAAACAGCTACCTAGCTTTCTAAAATCCCCGAACCCGGCAATTCCTCTTGCATTACCTTAATAGCGGGAACAAGGTAGGGAATTTCACAAAGAGAGACTGTCCGGCAATTCTTCCTGGTCCCCTTTAAATGGACCAACAGCGAGGCCCTTCAATGCTACCCGTCGCCCTCCCACACTCTTCCTAGTCTCAAATCATGCTGCCTCGTAGCTTGGCGTCTCGAAATCTAGGATATTGCAAGGAGGGGAACAGGACTTGTCGTTAGGCTGATATATATACCGTCAGCCTCTCCGTACACAGACGAAACGGGACATATCAATGCCCGGTGTTTCACAAGATACCTACCGCTTAGCCGCAGACAGCGCCATTGTTGTGGTTTCCGGCGCAGATGGGGCTGCCGCAAGAGGCGATGGAAACGAAGACACCATTGGCGCATTGGATCTAGAAAGTAAACTTGTTAATCATCGATCTTCCAAACGCTGGTTTTGAACATCTCCTCCTTCTGGAATATCTGAGACTGGAGCTCCTTACAATATTAGTGCAGCTATAATCACACGCGTATCCGCTGCCGCTGCAGGGCTGGCCGATAAGGAAGGCATTGATGGGGGCGCCAAACTGCGCACCGCAGATGGCGACGGGGGTCTGTCGAGGGGCGATGTCCTGAACCGGGCTGGCGAGGACTGAGGCAGAGGCCAAAAGCATGCCGAAGAGCACGGTGACGGTGGTGAACTGCATATTGTCGTTGGGAGTGTGTGTTTGCTGTGGTCGGTAGGCTGTTGAGCTTGATGAGGATGAGGGCGAAGCTCGAGGTGATGATGCCCCCTTTATATACTCGTTCCGACACGCTGGGTTTGCCTACAGTTCTGTCGTTGAGTCCCTTTCGCGAGTTACCAGCTGGTCTCCCCCCTTACTTCTCAGACCGAGCAATCTTCACTGATGTGTTAGAGCGTTTTCGCGATCTCTTGCCATTGCCGAGGCTGCTCACTTTACTGTATCTGTGGAAGCCGATGCGCATCGCGACATCCAACCTGTTAGGAACATCTGGTGTTCTCTGTCAAAATGGTTCAAGTGCTGACTGACCGCTTGTCGACATTCTTCACCAGAACGAATCCAGCCAGTGAGGTAGGTCAGCAACGGCAATGGCATTTCGCTCCATATTTCCCGTACCGGATGGGAGTGACCTCGCTAGACACGCACTTCAATGAAGCTTATGACTAGAGTCTGTCGACGTTTTCCGTCTGAGCTTCATTGCGATGTCGGGTAAGCTGATGAAGGTTATGCATCTAACTCGAGCATCGAACGAACTCTTCAGATGAATAACACCATTCTCTTCAATCGAGACTCTCTGGAACCACAGGACGGGCCATTTTGGACACAATCACTTTCGGTCATCATCGAATATCTTGCTTTCTTGTTTAGACGCACTCGAAGACAACCTTATTCCGGTGATTTGATATCTAGCTGTGGAAGTATGTTGACCAAGTCCTTAAGGAGAAGGTCACAGACACACGCAAAGTCTTAACGCCGTATCCAACTCGGCGGCCAATATAAGCTTACTTTGCATATGTATGAATGGTCAAGCCTTTGTGTGGCTTGTACACACGAGGTCCATCGGCATCAGGAGGGGGGTAGTTATGGGGTGAAGTGGACGGCTCCGTCTTAGAGCCGGATGATAACAGAAAAGGGGGCGGATGACAACATAGAGTGCTAGGGGTCTGCTGCTAAGGGAGATCTCTATCTCAGCAGTGAGAACCGTGAATTCAGATTCTGGGGTGCCACATGAGGACTGGAAATGCTGGGTGGTCTGACGTAAGCTATGTTCTAGATTGTCTACCTAATGCAATGGAGACTTAGAGTCTAGCTGCAGGCGCAACTAGGAGAATCGTGCGATGCTGAGTCTGTTTGAATTGAAGACTAATTTAATTAATTATGTTGGTAATTATTCACGTAATGTGCAAATAAAAGCATCGGTATTGATAATTAGACGCGTGGTGGTGATTTACACATCTTGAAAGCGTCGGCTTCAGTCTTCATGCGGGTACTTTCACGTAGTATCAGCCACTGTAATACTTTGACGTTACATACAGGGTGCAAACAAAAAAGTCCTCATTTCTGTCTTGCTATACCTTCTGTATTTGGTCTGCTGGTTTAAAGATTAGTCGACACAACTCTAAACAACGTCGGCTATCTGTCCAGACTGACTGTAGACTTCACGGTTTCATGTCATTAATACTCAAACTCGGATCGTCACACCCCGTTATTGAGGTTTTAGCTGTATCATAGATTGAGTAGAATGTTCGTCTTGGGGCGGCCATAGAAGTTATAGTGGAATAGTTGAGTAAGTTGTTCTGAACTGTTACAACTTTTATTAGGCTGGCAAAGTCTTTTCCAATATATAATTTCAAGGCCAGAGTATGTGCCTTGTCACTAATCCTGCACTAGAACAGTTGTTGATTATTACGCCGTCGACTAATACTTAATGTAGATATAGTCTCATTTCTTGTAATAGGGGCTTAGAAGATCTGCGAAGGTCTTTTAGCAAGGTCCGCATATACGAAGACCTCGCTTTCGCTTCCTCACTCGCGCTCGTATAGCCCATTTGATTAATCAGGTATACGCGGGTGGTTAAGCAGCCAAGGCCCCGTACAAGTCTTGCCGCTCATGTATTATATATATGACATTGTGGTCCTAGTCATTCGTGTCTTTGTGGCCTACCTGTTAGTGAGAGCCTATTGTGAAAACCCTATCCACTCCGTTGATTGTCCCAGGTAAGAATTGTAGAGCTTCGAGATAAAGAAGAAGTGCATACTGGATTCTAAGAGAAACAACTGACTGTATAATTTGAAGACTGCAGCAAAGCAAAGGGGACAATCAATTAATCTCTATTAATTGACCCCCCGTAATCCATGCAGGTGATTTGATAGGTATAGCTGCATTTGCATATTCATATGAAAGGCTATTCTAATACCCGTTTTTTAGGTGTTGTCGCATAGCTGAAGCTAGCCCTAAAGTTACCAATCACCTTTTCATCTATTTACATGACGCTTCTCGCCACATAGGCTCATATTTGCTTCTTCCAAAGCTGTGCAAACAATCTCAGAATTAGTGGTGGGCCTCCTACGATGGTGCGATCATGTAAGGGAGCCGGTGCCACGTGATTGCAATGGTCACGCGTAGAATGGTATATGGTATAGCAAGATGAAGTGGCCGTGGCACCAAGGCAAGGCAACCGAGACAATATATCGCAAACTCTAAACCTAGCGGCTTGCGAATCCCTCAACTTTAAAGCCGTCTCTCTACCCATAATCCGTTCAGCTTATTCCGCATTCCACCTGGAGATGCAAACGACAAAGGCCGTTGTTGCTGCTGTTTGTGGAAAAGGCCAACACTAAACTAACAAAGAAAGCATGCTAAGACTCGGCGTCGAGCAAACATCTGACAAAATTTGCAGTTGAGTGCAAAATACTATTTATTGCTGTACTCGGACCGGGTCGCGAGTCTTTCCCCGATTTAGTACACGAGAGACCAACTACATCCACATCTCTCGCACCATCCACATTTCATCGACCCCATTATTGGCTGCCAAAATGGAATCTCTCCGAGCACAGCTCGCTGAGACCCAAGGCGCACTTACTGAACGAGACAAGAAGTTTCGCCAGTTGCGAGCCGAAGGTCTTCAGGCCGCAAAGTTATGGGCGGATGAGAAGTTAAAACTGGAAGCCAGGATTGCGCAGCTCGAGTCAGAAAATCCGAGACTGAAGGGGGCACTACCAGCCGCAACCGACAATCCTGGTAAGCCGGTAGCGCCAACATACCACAAGACTAAAAGTCCAGAGATTGCTCTGACACACAAAGGCACAGGAAACGGGCTGACGTTGATGGACCAGGATGCAGATGAGGGGGGCATCATCAAGCATTCTCGAATTAAGCAGGCTGAGGCGCAGTTCGAATCATTGGCCGATGAGGTTACCGCAAACACTAAATTGATCGAGGCGCTGGGAGCCAAGCACGCCCAGTCGAGCCCGACCCCCATCCTCACATTGAGCGACGAGCAAATTGTGACGCGATGGATCCAGCTTCGGGAACAGATCCGTGCTCTATCACTGGAACACCTCAACCAACCTTTTTCGGCGAGCTTAGTGTCGGACAAATATAAGGGCGAGTTCAAAGCACTTTCGCCGCACTGGAAGACCTACGCCAGCAGTGCGAACATGACCTGCTACCTCTTCCGCGCACTTATCTGGAGATACCTTCTACGATACTTCAAAACACCCTGCCGTGCATGCGGACGTGATATCAGTAGCAAGGTCAGAGAGGTGGCAGAAGTAATATCCAAAAGAGCACCAGATGTAGAATACCAGGAATGGCGTATTCGCACTGCGACACTAGTTCACAAGCTTTATCCGATTGACAAAGTCTTTGTCGACGAACTTACCACGCAGATTGTAGCGGCAATCACACCTCTTGTGGTGCACTTGAATGCCGTTGCCCTTAAAGCTCTCAAAGATTCCCTGCGTGGCATTGTCACGGCGACAGCAGAGCTCAGTGCCGCATTCGACCTGTGTCATGTCGTTGTCCTAATGTCCAACCAACCTGGGAGTGCTCTTACGCACGGCTTTGCATATGTTGAAAATATCATGGATATGCGGGCGAATTTAAGTTCACAGGGCGTGGTCGATTTGATGATCACGCCAAGTCTTCTGAAGTACGAAACCGAATATTCGATACTGGTGAAAGCAGAGGTGGTCTGCTAAAGAAGACAACGGTGGAAAGGCCAGGGAACGTCTGCTCCCAAGAAACGACCTTACGCAAAACCACCACATTCATAAAAGTTGCTGGGCATTTGAAGACGTATTAAATCTAGAATGATCAAGCAGATGAGATGGGCCTCTCTGGGTCGCGGCGGAACTGCCCAGGTAATGGAATTGGTAACCCAGTATACAAGGCAACGACAGTGCTCAACGCACTGATAGATAGGTAGATCGGTTGGTAGATACCCAATGAGGAAAACTATTGAATAAGTCTGCCAGTTGATGGTCCAGTTGACAGCTGCATGGACCGGCTACGATACCCTCGAAACACGACTAATAAACATAGATCGACTTATGAATGGCCACAACCTTTTCCAGCTTTTCATGGCTACCGAATCGGATCTGATCTTCTCGCTGCAAGCAAATCACAATTTCTCGCGCATCTTGACTGACCTGAAAAGGGCCAACTTGTCCATCACCAACCGTCTGCGCTCTATCAGACAGGATGCGGACTTCGTTAACGAGGTGGCCGATGCTCTCGGTCGTCCGTTGATCGCGAACGAGAGATGTGGGAGCTGGTACATAGACCCGAAGAACAAGGCTGGTTCTGCGTACTTTAAGAGTACAGATGGTCATACCGGACAGTGGAATTTCAGCTCTAGGCGACTTAATCTCCACCTTCTGTCCATCATTGGCCGACATGACGGCTGCATCATCGTCGATTCCACTCGGAGGGGGAAGCAGATGCCCGATGCCCTGAGCAAGACTGTCCCTATATGGTGCTGTGTTCTCAACCGCGTCTTGTTTCCCGAGGCGGCGGCGGGACTTCACCAGCTCTACACGCCACCCAACGTCGTCTCGCGCTCCGAGCACTCCCAGGCCGAGGCCAGGATCTCGGAGCACGTTGTTTCGCTGAAGGCGCTCAACATCGATGTCGCGGCTCTCCGTCGGCACATAGCCAAGCCTTTGCGGCCGATGTGGGTGACGCAGGAGTCTCAGCTCGTTCCGACACAGCACATCTTCGATGACTATCATCCTGTCATCTGCTGCACGAGCTCACGACGGGTCCCGGGCGGAGAGATGAGCGAGGGCGGGTATATTCAGGGCGCTGGCGACGACACCGAGAACTGGTCTCTTGGCCTGACTGCGCCCGTTTTCTGGAGCAATATTGCCACACTCCTCTCCACGCCTGAGTCCGATCTGCCTGATCTTGTCCGATCACTCGTAGCGGATCAGATAGTCGGCTCAGAGTCGATTACCCCTGTTCAAGTTGCGCCTTGTTTATTTGTCAGTCAGCTGCCTGTGTCTGCGCAGCACACAGAGACTTGCACCATCACTTTCATTCCCAAGACCACGGACCAAAACTTATGGGTAAAGCGTCCAAACCTAATGGAAGTGGGTATCGGCAAGCAGAAGCTTGCGAGCCGTAGTCTTCGAGTTGCGTTGACGTCTATATGTGATTTCGTTGACTCATATCTGAAGGAAGACGTGCGGGACTCCGAGGATCCTCCAGCCACCACCGCAATCCAGAAACGCGTATTAATTGCCTGCGAGACCGGAAAGGACTTGTCAATTGGAGTCGCCCTCGCTCTCGTGTGTCAGTTCTTCGATGACGAGGGGAAATATAGACCTCGCACTCCCGAATTGGCCATTAACAAAAGCCTGATTAAGACGAAGTTGGGTCGTATTATGATGGCGTTTCCTGAGGCAAATCCCAGTCGCGCAACCTTACAGAGCGTCAATAGCTACCTTATGGGCTAGTAGCAGCCTAGGTGTACCGCTTTGCTTATAACGCGTTGATCACGAGACGTGATGGGAGATGGTAATGGCCCCTATTGGTCGCCTGCCGTCGTGGGCTGCTGTTACATGAGCTGAAGGCGCTTTCTATGTGAGCTAACACTGGTATCTAACGCATACTTCTATTTTATTGCTGATGTGGATCTGCTAGGTGCTTCGAATCAAGAAGACTATTTTTCGTCTAGCCGCTAGTGGTGAGGTACAGACATATATCGGCTTGGAGATAAGTACGCAATTCTGGCCGTCTAGCGGTCTACACTGCACGCTTGAAGAATCTCTTAATTTTGTTGCTCTTCACTCGAGCGACCTGTTATCAATATAACATCTACGGAGTCAAATATCTGCCAGATACCTCAATATTAAATGCTTGTTTTGCTTGTATGCTCATCCTGTATTCATTACCATGTCTTTGCGTATTTCAATGACATATCCGTTCAACGCAATATCACAATCTCCCCTCACATGGCCCAGTTTAAGCCGAAGCATCAACTTATCTAGTAACACAACCTCATTATATCCAACGTCCAAAGACTTGCGATCACTGCAACCCCAAGATTGTCTGCTTGGTCATATCCGCGTGTACCCACTCAACGATGGTATTCCCAACATCGCCCACGAGGCTCTCGTAGTGCTCGCCCGCGAAGAAGAGGCCGGTATGTGCTGCCACCTCGTCCATATCCTTCATGAAGACGCCTACCCACTTGGAGTCAACTAGGCCATTGGACTTGGGCACGTTGCAGAACTTCCGTTGTTTCATCTTCTTCTCTTCCCTCTCCTGGTCTTTGGCCTTCTCCTTCTCTTTTTTCTTGGCGTCTGCCTCTTCAGCTGCCAAGTCTTGGGAGACTGGCGTCCATTCCGGAGGCGGGAGCTGCGCTTCTTGGTCGCCCGGCGCTGAGAATTTCTCACTGGCTTCTTGGTTTGATGTGGATGGTAATTCTTTGGATTCCCTGGGTGCCGTGGAGGATGTCGCGGCTGTGGTGGCAGCAGTGGCAGCAGTGGCAGCAGCGGCTTCTTCCTTCTTACGTCTCTTCTTCTCTTCCTTGGCCTTTTTCTCGGCTTCCTGTGCTAACTTCTTTCTCCGCTTCTCGATTATCTTTTCACGATCCTTAATCGCTTTTTCGCGGTCTTTCACTGCTTGTGCATAGACCTTTTGCGCCCGCTTTGCTTCCTTTTCTGCTAGTTTCCGGGCGTCTTTGTCCGCGTAATTCTCCAAATTCAGCGGTTCTGGCTTTGGCGGCATTTCTGGCACAGCCGGGAGATCGAGGTCCAAAGCATCTACGGCATGCGTAATATCAGCTACTAAGACTTTATTTTCGGTCGGATATTGATCCGTAGGAGATACGACATTGTCGTGGCCGCTTGCTTGATTGGTATCTAAAGGCTCGTTAGATGATCCAATATCGGTGATTTTCTCGGCTTCAATAGAGTGGTCTTTTGCTGCTGTTGGCAATTCATCTGGTATCGGCTCCGGGCTAAGGAGCTCTAAACTTGATCGCTCGCTATTCGATAAGCTCAAAGCCTTGAAATCCTGCTTGATCTCGCTTCGCGGTTCGAGATCATGGCCATCCAGTGATATGAGTGGTGATAGGGGGCCCTTCTCTGAAATATCGTGTACCGATACGACTTGCGTATCATCCCGTGCCAAATCTTCCTCCTTTGGCTTCTTTGGAAACCCATTGCAGATAGTATAGTATTGAATGAAGCGGACTTGAGGCGGCTGGTTGGAACCAGCCTGCTTCAAGTCGTCCACATCTTCTAGCCTTCGAACGTTCTCATAGCGGGTTTTGAGAGAATTAATGTCAAACATGCTACCGCCAAATTCTAGATGCGACATGATGTGATTGGTGGCGGCATCAATTAAGCCCTCAGAGTTGTGCTTTTTCACGAAGTGAACGACATTTTTCCACCAGGTCCTCTCCTCAATACGAACGTCATTTGGTAAGTTTGGGTTGAAATTTGCATCATTAGTTAAGGCAGGGCGCATGAAGGGCGCCGGGGGCGGTGGTGGAGAGGGCGGCATTTCCGACATGGTGGACGGCACGGAGTACATTGAGAGATTCGGTGAGGGAAGATCAGTGCCAGGGCTGAGCACCGGCTGTGTTGATGGCTCTCCTGGTACCTTTGGCGTCTCGTTCTTTCGGAATAAACTCGATATTCCGGATACGATGATGCCCGGGTGCATTCCTAGTAACGGGGAATCTAAGTTCACTGCCCCAAGAATACGATGTTGGAAATAACCATTGTGACTTTGATGCTGATACGCGGGTCGCTACATCAGGTTGTTAGCCGTGAGATTTGACGAGGTGAGGCTTGGAGTGCTTGCCTTTAGAATCACATCAGCAGCCAACAGACCACCCATCGAATGCCCGATGAGAATGATGTCTGTCTTGGGGGATTCGAGTGGCTCGAGCCATTTGCTGAAGTTGTCGCGAGCAACGTCGATAGACTTATAAGTCTTGTATCTGGGATAGATCTTGGAGTGAACAACATGGCTATCGGAAAGGGCTGATTTGAGGTAGCTATGAACGTGAGCCGGGAACGACTGAAACGATGTGTCATTTCCCATAAACCCATGTATATAGATCACTAAGAGCTTGCGTCTCTCTACCTCTTCATAGGGTGGCAGAGAGGGCGTCAAGGACTGAGTAGACGATGTGCGGGGATCATTGTAGAGGCCTCCAAACGGAGTCTTTCCTTGGCTTGGATGTCCGCTGCTGGCCTGAGTGAGGCCCTTGAAGTCTGCGGCGGCAGAGCCCATGGTTATTCAACTGGGCAGAGTAGGCAAGATGTTTTCCAAGCCTACGGAAGTCTGCGAGCAGTCATGAGAATGAGAATGTGTCAAGGCTGGGTGTTGATTGATATCACAGGTGTAGTTGAGGCGCAGCAGACGAAGCATACGTTTATTCGATTGTGAAACTGGCTGAGTACCTAGACTGGGCTGCTGGCATGAGTACTTAATGAGTCGCGGTGTATCTACCAGAGTGTAGCGTTTGCTTGCATTTGTTGTATCTGTTCACCATACAATAAGTTTTAGCAGATACCTATGCCACGGGACGGAATTCTAGCGAAGTCATTATAGTTACTTCCCAGATAGGCTACTACCCGGGTATACTAAACTAACCTTGGGAGGTAGGTAGCCCTGAAATAAAATCGAAGCCGACCTGTTATCAATCGATCAGTGGATATACTGTGTCCATATGGCCCGGAGCATACCGCGACGTGGGGCTGAGAGGTCGCCGCTGGAGGAACTATTTTAATGTCTTGGGGGTGGGCAGCTAGCAGGGCCTATTTCAATACCTCGGAGACGATCAATCTTGGTAATAGCCGACTACTTAGCTAGCGCTAACGTCACCTACTAATTGATAATTAATTGAATTGACGGCCCGGTCGTCGGCCAGTGTTGCTTCATCGCTGCACGCCTACTTACATACCTACCTAGGTACTTACTGTATTACAACATACCAATACACCAGTTTACACTGCAAGTCGGCATCACTCAAGTTCCAATTCACTTGCGGTAGCAGCCGCCTACGCCATCAAGCCACCAGAAGGACAGATTCACAAGTTCCTGGGGGCTAGCTGGGGTGTCCATGCTTCCTCCCTTTTTCACCGCGGGAACTGAAACCGAACCATCCTTTTCTACTCGCACGCTTTCCAGCTTCTGGTGTTTGCTTATGCCGTACCTATCCCATTTATCTCACCACCTAAACTCAGAGTATATGTAGTACGGCCGTGGCCATGGATCTCCCGACCGAGATATGGCAAATGATTTATGAAGACATCCAGGATAATAAGACCTTATCGCGCCTATCACGGACCTGTAGATTTCTCTGGGAACTGGGGATACCGCTTCTTTATAAGAAATTCGAGACATTCGACTTCAATGATGGGAGACCAACCCAGTACCAGAGCCTCTCAGCCTTCATCCGGACTGTTTCTAACAATCAATACCTCGCAAGAGTCGTCACTGAGGTGTATGTGTATTCCTTGTTATTTCTGCTGTGTCAAATGCCTTCCGAAGCCGGCCTACCCGGCCAACGTTTCATCAAAAGGGGAACTAACACCGAGTTGATCTCTGTGATCGTGTGCTCACTTGCTACATGTCTCATGAAACTATGCTACCTGGTTACGTGACTAATTGTCTCTCAGGAGCTGCACGACCTCAGCATACACCAAACACTATGACCGCGAGGACCTCTTCAGGCAGTATTCTCAATATGATTCTGCCTTAGTTGGGGATGTCGCGCGTCGTCTGCGGGTTCCCGTCTCCAATATTCGGATGAGCTCGGCCGCACTATGGGGGGTATCCAGCCGGAGCAGTTTCGCACACCAACTCTTGGTATGTTCGCTGCCCAACCTAAAGACGCTTGAACTCAAGGTCCCGAGTTCATCCGAGGGCTTCAATGAGTGCCTCTCCATCTGGGCTAAGAACCCCTCGAATCGCCTCTGGTCGCTCACCGAGCTGAAGATCGAGGAGGAGAGCATAGCACGGCGCTTCAACTTCGCCGACGTGCAGGACATCATCCGGTACTCGCCCAACCTCGAGTACCTATCTCTCAAGAGATGCTACAGCATCACAGCCGACTACGACCTCGACCTCCGGAACCTGAAGAGACTACGCATCATCGAGAGCAGGTTCCATCGCGAGGGATTGTTCCTCTGCAAATACTGCCGCCACCTCGAGAACTTCACTTACATCTCGTTCGGGCCGCATTGGGCCATGGACAGGCTCCCGGCTGAGATTGTCGTCGCTCTCGAACCTGCCAAGCAGACCTTGAGACAGCTCGAGATCTTCCATTTCTCTCGGGATAGCCCCCGAGAGCAGCACCAGGGCATCGAATCGCTGCGCGACTTCCCGGTTCTCGAGACGGTTACCCTCAACCCCGGCGCATTATCGAGTCTCACTACGAGCTCCCCCGATACGCCAAGTCGCGGTATCTTTGTCGAGAAACTGCCGGATTCGCTGGTAGCGCTGACGCTGGTGAACGTCTCGCGCGACTTATTTGAGGATATCAGGCTTTTTGCGCAGCGCGCCATCGAAGGTGGCTTTCCGCATCTACAGACCGTCTCGATATCCGGTGGCCCGCCCGACCCTACGCCAGATGAGGACCGTGCTACCTCGGATCAATTCGACGAGTCGGAATGGGGGCTCCTTCGTGCCATGTTCGAGAGCGGTGGTATCGAGTTCGAGTGTCAAAGCGACTGGTGGCATCGTCTGAGGTCATTATGCGACATGGCACGATAAGCTTTCTGCAAGCTGCAAATAAATCCATGATCTACACGAGCGTTTTCAACATAATGATCGTTAGAATCAGAAAGAGCCAATTCAATCAACGAATACCCAAATAAATCCAAGTGGTTTGTACCCTTGAGTGATGCTTTGATCTTTTGTATTGTCTAGCTAAAGTCGCTTGTGTATGTAATGTGCCACTTGCCAGTGGCTTTGGGACCCCGTTCCTGCTTAGGGGTCATCCTTTTGGGAAACTCCAAATATCGATCGTTGGCCACCGTAATGTGAATGTGCAAATAAATCTCATGTCCCAACGCCTGGCGCCTTGCTAAAAATCATCAACTATGCATTAACCATGGGAAACCGTATAGCTTTCTCGAAAAATAGGACTCGCAGCTTTACCGGCACCGTTCCAAAATATTTTACAGCCTTGCAGCAACTCTGCACCGCCGTCCTTCCGTTTCCGGGGTATCATATTTAAAAGCGTCCACCGAGCGGTGGACCGTTGGGGTTCTGTGAAGACCGGTCAGCTAAAAGATTCTAGAAGACGGATGATCTGACGAATGCACCTGTTTTCTCCTCTTCAGCTTGTTCGACCGATCATCAGCATCGCCTGTAGAATAGCCGCCTGTATCATCATCGTACCCTTCACCATAGCCCTCAAAACTAGTGTCCTGGTAACTCCTTTTCTTGCCTAGTCGACGCGCGCGATCCAGCTGGGGTGCCAGCGACTTGTTCGCTTTCTGGGTAGCGCCTGTAGCCGACAACGCGGGTGTGCTCGGAGCCGTCGCTCGTGGAACTTGATCGGAACTCGTCTTTTTCGAGGCGTGTCCCGGTGCCAGATCTCCTAAAACAGAACTATCCCATAACGCCTTCGGTATTTGGCCTCTTGCCAATGTTGTTGCTCTCGTCAAGTTGGACTGGTGGGCCGAACTGAATCCCCTCTCAATATCCTTTCCTGATACGGCACGATTCTGCCAATCCTCTTCGGCGACCATCAGGAGCTCCATAAATGCGGACTGCTCTTTCTTGACGACGTCGAAATGGCCACTGAGGCCCAATGTCTTGATCTGACCCTTGTATGTCTTGCGTAGCGCATTCTTTTCTCCATTGGGTTTGGTACGGGCAACCTCGGCGGCAATGCCTGTCAAGCCAAACTTCTCGAACAAGTCTTCCGACATGCGCGGTGAAGATATAGAATGGGCTAGATGAAAAAAAACTGTGTCAACAAGGATACTTCTCGCATATACCGGTTACTTAGACCACTTGGGGATTACAAGGACGTCTGTATCAGAAAGAGAATCCCCATAACTGGAATGGTAGAGACTCTTGAGACATTAGAGGAGCCTTACGAGTTCTGCAGAGAAGATATTTTTCGCCGACATCCAAGTGTAGGTCCTGAATACCGATTTTACGGGGGTCGTCGAGGTGGACCTTCTTGTGTACGTGGGCTCCGGTTTCATCAAATGAATATTTCCGCTTGTTTGAAGACACGTCTGTCATAGCAGTATCCTGAGAACTGTCGGGCAGCAGATTGGACCCATTTACGCTATGCGCTGGCTGCGAACAATATTAGTAATGGCTCAATGCATTGGTGAGCGACAGGAGAGAAGGGAGATTGAAGAACGGAGATTTATGAACAAAGTCCGTCGATTCTAGATTGCAAGCAATGATTGAGGGCGACAGGAGAAAACTATGGCTCACAGTAGGCAATGAGGCTGCGGTGGAAGTCATTGAAGTAGTCATGCTCAATCCCTGGTCCACCACGCTTGGAGAGAACTGGGAAGGGCTCTGGGGTGTCTGAGGGTTAAAGGACATGGCTGCCATCGAGATCAGACAGCGTCAGGAATTCTGGATGCGACCGATCAGCGGTGGAAGAGGAGGGGATTTGATGGCCGAAGAAGTCGGCGAAGATCCCAGGGGAATGAAAAATGCCGATCGGTGGGAACGAACAGCGTCAGCGACAAGAGCACCTGGAGGCGGTGACGGTGACGGTAGGCAGCTGATGTCCGACAATGCAACAGTGATGCTGCTATTCAATGCAGATGGCTGTTGTTGACGTCCAGCGGTGGTGGTGAGGGTGGCAAGTCGCGCGCGCAAGTCGGCCGACCGAGTTGCCTTGGTCTAAGGGCTCCCGAGTCCGCCCGGCATACACGCCCCCCAATCAATCACCTACACCAAGCAATCGTATCAAAACACTTCCTTCGTCTGACGTCGGCGGAAACTATCGAGATGTCGCGCTGTGTAGTGCTCGGACGCCGACTGCGACGGGTATCGTGCGATCGGCGGTCGGTAGGGACTGTCGGTTGTGGGTTGTTAGGTGGATTGTGGATGAGAGGTTGAGAATTCGGAAACCAAGATAGGTAGAATGGTAATGGCAACAGACCAAGGATGGGGGCAGGTGGCCTTGCCTTGTCACCCGGCAGCAGAAACAGGGACGTCCTGTTCCGCCGCCCCACTGCGAGGTACATGTAGGCAACTGGGCACCTGGGTAGGTACTTTTATGAGGTACACTGCTAGTACACCTGACGGGCTACCGTCCACTAATCAGATAGCACTATTGAGAGCATGGTACATGACGTGGTACATCTGTACCACTGGTAACGTCCCCACCTGGGCATGGGCTGTTGCACCCCCTCGTATATAATCACGGGAACATGGGAACAAAGGAAAAGCCATATCTATTGCGAACAGGTAGCAGTGAGGTAGTATTTGTATCGCCTAACGCCTACTTTTATCCACGCCACGATACAGGTATCATTTCAGCCGATTGCTCCTGTGTTCTACCCATGCTGCTGGTATTTTTGCTCCCTATGCATATGTATATATATATATATATGTGCAGTCTCAGACTGGCCTGAAGCGTCTGAGGTTGGATCAAGTTGCTTACATACATGATAAAATGGCAAGCCCAGCCCAGCACAGCACAGCATTTGATAGATACCCGGAGTGAAATATGTGCTACAACATTCCTGTTAGTAGAAATCTACATGTACCGATTGGGACATATCACTTAGAGTACAGAATATGGTATCCGGAAGGCCATTGCATTGATAGTTGCAGTTGATTTATTCCAATGTCTGGTCGGAACCCTGAACGATTTAGAGAGTAACTTGTTAACCAGAAACAATTTATTGTATGGTTCAGTTACCCTCTAACTCGCTATGCCGCTCTAGATGGTAGTTGTAGGTACCAAGCAGGCTAAACGGGTTCTTTTCTTACAGGTTGGGCTATCTACTAAGGTAGGTAGGTACTGCGTGCTTATACGTATAGTCTCGATGGCTCCGGGATACTCGATAGGGTGACGAGCCAACTCATCATGCACATCGCTAATATAGTTAGATCTCGGATACATATTGTTCCTCGTCAGCATGAGGTGAAAATATTTTCCAGCCTCTGAGCATTATCAGCCAGCTGGGTGATATGGTAGTACATCGATCCTCTTCTTGTATCTTGCATCCTGATGTTGACCATGATTTTGTTACTATTAGAACGCTCGGATCTAAAGACCGATATTACCGGGTACATGCCGGAATTGTAGACGCAACTGTCGCATAGAACGTGCCATGTTAGATACCTAGTTAACTATGCGCAATGCCAAACTATCTACTAGCGACGTGCAGCAGTGAGTGGCAAAGGATTTATTCATGTCAAGACATCACCTATTGACACGCCCCTGAACCAACACCAGACAGCCAGAGGGCCAAATTCTATGCCATTCGCGCTGTTACGAGTCAGGAGCCTTTGCCGCCAATGTATTACAGAACATTCCGTCAGTATGGGTCCTGGGACATGGATCCCCACCATTCAATCCCACTTGCCCTGCCGCCTAGTTCAAGGTCTTGGCTCTCCCTTCTCGCCCTATCTACTTCGTACTTACTGAGGTAGTTAGCAGTTAGTATAGATTCACATTCTACCTACCTAGGGTACTTAGTAGTGCTATGTACATGACCTCTTATGTGCACACCTGTGATGTATTATTCCGTAGAGCAAGTAGGGGTAAAGGACGTGTCAATGCACGTGGTGCCTTACAACCTGAAAGTACCCCGGGTAGTATTCAGTTACTGCATTACATATCAGGTGCCCAAGGTGCAAAAGATCTCCAACTAAAAGGAGAGACCCTGTACCCAACCCTCGCTCAATAATACTGTACCAACCTTATGTACCTACCTACATAAGTACATTCTACGCTCTTCTGTTATCCGAAACACTCCTTCACTCCAACCACTCACTCACTCACTTACTTAAGTACTCTCCCAACTCAACGTTCACTCACGGCCACTTTTTAAGACGATCCGCATCTACCTCGACGTAAATACAATAGCGAACGCTGATTTGGAAACCTCCCGTTCGATCCCACCAAGCCGTTGCCACCTGCTACTACCGAATCTCCTTACTGTCTTCCTCTCTCTCTCGACAATAGTAACACCTGGTCGGTGCCCGCAAAATGGCGTCGTTAAGGTTGGCAGGAGGTGCTAAGCATCGACTTATGATGGAGATGCAGGATTTGTCCAAAGAGAAATGGGTGAACATCGATGTAAGTGTCACTTGCTGACCCTCCGGCATCGGCCGCGATCACTCACGATACTTGCAGCTTGTGGGCGGAAACATTCTTCGCTGGCGCCTTGGACTTATTGTCCTGAATTCTGACAGCGCCTTTAATGGTGGATACTTCAGGGTAAGCAGGCGTTATCTCTCTAACCTCACCTTTCGGACGACTCTGGACAACTCAATAACCTGTCGACTGGTAACTACAGGCCGAGATGACGTTCACGGAAGAATATCCGATTCAGCCACCCACATTCCGCTTCCTCATTCCGATCTACCATCCTAACATCTACCCTGACGGAAAACTATGTATTTCCATCCTTCACACGCCCGGCGAAGATTTGACATCAGGCGAGCAGGCGAGCGAGCGCTGGTCTCCGCTCCAGGGCGTTGAATCCGTCCTTCGTTCGGTTCTCCTCCTCTTAGACGATCCAGAGATCAACTCGCCGGCCAATGTAGATGCCAGCGTGATGTACCGGGATTCGCGCGACGCGTATAACAGGAAAGCGAGGGAGATTGTTGAGAAATCAAAACAGGATATTCCCGAGGGATTCGTGATGCCCACGTCCCTTGAACCCCCACCACCACCTAAGCCGATCGACGATGACGCTACTTTTTGGGCCGAGAGCGACGAGGAGCTGGATTTCGGTGGTAGCGATACAGGGGACGATGAGACTGCAGATTTCGACGAAGACGGCGAGGAAGAGGGACAAAGCGACGACGACGATGTTTAGCTCCGCACTCACGACGACCTCGGACGATTTCAGCCTTGTAATGAGTGAGGCTCGTATGAACAAGCTCGCACTTCCCCACCCCACCCCTCGGATTGCAAGGACGTTATAGTCTAGTGCTACCGAGCCGAGATTGGCATTCCCCTCTTATCTTCTTCGAACTTCGTTCTGGGGATTAGGGTCATTGACGAGCGAAAGGGTCAGACACCCAATTACCAAATTCCTCTAACATCGATATACATATTCTTGCATAGCGTCGGATAATGGCGTACTTCGGATCTTTTCGACTAGATAAACTGAGTGGCATGCTTTTCAGAAATTCTGATTTTGCTTTTAAGCCCAGGATAGGCTGTCGGCCTATTGCCGTATATTGCTTTTTAGAAACGACGTTCTCGACCTCCCCGCAAGGCTGATGTGGGAATATCTGTGGCCGAAGTAGGTTGAGAAGTCAAGTATTTAGCTAAGATTAAGCAATTCTTGATTTGCTTGCCAAAACTCAATTATCTTAAATGATTTACATGCAATCTCGTACAACATCCTATTAATACGGGGGCACTCCCGGCCTCTGATACTCATGTCTACCTGTGAAACAGCCGTGCCACTCGTGAAAGTAATGATACAATCGACCACAAGAGAGGGACGACAGCGGACACACTAACACTACATTCTCTGGGAAAGCTGCTTTCCCCACAAAAAAAACTGACCTGAAGTCTACTTTCTGTTTTCATATTGAACAAATTACAGTCTACGAGTAGAGAAAAGCAGACCTCAAGTAATATCATACATAATATGGGCGGGTAGCTTAGGTAACCGACCCACCCTACCTATCAGGTACCCAAGGTAGGTACTTACTACCTCTAAGTACTTGGTAGCTTCACATCTCTAAGTCATAATGATCCACCTGCAAGTGCGGGCGGCGGCTCTTGCATGTCGTCTCTCGACAACACCTGCCAGAGCTACTTAAGTAGTAGTACGTAGTACAAGCACAGTACTTATTGCTCTCAATCTTGTCGTGTTTGAATTCATATATTTCCGTCAGGATCTTCATACTGTTTTGTTTGACTCCCTCTCTTCACCAGCGTCGCTGACGTGGCCTGACTGCGCCCACCTCTCTCGGCGCTTGAATTTCTGTGTTGCGAGTACGGGAGAATATGCTTAAGTTAACGCCGAGGCAAACGAGCTTTGAGTAGGTCTTATTAGCTCTCATTTCCATCCGCTCGCCCTGAATCGGTGGCTAAATCGACTCCTACGCTCGTTGAGCCAAACCTGCTGCCTCTTTGCTTCCGGGCCTGACTGTCTTCACGATGGTACTCTCAGACTCGCCCAGCGAGGCCGATATCAACCAGCTCCTCACCCTACTCCCGATATTACGCCCTGAGGCTATAAGGCGCCTGAAGGTACCGACTACGCTCTTCAATTCCATTCACAGCACGGCCTGAGCGCCCTTTTTGTTGACATGTTATTCCCCACACATATAGGCAAATGGCAATAATGTCGAAGCCGCTACGAACGAGTTCTTTGACAATCCCAATGGCACGGGCATCAAGGTACACTCCAATAGCTGGTCACAAGTTCGACCAGGGTCAAGGCTAATACGGCCCTGCAGGACCAATGGGACGAGTCACACTTCAACACAGATCGCGAGGGTGAGGCAAACGCGACAGGAATTAGTTAGATATCCAGCCTCCTCTCTATGGGGGCTCGTGCTTATACTAGCCTATAGCCTTCAATATTCAGGGCGCCGACGAACTTGCCTCGCTCGGTCATGTTCAGAACACAGCCCCCACACGTCCTCCCTCGCGAGCAAACAACCGATCGCCACTAGGTAGGCCCTTGGACTTGCAGATATGAATTTTTGCTGGCGTTTGGAATCAGTACTGATCTCTGGCGCACAAGGTCCCGCCAATGCTGCTGAGGAAGACGCCGATCTGGCGCGAGCGCTTGCCGAGTCCGCTGCCGATTCTGGTATAGCACCACAGGAGGTTGGCGTGATTGACCATCAGGCAAACCCCAAGCACTTTGGTCCCGCCAACCGATCAGAATATGATACTGAGAAGTGGGCGATGGTATCGACGAAGCCAAACGGCCGGACGGAGGTAGACGACCCTCCCCCCTCTAATAGGAAAAGAGATATAGATGCACCAGCCTTCCTGCGACAAGACAAAAACCATCGTATCGGATCCATCCTCTCCATTTATAACCAGATTCCCATGGCCAGGAACTTCCTCCTTCGTTGCGGCAAACCGGCTCCCACTTATGGTCACAACTCTGAATGGTGGAAAGGCAAGCCCATTCTTAAGCAGGACGTTCTTGCGAAGCTGGCCACGGGAGCAGATATATGGGGCGACGACGCACATCCGGATTTCATCGAAGAGCTACATCGCTTGATGGCGTTTCTAGATAAGTCGGATCGAAGTTACGCAAGCGTCGACAGTCTCGCACAGACCAAGGCGATTGACGAAAGCTATGGTTCATGGATGCCGGATGTCGAAGATAGACTATTCCAAGCATTGCATGGCGCGAGTGCTCACAGTCCCGACTGCGGCATAGAGCAGATGACCACAACCGGCAAGATAATGTCGGTAATACCAGAGCCTGAAGGACCAAATGAGGAAGAAGAGAGTACTACTTCTTTTATCTTCCTAGACATCGTGTTAGATTTTGAGGGCTATGCATGGGTCGATACTTTGTACGATGCACTAGACCATCTCCTGTGGTCCAGCGCTCTATCGTTGGATTACACTTTCCCCGAGGAGGCTAAAACCGCCGTGTTGCTAAAACCCGCCGAGGTACTTACCATGCGTATAGGAGGCATAGGTCTGTCCAAACCTTGCGATATACCTGCGGTTTTCTATGCCGACCGTTATATGAACAGCCGCAAAGAACTTGCCCTGCACTTCCAGACCCAAATCCGCGAGATCAAGAAGGCTCTTAAGAAGTTAGCCTGGACAGAAGCGGAACGAACGAAGTGTACTGGTCAGATTTGCTCCTTCAGTGTGCAGGGCTTTGACCAAGAACACAATGTTCACGGATGCTGCCGCAAGATGATCGAATATGCTGAGCACCTCCTCGAACGACAGAACAAGGCCGTCCAGTGGCGTCAGTTTCAGGACCAATGGCGGAGCGGTACCCCGTACAGTATGGACGACCTCCGCCTCCTCCATACGTGGTCTGGGCCCTCGCACTTTACGGACGACGAAAAGGCTGATCAGGAGAGATGGAAGCACATCATAAAAGTGTGCCAAGAGAAAATGGAAGAAGCCGGTCTCGCATTAGACGGTGAGTCCGAGACACATCATATCGCGAGGGACTTGGAACTAATTCAACACAGCATGTAAACAAAAAAGGGAGGAGTTGGTCGGTTATCTTGATGTGGTTCGCACGCGGCTTACTTGCGAAGGGCATGAAGTGGACGACACATATGTTTTCCGCTCAGATCTCGACGCTTGCCACCCCGAGTACTGGGATCCGTCAGTAGCATACTCGCTGCGTGGCGTGGCTACTACGCCCGAGGTGGCCTACGTCTGCGTCCGAAACGTAGACGACCCGTCTAATCCCGGGGAAATCCCAGTAGCCAAAGACCAGTGGTGGAAGATTGAATACGTCCAAAGCGACGCGTCGCCAATCAAATCTGAGGTATGCACATACGATGTCATGGATTTTTAGATCTCGTACTGATTTTCTCTAAAAGAAAGTAACTCTTGATGATGTCTTACAAGCAGCAGGAACAGATTGCAAGAATCCGATTCTGATATATGCTTCGGAAGCAGCCTTAACTCAGGAACCAATCCCACTCTCCGACGCTCTACGTGTGCGTATAAACCCCTACAGTTCAGTGGTAAGACTACACAGAAGGATGATGGCTAACACGTCAGTCAGATGTTTGTCAAAGCCGATAATCGTTCGTTCCAACAAGAGCTCGCGCAGGAAGAAAGGCTGCAAAAGACCGTGTACCAAAATCAGGAGTCGCAAACGGAAGATCAGCCACTAACAGAAATAACTGCTGCAACCCTGGCGCAGGTCCCTTCCTGGCCAAAGGGCAAGCGAAAACACAGTATCGCGTCATCGATTGCCACCAATGGGAGCGTTCGGAGTAATCTAGCTGATGTTGAACTGACATTCGACGACTCTCAAGCAGCCAGCCACGATTTGTCACAGCCCGCACATCAATACAGTGGCTCCCAGTCCTCTAAACCTAGTGAGGTAGTCGGGTCACTTCAATGGCAGGATCAGATTCACCAGACTCTTGAACATGAAGCGCCGGGACGTGATGAGAAGGAAAGAGACAAACACCCGCAGGATCACAGTCGAGGAGGGGACGACGCCAGCGCTGACGCAAAAAACACCTCTTCTCCTAAGAAGCCGGAAATGAGCGAGCGTAAAGGAGGTTTGAATCCATTTCTAGTTCGAGCGGGGCCTTCGGCGCAAAACCCGACCGACATGATGGATTTGGATACGGAGCATGAGCCCGGTGATGGTTAGAAGCTTTGGTTTTGGTTACTCTGGTCGATCTGTCCCGCTCTGGCGGTCGCCACCTACACAATCCGAAACTGGGCTCATCAGCAATGGAGATTTTTCGGCAGATAAATCGCAAAGCAATAGTGCGCTTGCTCCCGATAATGATCTACCTCGGCTTTCTCAACCAGTGCCTGGTAAACAAAAGCTTCGTGATCGGAGCATGGTCAGTGATGGAGATGGGCGCATCTTGAAATTCAGCTCGGCTTGACCCCGAGTTATGCAATATGATACCCACAGCCTAAAAGGAGGCCCATTATCATGAGAATACCACAGCGTTGTATTGTGCTTGCTCACGAACGGTATCTACTGGTCTGGGTAGGCAGTGTGTTGTAGGCTGTAGAATTATTGAACTGATAGTAATACGAGAGCTACATCAAATACTTCGATTTAGAGGTTGTGCTCATCACCATGTGGCCCCTTACAGATCGCGTATCGAAGAACTTTGACATCACTGGTAATTTGTTGTCATCGCGCAGTGTTACACAACACGACGACACATGGAAGCTTCGAGAACGTTCCATTGAGGTAGTTGACTAGGGTATAGTTGCATACTAACCCCGGCATGTAAGATACCTTCTCGGTACCTCGTAGCGGGTACCGAACTGCTACCCCGCGACCCCACCACTGATTGGGCGTCATTGTTCACTTTACAGTAGATTCTCCAACTTTCCAAGCTTCCATCTTATAGCCATCCAAAGTATTCTCTTTGACCGTTTTGTTATGGTTATGGTATCTCCTGCAGCTCCATTAGCTTGTCTCGCCATCCAGCCACATTACGGTTCAATCAAGAGAACAAAGGAGCCGGAGGCAGCAAGTCCTCTATCCCCTTAGTTGGCGACCAAGTGATTCATTTGAACTTGCTTCAGTGACCCCAGGCGTAACCTCACTCATCATCTGATCCTTCATCCGCCGTCATCTGCCACTGCACAGCACTGTCGTCACCACCTCTTATCTGCCCACTCTTCCGATTATTCACGAACATTCTACCCGGAACAGCTAAGGCCAGAAACACGGCCGTGCACAAAGGCAAGGTGGGGGGCCTAACTGCTGTGATCTCTGCACAACACAGCATACATACAACGGGCCGACGCACCTCGCACGAGCTAGACTTCTGCTTCTGTCCATTCACCATTCGCTAAAATTAAACCCCTTCCCGCCCTTCCAATCTACTCAGCATCACAACAACAGAAACTCATTGTTGATTCGCCAATCCTATAGACCCCAACGACGTACAACATACATCAATCACTTCAGTCTGCAACGACTCAGCCAAGACTCACACCAGACCTGATTCACGTCCATCCTCCTTCTCCCTTTCACCTCCTACCCGTACCAGCGAGACTTCTGTTTCGGCCAACATGGTGAAGGAAACGAAACTCTACGACCAGCTCGGCGTCAAGCCTGACGCAACACAAGAAGAAATCAAGAAGGCATACCGGTAAGCGTCTCCCTAGCACAATTCAATTCTCTCGCCACATACCACGTGTGGCACCTGCTCGTGCCACCTGCCTATAGGCTAATGCATCCACAGTAAAGCCGCTTTAAAATGGCATCCGGACAAGAACAAGGATAACCCCAACGCAGCCGAGAAGTTTAAAGAGTGTTCCCAAGCTTATGAAATCCTCTCCGATCCCGAAAAGCGCAAGATATACGATCAGTACGGACTCGAATATCTGCTTCGCGGCGGCGCCCAGCCACCGCCCGGAGAGAACCCCTTCGCCGGACAAGCTGGCGGTATGCCTGGTGGATTCCAAGGCTTCGACTTCGGCGGCGGCATGCCGGGTGGCGCAAGGTCCTTTCACTTTACAACTGGCGGGGGCGGTGCCAACGCTTTTAACTTCAGCAACCCGGAGAGTATATTTGCTGAATTTATGCGTGGCAGCGGGGGCGGCGGTGGCGTTGGCGACGATGACGATGCCTTCGCTTCTATCTTCGGTGGTGGCATGCCCCGAGCCGCTGGAGGCAGGTCAAGCCGGGCGCGTGGCTTTTCAGGCGGAGATCCATTCCGAGGCGGCGGCGCGAGGGATGCCGCACCTGAGGTCACCACAGTCGAGCGCGCATTGCCGCTAACTCTAGAGGAGTTGTTCAATGGTATCACGAAGAAAATGAAGATCAAGCGCAAGACATTTGACGAGAGTGGCAAGAGAACAACCAGCGACCAGGTGCTAGAAGTCCCCATCAAACCTGGCTTAAAGAAGGGCAGCAAGATCAAGTTCAAGGGTGTAGGCGACCAAGAGGAAGGCGGTAAACAAGATTTACATTTCATCGTTGAGGAGGTAAGTTTCAACAGCAGATCATCCCCAGTCTTTCATCAACATGAGCGCAGCGCGCTGACCATGACCACAGAAACCGCACCCATTATTTGTTCGCGATGGCGATGACATCATCCATACGATCGACTTAGATCTCAAAGAAGCCTTGACGGGCTGGAAACGAACAGTAACAACTATTGACGGAAAGCAAATTCCTCTCGAAAAGGGCGGCCCAACAGGGCCGGGCATGTCAGATTCATATCCTGGACTGGGAATGCCCATCTCGAAGAAACAGGGCGAACGTGGGAACTTCATCATTAAGTACAATGTCAAGTTCCCTACCTATCTGACAGCTCGGCAAAAACAGCAACTCAAGGAAATCTTGTGAGAACGACGACCGTCTCTCGAAGACAACCAAACGAAACAGCTTACATAAAGACGATTTGAGTAGCTGGCTATCCAGGGACTTTTGACGACATGCGTAATGATGAATTCCACGATCTTGTTTTCTACTAGTTTATCACGGAACGCTCATTCCCAGGCTATGGAAATTTACCAATAGCGACTAGGGATATAGAATGAGCACACAACGGAGTCTTGGGAGCATCGGGCCATTAGACCAAACAATAGCTAATGGATTGCCCTTTTGTTGGCTTCCGGGACACTTTTGGTATTGCCTAACGTTGGTGCTTTTGCAGCTTGCATGTTTCTTGGGAGCGTAGGCGGTAATGAATTGATATTTTCTACAAGAATGATTCACTGCTCTCCCGAATTTCTGGTACCATGAATTACACCTGCATCCCCAGTCGAAAATGTGACATAAATAACTGCAGGTGTATATAGTGTAATATTAGATGCGAAAATTGAACCTTCTTCATTATGTCCCCCTTTCACGATGTTGATGTGCGTAGAATCTTGTTAGCGGAAATGAGGTCCTGATATTAGCAATGGGGCTAGGTGAGAGTTAGTACTTACCTAGTCAAGTAACATTTGTACTAGATTGAATATTTTAGGACAAATGGTGATTTAGATTGTCTGATTTTGTCTATATACCAAGGGAGAGGGCAGCATGTCACAGCTGGCTGTTTCATCCTGCCTTGATTTTCGTTGTAACATGCGAGCAAAAAGCGCGGGTTTGGAGACATTCTAAGGTGCGGTGCTACCACACTTTTGTTATGCGCCGGGAAGTATGAGCTGGCTGGAATATACCGTGGCCAACAATACCATGGCGGGCTTTTTGGAGAACGCCCCTTAAGTATTGCTACCCTATCATCCATCTCTCTATTTTTGCACGCTGCTATCTTGATCCTGATTTTCCTATCAGGCGCGTTAACAATTCCAGTCAACTGTACTAATTTCCAGGTTTGCAAAGTGGTTATCGGCCTCAGTGCCACAGACCGTTGAACAAATACCTATAGGTTCACTTGTGAAGCGTCTGTAGGCCGATCTAAGCCAATAGCAATGAAACGCCGGGACATCTTACGCGGCCCCAAATATGAAGACATTACTGAGTTGTCTATCATCCGTTTCGTACGACAACGATGGACGCCAAGTGCGAATTACAGATTGCGTATTCTGAAGCACTAGACCACAGCTGAGGCAGATCGAAGTAGTCACGCCACCCTTGTTGTTGGCTAAGCTTGAAGCAAGATAAGGACGCTCTAACAGCAGCTCGGCAGGGAAAAGGCCCTGCTTGGGATCATTTAATACTGTCCGACTTTCTAAATACTATCACTAGTTAGAAATGGCCTCAGCAACAGATGACTAGTTCCTCAGCTGACCATTAGTAGCGAATCGGGTGTACTTACCGGCTGCAAGGCTTCAGGATACCGGCCCTAGCCGCATCGTGAGGAGACAAAGTAGGTAGTAGGTTGGCTTGGCACTTGGCGCTTTCGATTCTATGTCTAGGCTAGTAGTATCTTAACATGTATGATTTTCAGTAGTCATTTAATTAGAGAGACTAGACATTGCTTGCAAAAGGCTCCTTTTTTCTTTGATAGGAGAAGAATCAACTGGATGTCCGCTCAGCGAATAAAATCCGACTCCACTACAGCTGCGAAACTGCGGCACAGCAAGATTGTGATAGCTTATGCATGTTTCAATCCCGGGCATCTATCGTGACAGGTTGAGCATTCGTACACTAGATAAGGCGGTCGGTCATACATCACTACCCACTTGGAAAATAACGGCGCGAAGCCCAGGTTTCTCTGATACCAATATAAACTTAAGTATGGGCATAGGTTTGACGCTCCTCTCGACAGATTCCATAGGATGGCAGGCTGCTGTCTTGTACGGGAAAGAGAGAGTCGCCGACTTCCTCAGCAACCCCCTCAGGCAATCCCGCGTCCCCCAATTCATCCTCGATGCACAACATCCTTGGATCCTTGAGAACCAGGGCAAACTCGAAAGATTGCCAGATGCTGAGTCATTTCTTTGCACCCAATCTCAAACGTCCGGGAAGGACCTTGGCGAAAATGGACTGGACGTACCACCTGATCTATTTGAGTACCTGGAGATTGACAATTGTAGAGTGGGTGTCGATCGTCCGGGCTGGCCCAATGCCGTGTTGCGGCTGCGAGAACTCCATCGTTTCTCAGCAGCACTCTCACAGGTCAAGACCTTCAAGACAGCCATTCGGGTTCACAGGGGCCAGTATAGCCACTTGGACAAGAGGATACTAGAGCCACAACGGCCGCCGAGGGAAGTGCTTGACTTATTCGTTGATGTGCTAGGAAATATGACGAACCTCGAAATCCTCAAATGGGATATTCCGGTGTCCGATGCCCGCTACTTCGAGGAACATTTTGTTGAGCATGGACTAGTCCTTCCTTCAGTCAGGAGACTAGAACCCGGCTCCGTGAGCCCTTTCCTTGTTCGAACGTGTCCTAATATCACCGTCTTAGAGGAGAAGAGTTACACCGATGCGCCAGAAGCATTGCTTCAAGCAGCAATGTTCGCTCCAAATCTGACAAGGTTTGCCATGAGCGTTAGGCATGGGTGGGATCTGTCTCTAATCCAAGGTACTGGATTCTGGGCTCGATACTTCAGTCACACGTAGAAATAGGAGCTGACTCGCCTAAAAGACCTCGTTTTGAATCTGCCTGGCATTGAGAGTCTAGGCCTATGGGGTGGGCTGAATCGCAAATACGATTCTCGTTCTAGTTTAGAAGAGTCTTCATTGACAGTCCGTAAGCTCGATTCGACGCGCACACGGCATTTATATTTACAGTCACCAGGAAACCCTTCAGCTACTCCAATCCCTCGGTAATCTGACTCATCTCGACCTGCCAGATGCTTCTGACTTGGACGTTGGTTGGAGCGGTGGTCCGAAGTGTGGCAGGCCGTTCATGGGACCCCGCGGCAGAGAGAATAAGCGTATCGTGTGGCGGAAGTCGGCGGAAGCTACCGATAAAGCAGCAGCTCTCGTCGTAGAGTTTCTGTCTCATTTGACTGGTTTTAGTATCGGTGATACTCAAGCTAACCTCACAAGATACGAAAATGGGACAGTGCGGGCAAGCTTCCCATGGACCGGACGGATGGACCAATGGGTTATGGAGTGCTTGCCACTCAAGCCTGATGAGTTAGTTGAAGGAGAAAGACATTAGTGAAGGCACAGGTACTAGATGAAGACTAGGCTGGACAAATCTTACAAGGACACTGGCCGAGACAAGATCTCTGATGCAACAGAGACCCCATCCGACTGACTGCATGCCTCAAATTCACCACGAAGGGGTCTAAGAGGGTGTGACCAACCTTTAAAGAACTAAACGCTTGAATGAATCACTGCTTTACTATTCCTCAGGTATTGTAATCGGTGCGAAGATCGAAAGATGAAATACTAAAGCTACCTAAATATCTGAAATAAAACAGCAAGAAATTGCAGCCACAGCAAAATATGAGGTCAGTACACCAGCGTAAACCAGCTTGCTTTTCCCCAGCTCCACCGATTATCGTGAGAAAATTGAAGTTCGTAAATCAGATGACATGAGGTTTATATTTAGAAATCTTACGTCGTTTCATCGTCACCTAGGATTACACCATAACGAATTTTTTTTCACTCGTTGCTTTTTGCGAGATCTCGGGGTAAAAAATGCTAAGATCTTGCAACATTACTGGGTATATACCTACGGCTTTTTATACTTGATAAAAAGGAAAGATTGCGTCCTATTCTTTACCATAATTCATTATAGTTATACAAAGCAACCACAAACGTATGGGTTGATCTGCTATTAATGGAAGGGCAAACAACTGCTTACACTTCAAGGGGCAAGCATTCTGATTCTATTTATGAGAGTGTCTTCAGCTGCTATTACTTTATCAAGCAATTGTGTCTGCCCTACCCTAATTATCATATTCCATCATCTCTTACTAGTCCAATAGTCCTATCGCGTTCGACGATCCAAGCCTATCACACCGGTATATGGATTCATGATAACGTCTACCAGGATGGTGCCAGGATGGCGTGAGCACAGTTACGCTGCATCTGAGAATTTTCTCTGCCCTATTAGATCTGAGGTCAGTATGCGGCCACGTAACATACCTTCCTTCAACTACAACCCAATTAGCGAGGTCAACTGCTCCTGTATCCATGATTTGATGAATGTGACACAACATGCGAGCACACCCACCCACCCGCGGCGGCTATGTCCGTACAACCCAGACTCAACAGGGACAATAAAAGATAGCAACCACCCGGCAGACCATCCAGTGAGACCGTCTGGCGATTTTCGCATACCGGACAACCGTACAATCCTGGAAACAGCTACGCGGATACCGTATGCCAAGCCGAGCTTATGACGGAAATTGGTGCCCGCAACATCCTTGCTCGGTTAAACGCGTGGTCCTTCTGGTAGTTATACCATGTACGGAAGTTCTAACCTTGGAGTCCTCGGCTTGTCAAAGCGGCGGACCTGAGGCTTTATAAAGTCTAGCGGAATATGACCAAAATATCTCAATCTACGTAATGATGTCTTACGACGAATCAGTGAACAAGCTCGGTGTAGAAGAGGTGTGGTCAGATAGATTAGATTGATATGATTAATTATGAGAGCTCACCAACTAACACGTACCTATGGATCGCCGTACTAGTCTCGATGCAGCTGTTATCATTATTATCAAATGCTTTATCATCATAATGGGTTAGATCAAACGAATGAAGACCTTTTGACAGGAAGACTAAATGGCCTATCTTGTATGTGAATGCAGGGGTGTAAAGGCATTCCCTGAAACGGAGATTGACGGATTGTAACCTCGTTAGCCCTATGCAAGTAATGCTGCGGAGGGGCGGCTTAGATGCAAAAGATCGTGGCTTGGAACATTCGGCTGTTTAGTGCAACGGTGGAATCGGAATCATCCATCCATCACGATCATCCACCTGCTTGAGCGGCTCATTGTCAGGATAGCGTCGCGCTACTCATTAATGCAACTCAGCTCCACGGTTCTAGCCCGTAATAGCGCTCCAATCCGTCCCAGGCCATCACAATTGATATGCCACTTTTATCCCACCGCTCTCCTGTCCTTTTGTAAAAGGACAATGCAGGTGTTTTAGAGCTTGCAGGGTCCGGCTGTGGCTTGGGCCAACTCGGGTTGAACCTTGAAGACTTCTCCTTCACCGGGACTTTTGACGTCTATCTGAAGGCGTTTGATATGATTTGCCACCATTTGACGACAATGAAGGATTCCTCGAGATTGAGAAATGGTGCCACTCATGGCGGTCTGGCATCCCTTATAGTAACGTCTATAAGTAGGTAAACAATCATGGCATCCCTGTGGTGCTGTGCCTATCATTATACCGGTAACACTTGTGCGGAGGTCAAGAAAATTATAATTTATTGTGTTAGGTTATACATACAATATGGATTCCGCCTATGTGTCTTTACTTCGTCGGCAGACTCTCCCTTGGACTTGTTCCACTTCACTGAAGTCAGAGAGCGGATTCCTACCCAAGATGCCAGCAAACGGAGAACACCACAAGAACACCATCCTGATAACTGGTTTGAACGGTTACCTAGCAGGCAGGACGGCCGAATTGGTATTACGAGAAGGATACCGAGTTCGTGGCACCGTCCGCAACCGGCAAGCAGGAGAGAAAGTGAAAACCGCTCTCTTACAATTGGGCTATAGCTCGGATGATATCGACGTGCTTGAGATTCCCGATATATGTCGGCATGGCTCTCTTGACAGTGCCGCTGCTGGTATGGAAACAACCATGTCCTAGTAGAGCAGGTGCTAACTGATATATCCCAGGATGTATTGCGGTCTTTCACCTCGCTTCACCAGTTGCAGAGATATGGACACTCCCTCCCTCAGAGGTAGTTCGGATAGCGACGGAGAGCACGGCGAGGGTTTTGAGTGCAGCAATGCGAACCAGTGACACCATGAAGAGTGTGGTCTTCATGTCGTCGGCTGCGGCCCTGTTCGACATGCCGTTGGAAAACCGGCTTTATACGGAAAAAGATTGGAACACTACGTCTGAGCAGATTGTCAAACTAGAAGGAGACAAGGCGGGCGGTTTTCATGCATATCTTGCTAGCAAGACTGCTGCGGAGAGGGCATTCTGGCAGTTTCGGGATAGTCACCAGCCCTCCTTTGGAATGACAGCTCTTCAGCCCACGTGAGTGCTTGGTTATCTCATATCGAGAAATGTCTATCATGCTAACACACACGATAGGTACTTCATTGGACCACCATTAATTCCATGGAAAACCACCGCGGACATTCCGTATTCCAACAGCGACTTCTGGACAGTTGTGGCCGGCGAGGAAATACCTGGTCCCAAGATGATATACGGAGACACGATTGACATACGAGACGTGGCGCGAATATTGCTGTGGTCGGCATTGCACCCGTCGCAATCCGATGGTCAACGTTTCGTATGCTCTTCAGCCGTTGGCGGTGGTCAGGCTATCGCAGATATATTGAGCAGACGTATGCCTTCCCTGAGAATACAGCGAGGACAGCCTGGGGAGGGCTACTCGCCCGATTACAAACCTCAAGTTGGCGTTGGTGCATTTGACTGGAGCAAGGCTGTCTTAGCTATGGGAGAGGACTGGATTCCATATGAGGAGAGTGTTGTTGACATGGCACAGTTTTTACAGCGGTATCTCTCATGATACTGAGTAGTAGTCATGCTGCATGACGGAGGATGTGCGGGCCTCATCCCAGGCATGTTCTTTCTTTTCTTCCTTTATCTCATGAGGATGCTGTCCCGCTGTTGTCGAAGTATGAGGCATGGCGGTCCCTTCAAAAAGCGCGGTGAATTATATAGAAGGCGTTTCAAAAAGCGATCAGACACAATAAAATTACTTATTAATCAGTGCTAATACGCATGACCTAAGTCGTCAACCCGCGCTTGATTGATCTTACGGAATCCCTAACTCAACATCCGTTCGCGGACGTGACTATATAAATACCGCGAAATCCGCCGGAATTAACGCTCGTCTTCTCCGTTACACAATCATTATAGACAATTAGCAGCAAGTGGGCATTAATCATTTACGCACATCTCTCGGAAAGCTGAGGTCGGCTCAGGGTTGCTACCTCAATTCACCTCCTCGTAACTATGAATTTTTGCCTTAGCTCCATTGAAATCGAAGATCATATATTTCGTGGTATCAAAATATCAAACGTGATCACAGACTGGATTACAGACTGGATGTGCGACATGGATTTTTCAGTCCCGTATCGAATTGATGGCGCGCGGGCCATCATTCCTTGCTCCCCCCCTGCTGAATGTGCGCCATTAACCAAAGCCTTAATCACCCTCTTAAGGGCTCGTAAGCCAGTAATTCGCGGCCAGAACTTCGCCAAGTCCTAGCTTCTTCTCAAAGGCCTCCTCATTCCACCACAACCGAGCCGTCAACTTGACTTCCTCAGCAAGTCCAGCCAAGCTCTTAATCTTGGCACCATCCAGGGCCTTAGGCTGCTCGAACACCAGGAAGATGTAGCGGTGTGCGGAGCTGGGTTTGGGCGGGCCCGGGGCCAGATATGAGACTAGCCAGTCGTTGGAGCCCTCGAGCGGCGCGAAGCCGTCGCTGTCGGGGGTGCCCGGAACGAGGTCGATATGAATGCCGTGCAAGATAGGGCCAAGGAAGGGGAAGGAGGGGAACGGAGGGTCTAGATCGAGGGAGACGGCGATGTATTTGGTGTCAGGCTCCGACTTGAGGGCGCTGGCGGCGATGGACAGCGTTGGCGTCGGCGTGGCTTGGGGGATGCTGAGGTTGGCGGCCGCCGCCGTCACAGTGGCCTCGGGGAAGTGCAGGCGTAGTGTTGTAGCGCTCTTGGCGGCTGCGAGGGCCTTCTGTACGCTCGGAGACTCTTTACCCATTGTGGAACAGCCGTCGTCGCGTATTTTCCGCTGCTATTGCTAGAGTAGTAGGTAGGTATAAAGATAAGAAAGAGAAAAGAAAAAGTGAAGTTGGACATAAACAATCCGTTGCCAGAAAAGTTTATATCGTCGGCTATCATTTTTGTAAACTAACCCATCATCTGAGCAGAAACGGAGATAGAGCAGTGTAATACCGGAAGACCCACAGCGCCTATAATACTACGTGATGATAAATTGTCGGCGGCAGATGCTGTCCCCTCCTGCGCCAGAATGTAACGCCGGTAGTCTTAGTTCACTACTTTTTGAAATTGCTGCCGAAGCACAACTCGAGGCGATTGGGTGGGCGCCAGGTACCCGACCCGGGCTGGGCCGTGATCGGCTCGCTTGTATACAGCGCTTACTAGTAAGTGCAGATACGGCACAGAAGATCTGGCAGCTCATCTGCACGCACCGCATAGGTGCACTTGTAAGGTATAGTCTATGAGTAACATCAACCTATCCAGGTATGGCATGATTGCCAGAATCGTCAAGTTGGCGCTCCCGAGAAGAATTGCGAAGATAACGTTTATGGACTGTTCTTGTCTCCTCCTAATTATTGTTGCGGCGACGATGAAAGATTTGGTTTCAGGTAGAGTGACTGGTGCTAAAACAAGCCTCTAAAGCATTGGCCGTCAACATCGGACCCAGGTTAGGATCGCGCGTAGATACTGATGTTTCCCTGTTCTAGTCGTATCGAGGTCTTGATATACGGAATGAGAGCTTCAAACAGTATCGAACAATTTATCGAGACGTCATTCTCAGCCATGAAGCTAATGAGCCCTCATATTATACTAATGACAAAGGTGGATATAGTCTTCAATATTCGGAACCGGACCGGTAAAATAGCCGCCGCGGAGCCGAGAAACCATGGTTCGGATCATGGAATTAATCTCTCATTATACGAACTTCACATGCCAAGAAGTGCTTCACGGCTCGCGTCATTCTAGCGTCATTATATGTTGAAACCATTGTGAAGTGTTTTTGTAGGAATTTTCGATCGAGGATTCAATATGAGCAGCGAGTTAGGAAGAATTGTTGGTACAGGGTGAAAAGCATACGGTCTATCTTATTGCCACGCTTCTTAAGCCTATTGTCAACTAACTATATGTCATTTCTTACATCGATTGATCATCATCACGTGGAAAGCACCGCCCTGGTAGCTCAATTGGTTAGAGCGTCGGACTTTTATGAGCGTTCCAGCTTATAACTCGTTATCCGAAGGCTGCGGGTTCGACCCCCGCCTGGGGCGGAATTTATATTTTGCTACATATTCCCCGACCGGGTGTTTTTAATTTTTTCTGCCCAGAATTTCAAAGGGGTTGTTAGTTGCTATTGGTGATACACGATATATACTAGATAGGGGTAGCCACACCACAGTTCGATCGGAGAGAAATGAAAGGAGTTTAGCACTTGGTTCGCTCCACGTGATCACGCGTTAAGGCATCATGTACTTATCCTATCCATCCTAGGCTAGTTCGATTATGTAGTATATTGCAATCTGATATCCTTCGATCATTCTCTGCGATGTTGCGGAGGGGGATTTGCCACGAACATGTAAACTGCAGACGAAAGAAAGGAAAGATGATATAGTATGTTAAATATATGTACTAGGATTGTTTGTGAATCAAGCAGCAAGAGGTTGGTATAACCAGTTAGCAAACCGCGTTCTTAGTAGTAGGTACCGCATGTGCTCGCTTGAATGGCGTGTCAGTAGAGGGCGCGAAGGATATAAACCCCACCCAAGCAACACCTATGATAAAAATGAGTCATAAGAAGCGCGGGGTTCTAGGGTTGGAGTGATTCTTATAATTATCTTCATTATTTGAGATATGCTTTGGTAATTTGTTCACCTTCTCTCAACTGTCCGTTAGAAATTACCCACATCATCGCGATGCTGTCTGCGAGAGGACTACAATGGGCCCAAGTTGGCCATGCTCATGGCGCACAGGACCGCTACCACCCTTCAAAGAATCCTCAAGGCGTAGTGAGCTTCGATAATGCGGAAAATGTACTACGGCAAGCTGGGAAAGGATTATAAAGCATTGTGACTAACGGAATTTAGTGGCTTATGCATTCGGACCTGACACGATTCATCAACACTCTCGTGAGCTTGTATACTGTTCGACAAGCCGTAACTGTAACTGATGTATTCGTAAGAGCTTCGACGAGTCATCTTGCTCGTACGGTGAGGGGTTTACCGGCAGTTTACGACTTCGGAAGGCGATGGCGAACCACAGTGAGTATTTCTCGGAGCTAACTAATATCTTGTTGTTTCGGTAATTTCGGAGCACAAGATGTCTTTTGGCCCTACGAAAACCTCTAAAAGCTTACGGAACCCTCAAAATTACAACTAAGATTAGGATAACTAACTCCGAGTGTTCCAGTGAACAGGCATTTCGAGACAGCAAGCCCGATTGACGCCGAAGAGATTACTTTTGCCTCCGGTGTAACTGATCTCAACGAAGCCTGCGCCTTAGTCACCTGCAACCCCGATGCTAAAGAAGCTATTATGCTAGGTAGACCGGTGTATGGCTCGTTCTCCCGCGATCTCTGCATGCGTACAGGGTAGGGAGCCCAGTTCCTATGACCTCACCAGTTCTGACTCTAGTCTATCTACTTTAGTGTGGACCTGGAATACGTCTCAGTAGGTAACACTGATCAGTTCACACCCGCCTGTGTCGCGGCTTTTGAAGCTGGATACGAAGAAGCCAAAGCACGCGGTAGAAATATCAGAGCACTGATGATATGCAATCCTCACAACCCTCTTGGTTAGTAAGCAAACCCGATCTTTAAAGTATTGGTATTCTAAGATCTTAGCTAGGCAACTGTTATCCCCGAGAAACACTTGTCGGTCTTCTGCAACTTTGTGCTCGGAAGGGTATTCATTTGATCAGCGACGAGATCTATGCCCTTTCTGTTTACAATAGAACCGATCGGCAGTCCGAGTCGTTCACGTCTGTACGATCTATCGACTTTTCGGGAATCATTGACCCCAAATGGGTTCATGTTCTCTATGGAATGTCCAAGGTATATCACGCCAACCCAACGTCGTATATCATCTGTGTTTTGACAAATTTTGCAGGACTTTAGCGCATGTGGCATGCGCCTAGGATGCGTAGTGTCGCAGAATCGTGACTTCACTAACGCAGTGCGGTCAATCTGTCGATTCTCTTCGCCGTCACAATTCTCCATGGAGATTGCGGCTAGCTTGCTTGAGAACCAGGACTTTATCGAACCATTTCTTGAGAAGTCACAGGCTCGGTTGCTTCATAATAGGCTGGTGGCTGAGTCGCTTCTTTCTCAAGCTGGCATCAGCTTCCACGATAAGGGGTACATCGTTTCCTACGGAACTTCAATGTGAATCCAACTACTAACGTGCCAATACAACAGGAATGCTGGGTTTTTCATATGGGTAGACTTGAGCCCTTTCCTACCTATCGAGGAAACAAACGGAGATGGTTGGAAAGCGCAGAGGCTGTTATCAGAGCGGCTGAAAGAAGCCGGTGTATCGATGTCAACAGGCGAGACCTATCGAGCTCCTGTGCCGGGCATGTTTCGTGTTATATTCTCAGTCGATGAGGATACTTTGAGAGAAGGTATTCGAAGGTGAGAAGCATAGCTCTAGGAATGTCATATTTTGAGGTGCTCATTGCTGACGGTCGACATATAGGATATCTCGTGTAGTTTCGAGTGCCTCTGTAGAATAGATACATCTGATTAACAAGGAAAGTTAAATAATGGTCCGTGGAAGGATGCAATGGTGCATGGCAGTGAGATTTAATAAGAAGAGAAGGACATCAGTTGGCACAACACAAATGCGGCTGTGTTAGTATCTCCGGTATGGTGGGCATATAAGCTCTGTTGTTACGTGAAAGTCTCTAAACTTCCTTCCTAGGTGATCGTATGCTATGTAATCATCAGACAGACTCAACTCCAGGTTCAAATATGCTTATAATGTCACGGAACGCTACAGAGTGGGTATAGAGGCACGGGCTGAAGGCCCGTGCCTATATATACCAGCTACAGAACCTCTGCTGTACAGATAGAACTTCTCCTTCTTTGTGCAATAACAATAAGTCAATACTGGAACCACCAGCGGTGTAGACCGTGACATATAATCTCGGCATAAGATCCTACATGGCGAGGCGATTTGTTGACAGTAGTTACCTACCGAATATTGATGTGATCAATCTCCTCTGATAAGTTCTAGAAATAGGAGATCAGTAATTATGAGTTCTGTTATCCTACAAATAAATTCGCAGACTGGCAATGAAGAAGGCTTCTCGTAACCCGTCAGGAAACTTGAAGACGAAAATTTATAGCAGTTGAATTTATTATGTCAATTTTTGTATTTATATCACAACACAACATTTATTCTCAAACAGGCCAAAGGAAATTGTTTCAGAGGGCTGTATAAGCCTCGGCCTGAACAAAATGCGAATTGATGTCGCGATCGATCCAAGTTAGTAAAATAAATGAACCAAAACGACATCACAATCCTGTTTCATTTTAAGCAAGGTGTACAAGACTTATGCAATATTTCCACAAAAGTTGCAGGTCCTTGCTACTAATTTTGACGCCTTGCGTAGAACCTGCATTTAGGCGATAGATATTTAGACAGGGATTTAGGTGCCGGGTATTGGGGAAGTGGTAGATGAAACACTACTTTGGCAGTTCTAGATCGTTGAACCATGAGATGATATATATTTCTCCACTTTGGTATGATCTGCTTGGAGTGAGTGGTTGGATAATGGCCTCTGGGTCGAGTGGACCACAGGTATCTAGACCACCTGCACCAAGGAAGGGAGGGGTTCTTTTCATGGAGTACCAACAAGGGCTGACAGCCAAGGGGACCAAGAGGATTTGCTATGTGATTTCTAGCGTGATTTTCAACATAAAGGCCGTATAATAAAGTGATCATGCTTGATGTTGTTGCTAGAAGTAGGAAGTGTTGTCTAGGTTACGTAGGCCATTGATTCAACGGAGCCATGGCGAATAAAACCCTGGGATTTACTCCGCGGCTTGGAACAATGTGTTTGTTCACTCTTGCGTGCTATTATTGCAATAATTCGTGATCAGAAATACCGTCGCTAAGTTTCAAACCGGCGAATCAGACCAACTGGTTCACAATTGTTCAGCCAAACCCCAGACACAGCGCTCCAAACATACAAACACCGCTGTTATTTCAACTGGAAGCCGGTTCTGCTTGATCGCGTTCCTACGGATTCTCATCGTCGCTATGAAATTGATCACGGTTATTCTTGCTTGTTTGGCCCTTGTGGGCATTGGTGCTGCAGCACCTACTCGGCCGAATATCGTGTTCATCATGACTGATGATCAAGATCGGCGCCTCAATTCCTTGGCTCACATGCCCTTCCTCCAAAGCGAACTCGTCGCCAAGGGTACTGAATTCACGAAACACTACACGAACCAGGCCCTATGCTGTCCAAGCCGTTCAACGTTGTTGAGGGGCCAAACTGTCCGTAAGTACCACTCCTTCGTCCATTTGGGTGCAATAATAACCATTCGACCCTTAGACAATACCAACTTGACAAACGTATCTCAACCTGGGTACGTTCTTCAAGCACATCGAGCGTTAGTAAAACACTAAAGATAAGAGCTGATACAATGAGTTGAAAGAGGATCATACAACAAATGGGTGCTATCAGGTCAAGATAAAGATTACCTTCCCCATTGGCTGAATGCCGCCGGCTACAGAACAGAATGTGAGCGAGATAAAAACTCAGGATAACTTTGTAATAGCTCACACTTGACTAGACATCGGCAAGATCATGAATGGTTATGGTTTGTCCAACTACAATGTCAAATCAAAGGGTTGGGGCTGGAGCGACCTTCTCGTGAGTTGTCGCACAAGCATTCAGGTGGTCTTTAAACTCATATTTTATAGGTTGAGCCCTATATCGACGACTACAACCTCCCTGTCATGTCTCAAAACGGTATGCCTTCCATTACTTGACTGTAGCCTGTGGCATGAAAAGGGGCATTGTTGAGATTGAGCTTCTTCGTTCGCTCACATGCTTTCGGTTGGTAGGCCAGCGACCGGTTTTCTATGATGGTTTCCACCAGACGGACGTGATTCGGATCAAGGCGTACGTGCATATTCATGTGAAGCAACTAAATGATAGTGTGTGTGCTAATTATACATAGGCTGAACCGACTCCGTAATCTCACGAGCCAGGCCACCCCTTTCTTCTTAGCCATAGCTCCATTTACGCCTCATGTTGGCTTCCAGCAAGACAAGCCCTCGCACAGGTATAATTTACATCAATACCGCACTCTAGACAGTCTTTAACTCATGTAACCTTCAACAGACCTATTCCACTACAGCGGCATCTGAAAGATTTCCCTGATGCCAAAGCACCTAGAACGCCGAACTTCAACCCGCCGGACAAGTATCAAGCCAACGCAGGGGGCTGGGTAAAGGATCTTCTGCCTATGAACAACACCGCTATTGACTTTGCCGACTTCGTCTATCGTTCTCGTCTTCAAGCATTAGCGGGAGTTGATGAGATTATCGCTGACGTTGTCGCCTTGCTTGAGCAGAAAGGTGTCATCAACAATACTTATGGTAAGTTGACTGCAATTATAGATATACGCAGTATTGTAAAACATAGTTGACATAGGTACAGTCATTTTCACATCGGATAATGGTTATCACCTGGGCCAGCACAGAATGCCAGCAGGGAAATCGCTCTTCTACAACGAAGACACGAATCTCCCTTTCGTAGTCCGCGGTCCGGGTATCCCAGCAAATGTGACATCTGACATCCCCAGTCTACACATCGATCTCGCGCCCACATTCCTCAATATAGCAGGCGTGCCTAAGGCCGACTGGCCTGTCTTCTTCGACGGCCGCAGCGTTCTCTCCCAATGGCATGATCCGAAATCATCTAGCGCCGCAGGTGCAGCCGCAGGCCAAGGCAACTCAAAAGAGAGTATCAACATCGAGTATTGGGGACGAGCAGGCATTGAGGCGCCGAGCGCGGGAAAATTGGGCTCGCCCTTCGACAGCACCACATACAAGACGATCCGGCTGCTCGGAACCCAGCAGAGTTGGGTGTACACGGTATGGTGCTCGGGAGAGAAGGAGTTATATAACACGGCCGAGGACCCCTACGAGCTCGTCAACCTCGCGCAAAACGCAAACTCAACTCGATTGATCAGCCGCCTCAACGCGCTCCTCATGGTGACCAAGTCGTGCGAGCAGAACAGCTGTCGAGATCCGTGGTCTCTGCTGAAGCCAGATGTCGGAGGACCGAAGCTGGTCTCGCTCACTCAGGCCATGGACAAAGCCTACGACGAATTTTTCGCGAACTTCGTCAAAGTCTCGTTCGACACGTGTCTGACGATTCAGTCGGACACCAATGAGACGCCGTATTTCCCGCCTCTGAATGAGTTGTTTGGGGGAGGGCTGGGTAGGGCATATCGTAATGCCACAGATGTTATCAAACCTGCGGGCGGTGTTCGAACACTTTCAACACCAAATTATTATGGTACTAAGGCCCAGAGAAATACTTCGTTTACGAGCCTCATATCTGCCTCACGCCCCCTTACGGATGCGGAACTGGCTGCGCGGTGAATATCGCTCCGTAAGGAGATATTCAATTACGCAATTAACTCGCAACAGAAGAGACGGTTCCTGACGAGGGCTCTCGGACTCTGACCTTGAGAGCTAGATATTATAGCTCAATGTCTCGTGACATTAAATTAATTTACTTCGGCCTTGATGTGTGCTGATACGTACGCATATCTGCGAAACAGCTTGACAGCTCCAGTAGAATTGTGTTAGACATGTAAAAAGGCAGATATGCATTCTGCAGAAAGGACCACAAACAGGCTCAACTAATAAGTAGAACTTCTCAGTCCTGGGTTTGTAAATAAAAACATCAACGTAAAAGGGTATCCATGGTAAATATTCGTCGCTTCCAACACACCGGTACTCCAGGGTATCCAACTGATCCAAACCCCACGCTCGTCAAAATCATCACATTCCACCCTTCTTCGGAACCGTCACACGCTGCTCCCTCCGGAGCTCAAATGTGCCAAGGTTGTCATAGCAATGACAACTTGATCATGACGAAATGAATAAATGATAAGTCGCCAGACTTATTATAGAAACCATGACTGGCGTCTCGAATAATTTGGGTATAAGCTTTCCGGCACCTGTACCTCCGGACTCATCCGAATCTCCACCCCCCTTAACAACTTGCCCAGTAGAAGCAAGTACTTCTTCACCCGAAGGATATCGGATATTGTAGACCGGGTCTGTGGTCAAAGCGACGGGATCGCCTAGAGTATGAGAGCATGTAGGTTGATTGGCATTTGGCCAGTCAAGATTGCATTTCTCATCGTGACCCCAAGAGCAGATCGCATCCTGAATATTGTATAAGACGTAATTCTTAGCAACCCAGCTATCCGGCTGACTGAGACAGCTGGCGAGATAGTTGATACTATTTGATGCGCTCAGGGGAAGCTTGCTCTTATCTGTGTGAATCAGATCAGAGCACTCGGAAGGATTTAAATATTTGAACTCCATCGCAATGGCGCCACCAGAGGTAGGTTTTTTCGTGGCCGAAGACCCGGTTATAAGATAATTCCACGCATCGTAACTGACATCGTAAGCACCCTGGGACGAGTCGATGCGAAGTAGCTTGACAGAGCGGCTCTCATAGCTCAATGATAGGCAGATATTGTTGCAATCTACAGAACCAGGCCAGTAGGCCACGCGATTGGTGTTTATCTTGCAGCCGAGAACGCCCACTGAAGATGAGTAGCTGTCATGAGGCGTTGCCCATACGGTCCCGCTATCTCGAGCGGCGACATCAGCGGGAACAGCCATGACAGCTGTCGAAGCTGTCAAGAACGACAGAACATAATGAGAGACAAGGCGCATGTTTAAATTGATTGATTTAACGAGTGGCTGAGATGGGCAGGTCTGTCTCAAAGTCTCATATCTTAAAATGAGTGACAATAGCTGAAATAAAAGAATGGCATGTCGCGCGCCCGGGAGGAAATTGTCGCTCGAAACGTGAGCTGACTTGGAAAGAGTCTGCGACTCAACCGACAAGTACGTCGTGGTCTGGTCGTGCTCGACTGTCAATTCGAATTCGCGCAAGCGAAAGGAAGAGGTAAGTAAAGGCGCGCAGCGGAATCGTGGCCTAGTGTGATTCGAGAATTAGTGTCTAATCCCCCTTAACCGGAATACCACCTTAATTGAATTGGCCAATCAACGCTCAAGGTAGTATCCGCATATGCTGGTCGGCCCACCTGCCTTTTTGGCTGGGGATACTAGATTAGCTCCACTCTTTATATAAATGTTATTTTTACTATAATCTTATTTTATCTTTCTCTTACTTTTTATCGGTAGGTTTAGTCTAGATAATCACTCAAGCATTCCTTTATATTGAACCCCCTTGCTTATCTCCGATACGCTTGCTCCTAAAAACCGGTCCCATTTGCATATGCCAATCCGACTGGCTAAAGTTCTATTATTAGGCAAGTGTAAGAGAACCAGGCCGAAGATTTCCTTGACCGAGCGCCCGAGCTCGAGCACAGAGACTGCATCTTCTCCAAACTCTTTCAAGGTGCAGTCGATGAGGGTAAATATTGCACCCTTGGTATCTTTGGTAGTGCCACTCATCCGAGTTGGTTGAGCGACAATGATGGCGGGGTGTTCTACGACAACATATTCATCCAAGGCAATATCGAATCTATAAGACGAGTCTCTTCTTAAAGACGCAGTCCAAGAGTATCTTAAACCCTTGAGCAAACACACGTCTCCCTCAACTTTCGCAAGTCCCGTCGATAGACCAACGATGGAAGAATAATTAGAGAAGCCATCCTCCTCAGACCAATAGGAGAAGGCATGGGGAAACTTGACGTCTCTAGAAATTTGCCAGGACTTTCCACGAGGACGCCCTGGCCCAGCGTGGACGAACAACTGCCCCAAGACAGGGGACTTGGCGTTGAGGGTGATGGCGAACTCGGTCTCCAGCTCTTGGAGCGAAGGCTTCTTTCGATTGGCCTTGTTTGGTACGGCGTCGCCAACTTGGATGTTGTACAAGGCCATGATGCCATAGACCCTGTCCTCGGCATTCGTAGCGTTTCTGTATTGTGCCGCGGCCCATTGGATATTTGGATTGTTGGCAAGGTTGCTCGTCGGAAATCCAGATCGCTTGATGGCTCGTATGACGGAATCTACGAGGTTTCCGTAAGAGGGCTCTGTGCATCGTCTGTCGTAAAGTTCCAGGGCACTCCTGATGGTAGAGAAGGCTTTGATGAGCGAGAACATTTCTGCTTCAGGGCTTGTAATGTTGACGCGGTGTTGGGCGCACTCGGCTTCCTGTGACAAAAAAATGGCGTCTTGCCTGAGCATGCCTTCCTGCAAGGTCCACAACGAGGAAAACCACGGGTCGCCCAAAAGGGTCTTGATAGACGACTCTAGAGATGATAATCTCACCTGAGGGATCCGGCTGTGGGTAAGTTCGTCACTCTCCTGGGAGGCATCGCGCGGCGCACTGTCATCGTACATCACAGAGGACGTAGCGAATGCAGGCAGCTGGCGGAAGGTGCCCTCCGAATTGTCGAATGAGGCACTGCAACGTGTAATGTCATCGTAGACGTGCTGCAATCGAGCGATGGGGAGGCTCCAAACCCATACGTAGACCTGCGACGCATTCGCAAAGATGCCGACCTGTCTCCCAATTTCTTCCATCTTGACGTCGTAGTTCTCTTGGTCGATGCAGACGACGTCGACCCACGCAAAGTCGTAGGTCTCCCCCATCTTCTTGATGACCTTCTCGAAACTCGCGACGGTGAACTTGGCCTCGTCCACGGCAGGTATGGCCCACGTGGTGCCTGAGACGGGGATATGGGGGCCGCCCGGCGCTGGCCAGCGTCCCCACGTGTAGGTCAGGATGCTGTAGCCTGGCTCTTTCTCGCCGTGCGGGCCGTACGTGTTGCCATCCTGCCGCTCTACCGAGGTCATCGACGGGATGTGCAGTAGTCGCATTGGCCACTGCGGTTCCACGTCCTCCCAGAGGAAGATGCCTCGGCCGCGTCGGGCATGTCTTCTGTGGGCCAAGCCCCTTGGTTTACGGGGCATGGTGAGAACGATACGTGGATGCAGCAGCAGGCAGGCGAAGTCGCGAAGAACATGTTCATTGCTAAGTAGATCGATCCTACAAGGCAGGATTAGGTAAGGGGGTAAGATGCAGTCCTATCTCATGCCATGATAAGCCCTGTCCGAGGTAGTCTCTGGGCTTATAGCTAAAAGGTTGATGGGCTTCTTGGTATTTGAACTTTAACTTTACATAATAAATAAAATACTAATATATCAAAAATTATATTTTTATATTAGGAGTAAAGCTGATATATGAAGTATAGATAGGAAATTAGTGGCATCCTCAGCCAAAAAGGTGGCAGACGCAGGTGGGCTAATTAATCCGATTAAGCAATCAGCATTTCTATTTCTATTCAGGTTTAGTGACGAAGACCCTGAGAGCTTAAAAGGTGGGGTTAGTGTCACGGTACATCACACAGTTCATATGTTAAGCATTGTTTGGAAAGAGGTAGGTAACACTATCTATATTTCTGTAACGAAAAGAGTTATGAAAAAGTCCAACGCCCAGTATCATCTATGGAAAAACGCCATCAAATAGTTTTGATCGTGGATATCATCAATTCGTCCAATTCAAACAGCGGCACTTGCTTCAAATGATCGCGGCCGCATCCGCCTTGCTGCCGTGAAGGACAGGGTTGACGGTCTCGTCAAAGTGCATCTTAAAGTCGTCGCCAAGTTCCTTTCGCAATGCCGTCTGCACGGCTTCGAGGACGTTGGGGAATACGCCGAAGTTGGCGGGGTTGTTTTCGTCGTTCTCGCCACCCTGGAAAACACCAGTGCGGACCAGACAGGTGTTCCACCCGTACATGTTGCCGCCGATGATGTCGGATGCAGGGTTGTCACCGATCATGTAGATGTTCTCCGGTAGCCTCTCCTCGCCGTGGATCTGGTCCATCCACGAGGCCATGACTTCATCCGCGTACTTGTATGTCGCTAGCTCTGGTTTACCATAGACCACACGCTCAAGGTCCACGCCAGTCATAGATCTGTACATGGCTTCGAGCCCAATGCGGAAGGCACCCTGAGACATACGGGGCGACCAGTGCTCCGTTGGGCAAAGCACGTCGCCCTGGGAGAAATAGATGGGGATGCGTTGAGACTCAGGATCCTTGGCCTTGGTCTTGAGCCGACCATTCTGCGAGAGCAGCAGGTCCATGATGATCTGGATGTCGGTTGCGTAGTCTCGCGAGTCGGAGAACACGAGGATAGCCTCGATGTTGCACTTGCTGAAGTCCCGCGGCCGTGACATCGCTTTCTCGTACTCGGTGAATTCACGGTAAGGAGCGATGGTGGGGTCCCAGGCGACGATGTCATTGGGAACGACGACGTCTTTGAATCCATACTGCTCAGCCACCTCGCGGCATCGGTAGCCAACGCCACCTACCACGAGGACTGTGTTGTAGTACGAGGCGAGCGCACTCATAGGTGTGTGAGACTGGATGAACTGCTCAGTGCTCACTGGGTTCTGTAAGATCTTGGACAGCTGGTCGCAGCGTGCTTGTTCGGGCTTGCCACTTCCATTAGTCAGGAAGATGTGAGGAATCTTGATGCCGAGCTCGTTGTCGCCATTTAGAATCTCGAGCGCACGCTTGCCCTCAGGAATGAGCAGGTCACCGTGAACGAGCACACCATCGATATCGAAAGCAAAGGCCATGTTCTTGGCTTTGGCTACTTTCTTCGCCTCAACTGTTTGGATTTGGCTGGCCAAAATCTCACGCGTTGGCTGGATCGGGGGCATACCCGGTCTCGTTGGGCGGCCGTCGGTGTCTTCGGCATAGTGAACCGACGACAGTCTTGATCGCCGCTTAGACCGCGGGATAGGGAGCGAAGCTCCAAATGAGTTTCGAGAAGATCGTCGATCTCTCTGAGATGGCGACATGCTCAGGTTGTGCATGTACTTTGCGGCTTCTGATATTGATGATCGGGATGCAGGTACCTCAATCGGACCCTCTCCATCGTCACCGGGGATAGTCAGATATTGGCGCTCATGAGATCCTACAGACATGTTGTCGTAAGGGACGTTGAGCTGTGTAGGGCTGGTAGGTGTCTGCACACCAAAATCGGACTCCTCGAACATCGGCATCTTGGTATGTTGAAATAGCTACGTTCAGTGTAATTCTAAAAGCTAAGGGCAAAGTTGAAGTTATGTGTATATGTGGATGACGCCCTCGACACGCTCATATATATCTTCGGGGAAATTAGGGACAATCGTGTTCGGAATGGCTAGTCATGTTCGACTGGACACTGATATCATCTTATATCTGGATACCATCGAGTCCCTACACACGCCGCGTTCCTGATGAAAACTCTTATCATGGCAACTTGCATCCCGATGACGTTTTCATGAGCTGTTACTCTGCCAGCAAACATAAGGGTCTTGCTAAGTGCCCGCCGAGTGTCCGCTGAGTGCCCACAGATTGTATCCATAGAGGTATCCATCTCGAGGCAAACAAGGTGGGTTATGAGGGTATTCGGGCCCATACAAAACTTCAGCCCGGCCGTATTAGTCGATGTGTTATCGCGGTTTATACCGCCATACAGAACAGATGAAACACTCAGAGTTTGGTCATGTCAATTGTCTGATAAAGGGCCGGATCGGCCTTTGATACGTTGTGGTAGTGTGGACCGTGCTCCGCTAGCCGCGTCCATCGTGCCCGCTTGGGAGGGTCTTTGACATCATGCGGCTCCGCTGAGCCCATACATGACTCGGAAAACGGGGAGGCTCTTCGGAAAGAATTTTTCTAGCTACCGACAGCTGCCGAGTAGCCTGCAGCAAACAACTAACGCAGTACCAATCTTTGAAGTGATCGACATGACCAAACCGGTGCGTATCGTCAGGGTCGCGCATGAGAATAGACCAAGAACCTAGCATAACCAGGCCTCGGACCAGGGATACCTATTTTTTTCTATTGCCGCGGGAAGCTCTTCACTCTACCCTCCTGCATCGTGCTCTGCAGGGGCGAAAATCAAGCCCTGAATGGGTAGATAGGACCTCCAGCGGTCAGAAAAGATATGGAACACATTCAGGAATGTCAGGGTTTGTGGATACCGGATGCTGCCGGCTGCTGTACGTTTCTGACGCGAGTCGGTCCATTGTTATCAGAGTAGTAAGCCAAGCCAAAGCAGGTTGTACATCAACAGCCACTTTGGTGGCCATTGGTGTGGGCATCTCACCTCCGCCTATACCAAGTGATAAGAATGTAATGTGTCACAGAGGTGCACGGTCTGCACGGTTAGCGAAAGTGAGATGTCGTCTTGGTAGCAGGTTTATTGAAAAATTGGATCCTCCATTGGCTGCGTTTTCCGCTTCACTAGCGGTGGTGCTACTCCTACTAACATGGAAAGGCTACCTCGCTGTCAACGTCATACTGAGACTAGGTGGTGTGTTGTTTGATAAAGCATACCTAGCTCTCACAATTTTCTAACGGCAGCTTCATCTACAGCATTCTGGCGTCAATATTCTTCAGTCAGTCATATATACAAACTTCATTTAAACATGCCAGTAAACTCGACTACGTTCACGCTCAACAACGGGGTGAAGATCCCCGCGCTCGGCTTTGGCACCTTTGCCAATGAAGGGGCCAAGGGAGAGACGTATAAAGCAGTCAAGTGTGCCCTGGAGGTCGGCTACCGGCATCTAGACTGCGCATGGTTCTACCATAACGAGAGTGAGGTCGGTGATGGCATTCGAGACTTCTTGAAGGAGAACCCGTCAGTGAAGCGCGAGGATCTCTTCATCTGCACTAAAGTATGGAACCACTTACACGAGCCTGAGGATGTGAAGTGGTCTCTCGAGAACTCCCTCCGCAACTTCGGGCTCACCTACATCGATCTCTTTATCGTGCACTGGCCCATCGCTGCTGAGCGCAACGACGACTATTCAGTCAAGCTCGGCGCCGACGGCAAGTACATCATCAAGAAGGATCTCACGGAGAACCCAGAACCCACATGGCGGGCCATGGAAGAGCTGCTCGCCAGCGGCAAGACTCGCTCCCTCGGCGTCTCGAACTGGACAATACCCGGCCTCAAGAAGCTGCTGAGCTTCGCAAAGGTCAAGCCTCAGGTCAACCAGGTCGAGGTGCATCCGTTCCTCCCCAACAACGAGCTCATCGAGTTCTGCCAGGCGAATGACATCCTCGTCGAGGCGTACTCGCCGCTCGGGTCCCAGGACCAAATCCCCACCACGGGCGAGAAGGTCCGTACCAACAAGACGCTGAACGAGGTCGCGGACCGCAGCGGCCACTCGCTGGCACAGGTCCTTCTCGCGTGGGGGCTGCGTCGTGGCTACGTGGTCTTGCCCAAGAGCTCGACGCCCTCGCGCATCGAGAGCAATGCGCAAGTCCCCGAGCTGTCTGACGAGGACTTCGAGGCTGTTCAGCAGGTTGCCAAAGGCAGACACACACGGTTCGTCAACATGAAGGACGTGTTCGGCTATGATGTGTGGCCGGAGGAGGCCAAAGTGGACGGCGTTTCTGTATAATGAATGATTGATGACAAGGCATGGATTTAGAGGATTGGGCGTTGGATTGGTACTAAAAGCTAAAAGCAGTCTCGCGTTATTTCCTGCTTTATGCGCTATAGAGACTACATTGGTTTTGGAATGATTACATAGATGGAACGGTCACGATATATAAATATACGTATATTTATATACATGCCAACGTCCACTGGTACTGATGAAAGCTGACCCTCGCATTCGCCTTATATATGCTGCTCGTTCAACTTCTGACGGCCACGGTGAAGAGATGCCTATGCGAGTCAACGTGTCAGGAACGTATTTCTTAGGGTATCTAGGGACAGCAAGAGCAATTTAGGGGAGAAACTAGATAAAAAGGAATCTCGAATCGCGTACTGATGAAACTCCGGATGCCCCTTCTCGACGTTTTTCTTAACAATCATCTTCGTTATCAAGTTGCATTCGATATCCACGACCTCCTCGAGCTTTCCGGCGCGCACCCGCCACTCCGACCGGACTTTCATGGACCCCGTGGGCGTCCTGCCTTCGACGAGGGCGTCGACGCCTTCCGCCACGTTCGTCAGCGTCAGTCCGAACCTCATCTCTCCGAATGCTCGTGTGTCCACGATCTCGTATGCGCACGGCAGGTCCAGCCCCGGGGTCCCGGACACGAGCTTCCGCGATATCAGTTGCGGACATGTCGTTTGGATGTATATATCGTGATCATGGAGGCTGCTGATCACGGCCTGCTCCGACGTATCTGCGGGCAGTGGCGTGACGATAACTACGTTGGTAGGCATCGTGGGAGGCCTTCAGTAGTTTTTAGGTAGTATTTAATCTAAGTTGGCTATTTACTAGTGGGTTGTCAGGGTGTCATTCAAGTGGGAGGAGTCCAGTGAGTTGCTACGGAGGAGCTGAGAAACATAAGGCGTCCAAGGTGGCTTTCTTCTATTCACCACGAGACGCAAGTCTCGGTGCATACTTTCTGTCTAAGTGATCTAGGCCTGACCTTAGTAAGCCTGCTTTGTAGAATTGGGATGCCTTGAGCACTTGGCTGGGAGACGCATAAGGGCTGCCCGGGTTTTCGCCCTTAAAAGGTAGCTGCGTTAAACCTTGTTTCGTTCGTGGATGCGTAAACAATTCACTAAATTACGGTTTAGATAAGGTCAGCCCCCAAACACTCTAATGCTAGTCCGGACGCAACATATCTGAGTAAATTTTCAGCTATGTTTGGCGCTACGGCGAGGTCGAAGAATAGTAGCTATGAACAGTGACCGCTGCTTGCACAATTAACAATCTTTGGCCTACGTTATGCTTAGAAAAGGATACGGCATGATGTGATAAAGAGGTTGCAGGACAAGTTATAAACAAGGTGTAGGACTGCTTTTGGGTGTTTGAGGTATCCATGTATCATGTCAACACGAGATCAAGGTAGCCAAACATATTCAGAACGATAGCGCACTGGATAAAAAGCATGTGACGTCTATACAGTCTTACTAAATGCTGAGGTTATGTATCACGTGGGATCTCGTAAGAGTGTGTCGGGACTCTATAGTGCCTGATTAACCGAGACTTCAGCGCAGTAGTCAGCAGTACAACGACATAGGAAGTATGTTGACCACCATTATATTCATACATTCTATTTGTGCCGAGAATGAACTGTAGGACTCTCCCCCAGTAAAGAAAGTATGTTGAAATACTACTTTACCGAATGAATTGGTAGAGCTGAAGTTTTTGTTTTCATCAAAGTAAACAGTAATTTGAGAGGTAAGCCCAGAGATCCAAGAGTTATAAGTCGTATATACGTATTGATTTTGTACCAGATTTCCTCCCAACAACAAGGCGGCAGCAGATTTCCCTCACAATCCTTCCACCTTCCCCTTCCCCTTCCCCTTTCCGCCACCTATCATTTCGCTTTCTTCCGATGACGGCCTTTGGGCTTTACGTCCCAGCTGGGGGGCTTGTACCAAGCCGGTAGGGGCCCCTGGATTTCCTCCTCACTACTCTTGTGAGGTTGTCGATGTTGGCTGTGCTTGTTACCGCCCTGGGAGTTCCCGCGATATGTTGTATTTATGATGTCCTCGCCGGCGACAAGACTGGCGATAATACGGGCAGCAATGTCTTCGGGCAAGGTAAGAGTGTCGAGCCACTCGAGTACGTGTATATCACGATCATGAAGGGAGCCGAGATCGGGCAATGGATCGTGCCAGGACGAACATGATGGAGGAGTGTTCCAAGTGCGCTTCTTGGTCACCGTGACCCATTCGTCAGCGGCGGTGTCGACCGCGGTAACTTCGGGGGATTCATTGGCTTGGTTGGCCATATTGATAAGCCTTCTTCGATGACTAGTTGACTTGTTGAGCTTTGAGGTGAAGTGAGATACAAGAGCTTGGAGGACTGCTTAGAATGTTATTAATGGAAGTGAGTTGAGTGAGGCAAGACGACATGAGGGGGACTGCTAATTATATAGGCAATTGTCACATGGATTTTTGTAATGCGAAATGATAGTTTTCATCTTGCTTTCGTCCTACAACCTTCTCCCTGAACTTAGGTTGTCGGGGAATATACAAAGCTATTTTGAAACCTAAGAACTGAATTAGCTCAGCGGCATTCGAGGGTGAGTGAGGAGAAAGAGCAGCCTTTTCGAGAGTCGTCAGGTCAGGTCAACGGTTCAAGGTGCAACTTTGTTCACAGTTTTCCTCAAGGTTTGCTTTGCCCAAACTATATTGTAAACTTCAGGAAATGACGTGCTAGTTCAATCTAGCATCTTATTATCAAACTTTTTGCCCTTACCCTTAGCCCTTCCTTTGAAATGTTTCTTGCTAGACCCAAGTTGAACCTCGCTGGGATCTACACCTGTCTCTAAGGCAATCATAGTCCTAGCCTTGCGCCCACTGAGTTCCTTGGCCGCCGCCTGTGCTTTCCCTTGTTCTGTATACTTGTGATTGAAGGGCATTGAGACATGTCCTGCATTTCCCACACCCCGTGCAAAAAAAGCTTTGTCGAGTGAATGTGACTTCGCGCCGGTTGGCAGAGCAAGGGTCTCGTTGTCCATAGTGGACTCGCCATCACCTACATCGAGCGCCTCCATAGCCGCTTGCAATGCAGCTCTTCGTTTCTCTGGCAAGTGAGCTGCATCGTAAAGCTCATGATTGAAGTCTCCACCATCACCCCAACCAGGAGGAGGCTCAACATAGAGCAACTTCCCGTTCACGTAATCCTTAAGAACTACCCTTGCCGCTCTAGATTCGTCCGGCTGGCCAACACCTTGGGTTTTGAAACCCCTTGCCTTAGCGTAAGCCGCCAATAACTCGCTAGCCGTGGGAATTCCGGTTCCCCCTTCTTCAAGTGGGCGAGTTTTAATATGTATACCGTAGATAGCCTCTAAAAATGGCTGAGGGATCCTATGCGTGATCAGAGCAGCCGGGCCTGTGAATTCCCTTAGCTGATCGATTGGGAGAACACCGTTGCAGACTAGATCGGCCTTGGTTGTTGCAAAATTTGGAAAGACTAGACCCGGACAATCACATAAGATGACTTTGTCGCTTAAGCGGATTGTCTGGAAGTGCTTGGTCTTTCCAGGCGTTGCGGAAACCGAGACTTTCTTAGAGCCAATGAGGGCATTGATGGTTGATGACTTTCCTACGTTAGGATACCCGACCAAACCTATCTCTAGCTTTTTGTCCGGGTCTAGATACGTTAGCTGTTTGGACTTGAAAGTAGTAGATGGACTGGCGGGTTCGCTTACCATCTGGATCATGTGCTTGTTGAAGAAAGATATCTTCTAGCTCCTCAACAGTTAATATCCTCGTGTCATCCTCCGCTGTTTGTGATAGGGGAGCGCCAGATGTCTCATTGGTCTCTTCGTCGCTAGCTTCTTCTTCAGACACATCTTCGTCATTTTCGGACTGATGCCTCTGCCTAGTCTTCGGGTTGGAGCTTTCGCCATGCAGTGGCTCTTCAGGCTCAAGCTCGCGTGCCTCATTAAGCTCTTTTGCTAAGCTTGCCGAGAAGAAGCGGTAAGCAATGCGCTTCTCATTGAAATATTTAGACCATGCTTTCCTCTGCGTGGTCGTCATCATGTCTGCCTTGTTGACCAACAACAGGTTCTTCTTCGATGGGTCAACATCCTTGACATAATTCTCCAGGTCTTCCGAGCGGAACATGAGAGGGTTTCGTGCATCGACAATCTGGACTACAAGATCTGAGCGCTCGATGACGCGCCAGAGCTGTCTCCAAACCTCTAAATTACGTTCGAAAGGGGTCATGAGGAGATCATTATACTCCTGAAGTTCTGCCAACCCCCTCCTCCATAGTAAGAACGACTCTCTTTCTCGCTGGTCTAGCTCCTCGGGTGTCGTAGAAGCATCCCACTTTGGACGTCGCGGTACTGTCAACCTTCCTCTGTGCTGATTCTGCTTCCCTATAACGTTTCGCTCTTCCGTAGCGGTCAAGAGATATGGGTTCCTCTGATCGGTGTGAATGATCTTCACGTTGTTCATCTTCTCAGCCGTGAAATCGGTGCCGGCAAGCTCGGCTGTAGCCAAGAACTCGTCCAGAGCACCCTGTTCGGTGACGGATCGCATCTTGACCCATGCCGCCTCTTTCCTGTCGTTTGTGATATACTACGGCGACCAACGTCGTTAGTAACAAAAACGAGTTTGCAGTCTGACTAAACAGGGGAGAATTACCTCTTCACCAGTGGCATGGTTGATTCTCGTGACTCCAGCGCCTTTCCTGCGATCGGATCCTTTGCCTTTACCAAACCGATCATTCATCAGCGTGTTGCCGAGCCCCACAGAGGCCTTGGACTTGGCTAACACCATCTTGAATAATGGGAGCCTTCCGTGGCCTATTGAAAATACGAATTCCTAAACGATACGTTTTCAGAAAATATCAGGAGGTTTTAATTCGCCAGAATGTTGTTCTCGCAGGGGATTGTCGATGGTTGTGCGACGGTCACTCTTATTCTTAGTGCCTGCTATCACAATCGCAGTGGTAGTGGCGCTGGCTGATTAATTGGTGGGAGGATGGAGGGGCGAGGGGCAATTCTGAATTTTGCGTCACTCTTGGCCCGATAAACGCCCGATAAGCCATTCACCCCACCAAATTTTTTGGCTGGGCTTCAACTAGGCGCTTGCTATCGCACCTCTAAAGCGACGCCTTATCTTATAACCAAGGGGTCGAATGTGCACAGTAATAAAGTTGGGTATCTAGATAGACCATCAAGGTACAACTTTCGCCTACTTAATTCGTCCGTTTTAAAAGCTTCCCGCCTTCACCTTAACCTTTCTCAAACCGTGTCACATCGCAGAATTATTGGTGTAGATCCGCGAGACCTCTCAAGATGCCCAAGGGCAAGTGGATGTGAGCAAACATTCGCCCCTCCAAGCGGACCGCACCCCATCTTAGACAGATGAGGTTCGCTAACAGCTTGTAGTGACAAGAAGACGGCCCAGCACTTTACGCTGGTGCATCGTCCCCAAAATGACCCTCTTATTCACGATGCCGAGGCGCCGTCCATGATCCTGAACCCAACAAATAACCTCAATGCCGCCAAAGGAAAGAAGCTAAACGACCTGGCCTCGGAGTTGAGTGTCGACGATGTCGCCCACATGCGCGCCAACGAGGGCGAGGCCGCCAACTACGGCGTCTATTTCGACGACACCGAATACGACTACATGCAGCATCTGCGCGACCTGGGGTCCTCGGGCGCCGGGGATGTGGTCTTCGTCGAGGCCAAGACGGAGCAAAACAAGGGGAAAGGGAAGCACAAGCAGAGCCTGGAGGACGCCATCCGACAGCTGGATCTAGAAGACGAGGAGCGCAAGAAGCGCGAGCTCTTCGATGATTCCTTCCTGCCGAGCAAGAACCTGCAACACGTCACCTACCAGGCGCAGCAGGATGTCCCAGATGCGATTGCCGGTTTCCAGCCCGACATGGATCCCAGATTGCGAGAGGTGCTAGAGGCGCTCGAGGACGAGGCATACGTGGACGATGCGGACGACGATATATTCCAAGAGCTGGCCAAGGATGGTCGGGAACTCGATGATATCGAGTTCGACAACGAATTTGACGAGGGCTGGGAGACAGACGACACAGCTAAGCCGAGAACAGAATACAACAACAATGACGCCGAAGTGCCTGACTTAGTGCCAGTCGCCAAAGCAGCGGGAGAGGACGACACATTCACAGGCGAAGAGGGCGATGTGGTGAATAACGAGAACTGGCTAGAAGACTTCCAGAAGTTCAAGAAGAACCAGAAGACCGGGGGCCGTCGCGCGCCAGGGGTCGCACCCTCACAATCAGACATGCAGTCCAGCATCCTGACGACGACCACGAACGGCGGGCGCCGCAAGAAGCGCAAGGGAGCCCTGACGTCGCAGTCCGGATACTCGATGACGTCCTCGTCGCTGGTCCGCACAGAGCAGCTCAGCCTCCTGGACGCGCGGTTCGAGGTCCTCGAGCAGAAGCAGTACAACCCCGACAACGACGACTACGAGTGGGACGGGGACGAAGACGACGACGCCAAGTCGACGGCCATGTCCATGATGTCGACGGCGTCCAGCGTCACCGGCCCCCTGCGCTCCGACTTCGACAGCATCCTGGATGACTTCCTGGGCGACTATTCGATGGTCGGGAAGAAGACCGTGAAGAAGGGCAAGTGGGGGAACGGCGTGGAGCAGTTCGACGAGTTCCGCCGAGAACTCGGCGCTGCCAAAGTACCGGCCAAGTACGGTGTCAAACAGCGGCCGGCTGCGATGACAAAGGCCGGCGGTGCGTCGACATCATCGTCACGGTGATTCGCTCCATTTAGCTGCTAAAGAAAGAAGAAAAAAGTTAGATACCCTACCTATAGAACCAAATCAGTTTCATGCAATGTCTGTCCCACTATACAATGCGTCTGTGCAGATCATAGGGCCAGCTATCCATGTAATCTTCATAAACGATCAATTCATCGTACTTCTACAACGCATCACTGTCATACCTACGTGATACAATGCGCCTCGAGGTAGCCAAACTGCCTATCAAATCACTGGTCTGCTAGCCTAGAAAGCAACCGCTTCTGGTTGTCAGGCCAGTAGAAAGGGGTTCAACACGTAGTCTAAGACCAAGCCGGGGCTTATCCTCCACAGTGTCAACGGGTGTTCTCCACGTCGGGTGCGATCGCTCCCCGGGCTTGATCCCTCCAACCCTCTATCCATTGTAGTAGGTGAAGGATAGGCCGAGGAAGCGTCATTTCCGTCTGCCATTCTGGTGCATCGTCTTCCTAGCGATGACCATTCATGGCAGGCGGCCGCTCCGGTCCGTAGGCACCTGGTACACTTGGTTCTTCCTCGGTATCATCGTCGAACTCTCCCTCGCTGATCTGCTCCTCTGCCTCCTCGTCGTATTCGCATTCGCTGTCTTCCTCCCCCTCTAGCTCTCCATCGTCAGCATCTTCACCCTCGGGGTAACAACTATCCATGGTTCCTTGCATTCCCGCTGGAATACCGCGGCCTTGTTGTTGCATTTGGTTGATGATGCTGGTGAGCTTATCATTCTTTTTCTTGACGTCCTCGAGGTCCTTTAAATGCTTGTTACGTTCCTCAGCCATTTTCAGGATATTCTGGTTCAGAGCCGTATCTCTACGCCTGTAAGCCTCGTTCTCTTTTTCCAACTTCTTGGTCTTCTTAGACATGTCTTCCATCTCCTTGCGAAACGTTAAAAACAGATCGTTACTGTTGTTAAGGGTATCCTCGACCTCGTCGCTTGTTAACGCCTGTGTTGGGCGTGCAAGAGAAAGAAACAGGGTGCATACCTGCTTGAACTTTTCGACATAGACATTGAGCTGGTTCCGCAGTTCGGTTTCCGTCTTGGTGAATGTGAGAACTTGGTTATTCAGTTGACGGGCACGGGTGCCTTCGGCTTCGACTGCCTTCTTTTGCTGTTCGTACCGCGCCATATTCCACTGAACTTCGATCTCCTTGGTCCGCATAGCCGAGTGAAAGTGAAGTTCTCGCAGCTCATACTGCTCGATGATCGATTTAAAGCGATTCTTGAATCTAAGCCGTCATTTGTCAGCCCAAGGTCCGGATCCGTTTAGAAGAGGGCGCTGTACAGTTCTTCAGCTTTCATGTAGACGACCTGTTTTCGCGGATTATCTTTTTCTTCTTGGTAGCCTTCTAATGACTCGAGCACCTTCTTAAAACGCTCGTCAGAAGAACTCTTGAGTCTGTCGTGGGAGTCATTTAATGCTCTGTGCTCGTTCTATACAAGTTGACATCAGCTTCACTGCCATCTGCGACCAGATTTTAGATTCTACCTTGAGCTTGTTATTCTCTTTCTGCAGTTCACGACAGAGTTTCTCTAGTTTTTCCTTCAGCCCAATTTGCTTACTTAGGTCGGTTCGACTCGAGTCTTTCTCTTTTTGCAACTGATCGGCACGCTTCTTGTTTTTTATGTTTTCGCGCTCGAGTCGCTTCAAGTTTGCAAACAGCTCAGAAGACCGCTTGGTGAGGAGATCGATTTTGTCCATATCGTTCATCTTGTTCATCTGATGATTTAATTCACGATTGGCCTTGCGAACTTCCCGGTCTAGAAATCGGCAAATCGAGTTAGCGATTCATACTAGAAATAGCGAAAAGGGTCAATGCAAGCCGCTGGACCGATGTTAAGTCCTGGGTTATGCCTTTCCCTCGGATGCTCCCGGGGTATGCCGTCCTGACATGTAATGGAGATTCACCCGATCAGAAGCGCATCGAGTCCGGGGCCATCAATGGCCGCCACTTGAGTAAAAGAGCGCTCCGACACCCCTCTAGATAAAGTTTGACCTTATTGCTCTCCAAGGGTATGCGCCAGGTGCCAACGTGATAGATCAAGCTGGACAAACGACGTCGTATCGTGCGCCACCGGGAATACATATTCTCTTAGATGACACGTTGGTCGCCTCATTATAACAACAAAACATTCGACGTACCAATTTCAGCTTCTTGTTCTCTTTCGGCAGCAGTGTCGACCTCGAGTTGCGATATCCTAGCAGCGACTAATTTCGATGCCTCCGAAGAGTCCAAGGCCTTCTTTCCCTTCGCCTTTTTGTTTGCGGCGCTCGAAGCCATGGCGGGCGTCGGCGTCGGCGCAGGTCGAGGCTCGTGCACGGGGACATGGTGGCCATTGGTAATGGACGGGTCATCGTGGTGATGTGAAGCGGTGCCGTTCGGAACAGAAGCAAGAGGAGCCGGCGTTGCTGAGGGCGCACGATGGGCTATAGATGCCATGGTAAACTAGGGGAAGTATAGCCTGCGAGGTGGGGGTGAGCGGCGTTCAACGCAACGATACACGGCGAAGGATCACTAATTGAATCGAATAATGACGAACAGACGCTGCTTACGTGGGTGAGGTGGAAAATCACATTTGGGGATGATGCAAGTACGAAAATATGTGTGCGGCGGCGGGATAGGGCTGCTGATGGCGATTGGTGGCTACCAGGAGTGCTGCTGGCTGGCTGAGTGCGTATTGATGCTGGGAACAATGGTCACGATGGCTCCAAGAGAAGTTTGTCGAGATAGAGACGAGGCGGGTGGCCGAGTCCGTTTAGCAGATAGTGCCGGTTACTTGACGTGGATACTGGAGCGATGAATCAACCGGGGCGTGCCACGCACCTTCTGGCTGCCAACGAAACAAAACGCAGCAACCGTGACCCGGCTGTCCAGCCTGGCCAGGCAGGCACTGGGGCCCGGTGCAGCCTGTCCTGTAGGTCACTCTTTGGTGTGCTGGAGCCTACCCGAGGAGGCGGTCCACAGTGGGGGAGCGATGGATCAGTTGCATTGAAAGTTGGCAAGGAACGACGCTAAGTACTTAAGTAAGTGGCATGCCTTGCATTTGCACATGTGACGTTTTAAATATACATATATAATCCCTTCCTGGATCTGACTACCTATGTCTCCCAGTTCAGCACAAAGCGTCAATGTATAAGCTTCAATAGTTGTTGTGAGAGAGGCCAAAGAAAGAGGGGGTAATTAAAGAACTACAATACGATTTAGGATCAGACCCAGTTCCGAGCAATTACTCTTCATACATTCACACATTTCATGACAGTGAACAAATCAAAAATAATGAGCTAGGGTAATTGTTGGATTAAGGGTCCTTTTGTGTTATCCTTTGCGCCCTGAATTTTTCATAACAAATTTTATGGTCACTCAAGGAAGGAAGTTGTAGATAGGCAATATGCGATAACTTTACATAAGGGTTTCTCAAGGCCGGGGCTTGCTCAACATAACGCTTATTTGTATTTTGCTTTAAAGAATACCATAGATGCACGTCATTAGATAAGGTTCGGGTACCAGGTACCCATGAGCCGGAAATTTTAAATCTAGTTTGGCCAGATGGATACTACCTAGACTTAAAAGTAGGCGCGACGTTTGCCGAGTATCCCCGGAAAAGTATCTCTCGTCCAAATTATTACAATCCTTCCGAGTTGATAGGCGCCCGTCTATTATTCACAAGGCGAACACTCTTTTCCGTCCGTGTCCTGCGCAAACTTGCGCCTCAGTCTCTCATACGACACCCATTATGTTGCGCAACGCTGTGAAGGGTGCAGCGAAGCGAGCAGTCACCGAACTCTCCCAGTATCCTAAGCCTGGCGAGAAGCTCCACGGCTTCACCCTGCTACGAACAAAGCATGTGCCCGAGCTGGAGCTGACCGCCCTTCATCTGAAGCACGACAAGACAGGCGCCGACTACCTCCACATCGCCAGAGACGACAGCAACAATGTCTTCTCTATTGGCTTCAAGACGAACCCCCCGGACGACACCGGTGTCCCCCATATCCTCGAGCACACGACGCTCTGCGGCAGCGAGAAGTACCCCATTCGAGACCCCTTCTTCAAGATGCTCCCTCGCACCTTGTCCAACTTCATGAATGCCTTCACGGCCTCCGACCACACATTCTATCCCTTTGCCACCACCAACGCCCAGGACTTTCAAAATCTCATGTCCGTCTACCTCGATGCCACCCTTCACCCGCTTCTTAAGAAAACCGACTTCACTCAGGAGGGTTGGCGCATAGGTCCCGAAAACCCTCGGACTGCCGAAGTCGACGGCGAGGTCAGCCCGGACGACAGCAAACTCGTCTTCAAGGGCGTCGTGTACAATGAGATGAAGGGGCAAATGTCTGACGCAGGCTACTTGTTCTACATCCGCTTTCAGGATCACATATTCCCGTCTATCAACAACTCAGGCGGTGATCCCCAGAAAATTACCGACTTAACCTACGAACAGCTCAAGAAATTTCATGCAGAGCATTACCACCCCAGTAATGCCAAGTTGATGACCTACGGAGACATGCCTTTAGCCGACCATCTTAAGGAGATCGATGCGCAAATGAGTGCATTTGAGAGGATACAGGCAGACATTGAACACAAACAGCCCCTCGACCTTAGCGATGGTCCCCGAACTGTGAAAGTTTTTGGGCCTGTCGATCCTTTGGCAGATCCCGACAAGCAGTATAAGACCTCCGTGTCATGGATTGCTGGAGATACAAGTGATGTTGTTGAATCCTTCTCTGTGGCACTGTTGTCGTCGCTTTTGATGGATGGGTATGGTTCTCCCTTGTACAAAGGTCTGATCGAGAGTGGCCTTGGTACAGACTTCAGTCCTAATGCCGGTTATGATGGGTCGGCAGCTACCGGGATCTTCTCTGTTGGCTTGACAGGAGTGAATGAGTCCAACGTTGAAACGGTGAAGAGCGAAATCCAAAGGCTACTCCAAGATGTCCGCGACAAAGGCTTTGACCGAGGCAAGATCGATGGATATCTCCACCAACTTGAATTAAGCTTGAAGCACAAGACAGCAAATTTTGGGATGTCTGTGTTGCAACGTCTGAAGGGGAAGTGGTTCTCAGGCACTGATCCTTTTGACTCGTTAGCATGGAACGACACTGTCGCTGCATTTGAAGCGAAACTTGCGCAAGGTGGCTATCTTGAGAGTCTCATCGACAAGTACTTGATGAATGACAACACCCTTACGTTCACGATGGCGCCCTCAGAAAGCTACAGCACCGAATTAGCAAGAGAAGAAGAGGAACGGTTGGCATTGAAAATCGCCCAGGCTACAGAGGAGGCGGGTGGCGAAGAGGCAGCTCGAAAATTCTTCGAACAGCGAGAGCTTGAGCTGTTAGTAGAACAAAACAAGTCCAATACTCAGGATCTGAGCTGCCTTCCTTCCGTACATGTACGGGATATCCCCAGAGCAAAGGAGCCCGTCATAGTTCGTGACGAAATCCTGAACGGGACAAATATTCAATGGCGAGAGGCCCCAACCAATGGGCTTACTTACTTTCGAGCGATCAACACGTTCGAGAATTTGCCGGATGAACTTCGCGCCTTGATCCCTCTCTTTACCGATTCGATCATGCGCTTAGGTACCAAGGACATGACAATGGAACAACTCGAAGACTTGATTAAACTGAAGACGGGTGGCGTATCTGTGAGCTATATGACCACGCCCTCGCCCACCGACTTTCATCAAGCGTCCGAAGGGCTCGTCCTAAGGGGCATGGCTCTTGATCGGAATGTGCCCGAAATGTTTAACCTTCTGCGAAAGCTCATTCTAGAGACAAATTTTGATAGCCCAGAAGCAGCACTCCGAATTAGGCAACTCCTCCAAGCTTCAGCTGATGGTATTGTGAATGATATCGCGTCTTCTGGCCATGCCTACGCTCGAAGATACGCTGAATCTGGGCTTACTAGGGATGCATACCTTACCGAACAAGTCAGTGGGCTATCGCAGGTAAAGCTGATAACTTCGCTTGCTGGGCGTCCAGAGTCAGACCAGCTGGAAGATGTCATCAGCAAGCTCAAGAAAATTCAAGCAATTGCTCTAGCTGGCAATAACATCCGTACTGCCTTAACATGTGGGCATGACAGCATGTCAGCTAATTCGTCAGCCCTAACACAGTTCATGTCTTCACGAGCAAGCCAGTCTACCACCTTCCCAGCTACCTCTAAGCAACCGACAGCTCGTGACATTAAGGCATTCTTTCCACTTCCTTACCAGGTTTATTATGGCAGTTTGGCCTTACCAACAGTTTCTTATACTTCTCCAGATGGTGCTCCACTTCAGATACTGGCGCAACTCTTGACTCACAAGCACCTGCATCACGAGATTCGTGAAAAGGGCGGTGCGTATGGAGGCGGTGCATATATGAAGGGGCTTGAGGGATTGTTCGGTTTCTATTCGTACCGAGACCCTAACCCTCAAAATACCCTCTCCATAATGAGGAATGCTGGGCGTTGGGCTGTTGATAAGCAATGGTCCAACCAGGACCTTGAGGAAGCCAAGATATCCGTCTTTCAAGGCGTCGATGCTCCCAAGTCGGTGAACACCGAGGGTATGCTACGGTTCATGTCCGGAATTACGGACGAGATGCAGCAAAAGAGACGAGAGCAGCTTCTTGACGTGACAAAGGATCAAGTACAAGAAGTCGCACAGAAATACATCGTAGAAGCACTTGCTAAGCAGAGCGAACGAACTGCCTTCTTGGGCAAGAAGCAAGATTGGGTCGACAACTCCTGGACTGTGAGGGAGATTAATGTCGATGTCACCGAATAGAAGCATGCAGTAATGTTAAAGAGGTAATTATGTACTAAAGATATGTACAACATAACAGCCATATACCCATCTCCGTATATACAGAACTTAATTGTACATTATCTACAGTTCTCTTCCTGTCATTTCTATGCTGATCTTTTCTTTCCTACGTTCAAATCCAGCGTTCGGATACGATACGTCTTCATGCTTTGTGATCTCTCACGAGATCACGCTTCCATAGCATCGAGACCACGCTAAAACGCGAGATCGAATTTATCAGCGGGTTTTCAGGGGTCCATCAACAGATTCCTGCGAACCGAGCTGCCAGCTCATTCTTTCAGACTCGGATTCCTCAGCTTTGGAACTCCGGACTAACGAATAGAGTATATGCAATTAATTGCTTTAGAGTAAAGGGACACAATAATCAGGACAAAAATCTCATTCTATAAAATACTGATCAAGAGAAAGAAATTAAAGTTAGGCAAGTACATATCCAAATGATGCACATCAGATCTCATAATCCTTGAAGGACTCAGCCAAGGTGATGAGGCCAGTCACACCCAAATCATCCTTCGTAAGAACCACATATCCCGGTGCCGACCAGCTCTTCTCTTTAAACTCGCCCCAGTACCTCCACATTCTAGCCAGAACATCCGCGTATTTTCCCCAGAGCGATTCCACCAGCTCAGCCGAAACTGGCACATGAAAGGCCCTTACTCCCTTGGTCTTTGCCCAAATCTGCAGGGACTCCTCTGATGTACGCAGCTCAGAGTATGCAAATACGACATTTCCCCTCGTCTTATCTGGCTGCTCTAAAATGGGCTTGATAAACGGCGGTAGGTTGCGCGTCACGTCCCCGATCCAAAATATGGGGGTCTCGGGCGGATGCGAGGCAAAATGCACATACGCATTGGCCGACGGAATTGGATATATCGACACGGGACCGTACGAGTAGTTGCTATGATACTGGGCAACACTGAGGAACGTCGTCTTCGCCGCGAGATCCGCATTGGCGCGGATGTAGTCGTCAGTCTTATTCTTAGCGACGTGGTTGGGAAGATGATAGCGACCGCCGCTGATCTCGGAAGCGTGTTGAAGCGTGCTCCAGATGAAGTGCTGCAGACCGGGCGTCTCTGCCGCAGCTTGCGCAATGTTCTTGCCCCATCCTTCCTCGATCTTCTCTACAGTCGGCAGATCGTTGTTCGCTAGGAGCTCGTTGATTCCCGTGACGCCGAACACGGCGTACGAGCCTGCGAATGCCGCCTTGAGAGACGACACGTTGTCGAGGTCGGCTTCGACAACCTCAATGCCTTGGTTCTTTAGCTCCTTTGCTGCTCGGCTCTCGAGATTGCGTGTCAGTCCGCGTAGGCTGTAGTTGGGATCACCGTTAAGGGCTGTTACGACTGCGCCTCCCTGGTTGCCCGTAACACCTACTACTGTGACAAGCTTGGGCATGGTTTCGTTAGGAAGAGGAACCAGTGCAACTCAACTGAAATAGGATGATTATGGGATAGGGAGACAACTTCTCAGGCGCGTCTGTTGACTGATGACAGGTACTTTTAGAACAAGCGGGCATTCCATTCATATATATATGCGATAGCATCTTGATACTACATTGCTCATAGCTGAAGCCCATCAAGGCAGAACTCAAAAGAATAATCAAATCTCATCGACGCACAATCATCAACCGCCATATTAATATTAATAATAGATGTTGCATATGCGCCCTTCGATAACAAAAGGTCGTCTAGCAACTCCTCGTAAGGAGAACGCGAGTGGAATACGAATAGCCGCATTCAGTTTTCAATGTGACGTGGGATCCCTTCGAGTTCCTGACACTTAATAATCGCACTGCATCAATACATATCTACAAAGTTTCTAATTCGACAGCCCTAATGTCTTCTGCTTCCGCCTCCGCTTCCGCTTCCGAGATTATCAAATAAGGATGTTCAAATCCCTAAAGTCGTGATCCCTAGCGATGATGTAGAACAACGTCGAGTGGCAATGGACTGGGTCAACATCGGACGTAATACAAGTCGGGATATATGCCATTTGGACCTTTGGTGGCGTCAAGTTGTTGGCTTGGGAATGACTAAGCGGGCTTACTTACACCCGCACAAGACGTAGCCGCCATGTGAATGTTAAAGGAACTCGTTTAAGTAAGTGGGTAATATTCAGGCATTCTGATAGATGATAATGCGACATGTCCCGGGCCTGAAGGACTCTTATCCCAATAGCCGTAGATAGAGCCCCAAACTCATCTATTTTCTCTGAAATTCGCAACCGAGTATACGTGACAACTTAGTATTTAGAAGAGCTAGTGTACTGATAGCCCCTTACTTGCCTAGATTCGACTATAAAGTATGTCCACGGATATATACATCATGCACGATCTAGTTAATTCATTAATTATATGCTCATTCTCAAGACAAAAATCTTGAAGTTCGCTTCCCCCATCTCGCCTAACTAACCCCTTAACGGCCCTCCATCCACCCTGAAAGATTGATAAGCAATAGCGGCAAGTCTATTATTCTCCTTATGTTACTAACAACAATTAACCCCTTTATTTTCACTTGATCGCTCTTTCTAATGATCAAAAATAGAAAAATTAAAATGAGAATCTATTCTCCCCCGGACAGGCTTGAACTGTCAACCTCTCGATTATCTGTTAATAACAGTCGAACGCGCTAGCCAATTGCGCCACGGAGGACTTGTTCAACAGCTTTTTAATTGTTCTAATACGTCAAGCATCAACATCAGTGAGCATCAGACACCAGGAACCTGTTGTTAGCATTTGTCTACGATTCAGCTGTCTATTCAAATTGTCTCGTAATACAGAAAGAACTTAATACATAGAGTAAATAGCAGGTGGGGAAAACGGAGCCTTCTAATATATAAGTACCGTGGATCACCAAGCAAAAGCCTCCTCGATTAGATCTACACTGAAACCGTCTTTCACGGAGCTCACAACTTGCTTCCTCGCCTCGTCAGCCATCTGACCCGGTCCGCAAACCAGCACCGTAGTCTGGCGCTCGACTTCAAGAGCCGACCTTATCACAGTCCCAATATGCATCCGCCCTGCCGTCACCTTCGAAGCGTGGCTGCTGACCTCTTGAATTTCGGCTTTACTAGGCGACTCCAACTTTTCGGAGATCTCTTCCGAAGAACCAGTATGCCAGAACAAACACTCCACCCCTTGGGCATTAGAAAGGAAGTTTTTCTTCACGTGGTCAATAAATTCGATTTCTTTTGCAGACCAGGCCAGTATGAACCGCTTGGCTCTTCTCATCACACCGCGAGTCTTTCCCGCAGCTTCGCCCTCCAGAGACATCCCGCTGGCATAATCTTGGACGAAGCTAAGGGCATATGTAATGCCTAGGCCACCGACAAGACATAACACCGTATCAGCTGTGTATAATGGTTGGAGGGTAGCGTGATGACCCGCGTAACAACCCTCTGTGTAAACGGATACCTCCACTCTCGATACTGTAGAAGGTGAAGAGAGGTAACGTTGGAGTGCGGCAGTCATCCCAGAATGAGCTCTAATAAGAAGTTGGAATGAGACGTCGCTGTATTTCTGCGATTCGCGAGACACTGGTTCGAGGTGTGGTATTGCTATTGATCTCGCATTTTCCGTAGCTGGCGATAAAGCACCCGACTCCTTCCCCGTAGAATAGACGTCGTTGCCATCAGAGTTGGAAAGAGAAGAAGAGGCGAGCTGCACCGATGAGCGACGCGTCTTCCACGCCGCGATGCTGAATGGGTGGCTTTCCCAGAACTTGCCAAGCCCAGGGAAGTAAACAAAAGTGTGCTGCCCCGGACCGACTCCGCTGATGACTCGTGGAAATACGGTAACTTGCAAGATGTTGCAGCCCGGGATCGCCTCGATAATGGCTTTCGCATCTCCCAAACGGTTATAATATACGATCCGAGCCACTCTAGCGAGTCTATCGGCGGACCAAAACGCAAAACAGATATAGAGCCAAACTTGGTAGCCAAACTGCAGTAATGAGAGCGTGTTAGCTGGAATCCAGGCTTCTTGCAGTTTCGCTCAGACTACGAATTAAAGGGATAGAACCCAGTACGATGAAGATCGTACGGCACAAAGTAGGGAAAGTTCTAGCACACACCTCGAACCCAAAATGAGGAACCAAATGGTACCAACACGCAACCAAAGCGAGAATAATAAGGATGATGTGAATTGTTAGGAACAACTCATAGACGGTAATACGAAGAGGCAAGATGGCGAAAGCTGTCGCTAGACTCAAGGCGATAGTCCCTATAATCCCCCACCACTATGTCAAATAATCAGCAAGATCCAGGGTGAAGTTCTAAAGGAGAGTTATGTCACTGGATATCTAGTACCCGATAGAATTCACGAAGTTTATGAGGGTCATGAGAACTTACATAAAATGGCTCTGCAGCTTTCTCCGCATAGCTCGTTGCTCCATCATATCCGGGATCGACGTATTGCAGTGTATACGCCGCAGAATGTACGATAGCCTGCAACGTGGCGACTCTCGCCGCCCATCGATGTAAGGTCAGGAAAGTCGTTTGGCTCCATCCAGTTATAGCGATGAGAATGTTGTTTCTTCCGGCAAATAAGATGGCGATGCTCAGATTTACGAGACTGAGGATACCAGTTCGGTTGCCAACGTATTCGCAGAGTTCGAATTGCTGCGAGGGCCAATAGATGTTCGGTTGGAAACTGCCAAATGAAATAGAAGATAATACGATGTTTAGCACAATATAAATGCTAATAGAGATGCCGAGTGCTCTGCCTGGCACGTAGCCCAAATTTGCGGGAAGAGGTTCGAGATGTCGAGATCCAAACAAAGCAGGAAGAGCTATGTACTGTCGAAGTTTCGATCCAAAGGTTGAGTCTTGCAACTGTCGGTTGACTCTAGGAAAAACGCTTGCAAGCTGGATCTTAACTCCCCAAACTAGACAGATACCAATGACAATCAAGTAAAGAATAATCCTACAAGTGTTCTTTGTTAGCTTGATCTCTGAAGACTATTACAACTACATAGAAGTTTAAAGAGAGAAAACTTACGAGTATCTCGTATGGATGTACTCCGATCTTGCAAATTCATCCAGTGTTCCGTGAGTCGCATGATACAGGTCATAATTCACTAGGCTGGTAGTATTGAGCCACATTGCGTGTTCCGAGAGCTCGACAGTGGGCGCCGTAGCAGGCAGACTATCGAGGAAAGTCGGTTCCGAAGCGCCAGCAACAGCATGGACACTAAAGCATTTTGCTTGCCTTTCCACCGTATATCCATGGGGAGTACAGGCTTGTTTTATACAGTATGCCATCGTCCGCAGCCATGGCACATTGGAAGTTCGACACTCTTCACTCGTTGTTCCCATCATGTCCATGTCCATGTCCATGTCCATTGCCTTGCTCCCATGCATGCCCGACATATCACCATGTTCGGGGAAGGTCGTGCAACTCAAGTATAAGGAAGATAGTGAGTCATGACATGCTAGACAACACGAGTCCTGATATAAGGACAAGCCAAATCCGATGACACCATTATCAGCTCCGCTGACATCCCGGATCAGCAACAGAAGGGAAAGATGGAGAAGCGCAAACGACGAAATCATGGTTTACGAGCCACAAACTGATTAAAGAAAGTCAAGAGAATGAAGACGTAGGCTTCGACATGAGATTATGAAACCCCACGTCAACCTGCTAATGAATACGCAGAGAAGGATTTAAGATACCAAAACAGGCGTAGAATGAAGTACATAGAAAATAAAGAACAAGAAATGAAATGTCCCTCAGTCGACCAGTCGTAGTCATTATAGAAGCTCGTGCCCAAACAAACCTGGCCTCGTCATTGTTGGCTGTTACTCCACAAGTTCGCATTTAGTCACCATCATATTTATCTCTACGTTTAAGAGCATAATGATGAATCTTTATGTTATATAAATGAGCCAAGATGAGACAACCTATGTTTATTGGTTACCTGGTATCTTGGAGACGTTTCCTACAAGAAATGGTCAGACGCATGAGAGAGCCGGGATACCAAACCGTAACAATCGAATGTAGACCTGGGGGACTGAATCCAATTACTGATGTAAGTAACACGCTGTAATTTCGTGTCTATTGTCCGAAACATTATTTTCGTACCTAGCTATTGAATACAACGTGTTTCAATTAATCCGGGGCACGATATATTTCTTGGTGGTCGGACCGAGGAGGGGATGAGAGGGATTGAGCTAGTTTTCATCGGCGGATGTATACACGGCTAAAAGAAAGTAATGTCGCGAACAATTCGCGCCACACCGCAGCCAATCATCGAATAACCGATTGGGAACACTCCGGCGCCGTCAGATCCGGACACCATAGCATGCGCCGTTTACTACTATTAGCAGCTGCGCACGGAACCTGCCTCCGTATGCTTTCTGCGAACTGGAATCGACATCCTGTAAGATATTCGACAACATTAGCATGTGCTCAATTCGGTAGATATTATCCCTCAGCGTTACTGGTATTTTCGAACAAGATCCGCTTTATGCTTGATGAGATTATAAGCTGTCAAACCCCGAGTTGTGTAGTGAGGTATTTACAAATTATAATTAATACGATCGGGATTAACTCCAACGCACGTATTATATCAAGAACAGCAGTGAAGCAACACGTAAAGAGTATAATATACTACACCAGTCCTCAATTTCTACATGTAAAACTTAATTAAATGTTACCGAGGAGGAAAACTGGTGTCAATACCTATCTTCATATGTTTATAAACAAGGGGAGCATACCGGTTAAATTTAGACACATTGGTCATCTCCTCCCCACTTACGTTAACGTTCTATCATTGGCATACGAACGATTCATAAGACATACATGCTACACGTTCCTTAAACTTAAAGTCCTTAGTAATGTATAGATATCTACCAATCTACTGTTACTTACATTGACCCTATCGGCAACAGAAGTAACTACGTAGGTACAAAGAAGCCTCCGGCCATCAATAACGTAGAGGTTTCAAAGATCTGATTTTCACGGCCAAAAGGATTAGAGTTCCTCGTTAGACTTTTAAAATCCCCAGGGCTTCTAGCGTATCGTAGACGGCCAAGGGTATTTAGGCCGACGCACGCCATTGTAACAAGCCATAATCCACAACCCAGCGATGGCAACGATACCAAACCCCTGTATCACGGCCCAAACCCTCAGCATCCTCAGCCATGGAAACCCTGGCCCCTTACAACTCACCCTCCAAGCGCCGATGCCAGCAAAAATAGATGAAAGGTAGAAGATGAAGGCAACCACAAAGGCATAAGTAGCTTGACATACTTGGAGATCAGAAGGGGCCGGGGTAAAAAGACCGAACCGAGGTAGTATTGATGAAGCATCAGGAGTCTTCTTAAGTATGATTCTGATATAAAATTAGCCCATAAGAGAAATCCTGTCCTCCAAAAGTCGCTAAAATGATAACTAAACAACGCTGGGGAGTACTCACACAGATCAAATTGTAAGTGAAGGCCGTATCTGTGCGTAGAAATAAGGAAGTGGCTACATCGACCGTCCGGACCTGGGGGATCGCCGAAAGACGAAAGACCCAGGCAAGCAATCTCTGGACAGTGATAGCCCCCTCCCACCGCATGCGATAATAATAACGAGCTCGGTTCCATTGTTCGCTATGGGAGTTGTGAAATACGAAGTGGATAGATAATAAAGGATAGTTTTGAGTCTTATCAGCGCCAGCCTAGTCTTCAGTCAGTCCTTTCTATCTCAAAGCGGCAGTCCGAGAATACCTTAATGAACAACTTATTACCTCAGATGTAAGGGAGAATATGTATAAGTTTGTTACATGTTTTCTACGACAGTTTTAAAGAGTTATGTGGTAAACGAAGTCTTCGAGTATTTTCGGGGATAGAATAAGTATGATTCCTCCTAAATGTTTTTATTGTAGTTTGAAAAATAACAAGTAATTACAAAGGTGCTTATATGCAGACCGAAACACAGAGCACTGATAAGGTTTGACCAATGGTGATATTTAAGGCGATAAAAGAAAAGTTTAAAGATGAGGGAATACTTATCCACCCATTTAAAGATAGATCGAGCTTCCGTATAATGCGAATCGTTGAAAGAGGTCGCAGTAACTAGGGCTATGATAAGGTACGTCGGCCTACTCGTTACCCATATCGTCGCTTAACTGGGGGTTAGTTAGTCCGAACAGGTAAATGCGAAAGTGACCTTGCGTCTGCGATATCATGATATTAGTAGACCTATGGCTATTCTGTGCGAGGTTATTAGGACTTAAAAGCTTCCGGACTTCTTAGTTAGCTGAGGAGAGAGGACCCTCTCGGTTGTCTTGAAGATTATAGCAATTCGATAGAGTGAACATCGGTTAACAGAAACGAGGTATTGGCAATGCAAAAATCGTGTACGAAGAATATTTGTCAATGAATGATCAGAGGAATAGATATTGCCATGGCCCTTTTTATTTTTTATTTTTATTTTCTTATTATATAACTTTTCACCTATACGTCTACGCTCGTCTATGTTGCTGAGATCTGTGTATGGAGATAATTAGTCATAATGAGAAAAATGTGAGGGACGCCAATGTCTTTCTTGGCGATCGCTATGGAGAGTTCGCAGTACTCTTGCTGTTTGAACTCTTAGGATTTGGTCACATGCGTGATCCATCTCGGCAGCTTCTGCACCGGAGCTTAAGACGTGGGGGTATTACCATTTGTATGTTAAGCTATTTATAGCGCGGAAATGAATGTTCCGATTCGTGGTGAATAAAGTATGAGCCTTCCAGATGCATCGAAACCCTAGATAGTATATTCGATGATAGACACTGGTTGTACAATACAAAAATGAATCGTAGCTCTAACTCGCCATCGAAATCTAAGCGTTCGCTTGACCGATGACTCTGGGCCGGTATGATATTTTTGAAATGCTTCGACTCGTCGTAGTTTTGGTTGTACTAGATTCATCTCGATCTAACATGTAATATCATAATATTTAGTGAATCGGCCTGTAGACCACAACTTACATCTGGTGTCGACTCAGGACTGGGTTCCATGCGAACCTAACGTCGAAATCTCCCATGAGAACGTGTCTTGACTTACTAGGACAAGAATTGGGCTGTGAGAAGTTGATGCGGGTCAGCGACGAGAGATGAATAAGTTCTGAGTGGTACCAGCCTAGGAAATGTGTAATATTAAGATTCGCCGATCGCGAATGAGTCGCTAGCACATCATTATGATAGCCTAATCCGATAATCATCACAGACTAACTGATGATTGTCTATGTATTACACATGACGCGATGCCTGAAATGAGGTGTAGTAATGATAGGCCGTTTCCAATTCAAGATAAAACTCGAAATTGAGACCCCCATTGATTTGAGTAGATCGCTCTTCCAAAATTGTATGATAACGCATCTCGGTAAGCAAGAATGCTGTTGTTCCAGTGAATGCAGGCCGAACCTTAAGCCTTACGATTGTACCAATTTCATTGCGAGCTGCTGTGGCTTGTCAATATTTCACGATTTGATAGGTACTGCAGTTGGATGTGTTTCGGCAGTGACAACCCAATAGGGGGAAGTTCTTTAAAGTCACTAGTAGACGACCCTCTACTGCGGGCTGCTGTATATGTTAGCATTCGGGACACCTTTACAATCAACGTTCCCATCGGAGCCGTGATCTCCTATCCGTCGATGATCCGGCACGTTTTGGAACGCTTGGCCGCCCTTGGAGCTTGCTAGATTTCGGCATCTAGCTCAAGAAAATCGTCCTCGTCACCAGCTGATTCAATATCAGAATCAACACTAACTTCTAGTGTACTAGAGAACGACCGCTCGGTAACATCGCTAGCATTATCGGTATCGGATCGGGGAGTATTGACGGGTCGACGATAGTAAGGGTTTCTGGGAAAACCTATGGAAATTTAGGGACGGTCTCGTGACGGGTAGTTTATCTGTCATAAATATCTGGAGATAGATGTTTCGTCGTGTAACCACCAATCCACGACAATAGTTCATCTGTATTCCGGAATGCCTCGGCCTTTTGAAAGGTGGGATGTCGGTGGATAACATTTTCTCGGTAAGATTTCTTCGATAAGTTGCATTCGTCTTCGGTTAAACTAGCCCAGATGTAGAACAATTCCGATTTGTTTCTTTGGATGACTGGATTATCACATTTGTCGCGTGGTCCAAGCAAAACCTCGTCCTTGCGATATAGAGGGCCACTTAGGTGGGAGAGATTTGTATATCGCATCGCTATCCTGATCCATTGAACTTTGTCGGGGTAATCACCACGAAATTCACCACGAAATTCCCTAACCTTAATATTCAATAGCTATTTAAAGTCATCGTCACTGCTCGGGATGTCGGACCGTTGTGATGGTAATGTCCAACTGCCGTAGTTGTGTGATAAAGTACGCAGCATCTAAGTGAGGTGTTTACTTAAGTACTACCTGAGGTTACTTACCTACTTCCATGCTATTTCTGGAAGGTGTCTAGCACGGTCGTACAAGCTCCAACCAATCGAATCCGACTAAAGTCTCCAGCTGCTGAAGTCTAGCCGCAAATAGCAACTTGCAGGTTGGCATGAGATCTGTGTACTTACTTGATACTCAGTGTGATTAAATAAGCTTAACACTGTACAGACTGTCTTACACAAAGCAATCAAAGTGAATATGGTGATGACTCGTCACCACACAACACTTCTCAGTCCAGGCCGCGTCTGGATAGTCTACTTCGTACAAAGTCCCAGGCACATACCACTCGAGAGATGTACTCCATACCGACATATTATGTCTCAATCCCTGTCCTAAGTATGAATGCCATTTTTATTTTGCAACGCTGTGGGCGCTGAGAGTCAAATCAAGCTTTTCTTGCTGCCGCTTTCTTCTCCATTTCGAGTCATCCGCACGCGCCGGAACTTTCTTTTTCATATATCATATCACTATAGTGCTTGTGCTCCAACGATTGACAACATGATGATATTCCTGACCCATTCAGCCGGCCGATTCATGGAAAAGTACGGCCGGAACAGCCAATCACGCCGGATATAAAACACTCGATATCCACCTGAGCTAATGTCGAGGTCCTGTACTGTACTGTACCTACATGCATGCACCATCATGCTGCTGAAACGGGTATGCCCGAAAGTTCATTGGCCACTCGAAAGATGGAAGCTTGGGGTAGGTTGAAGCTATATCGGAAGCGGCTGAACGAAAACACCACACCTCAACAGCATCGTCGCAGTTCCACGACAGGACAACAGCCTAAACGAAATTTTTGTGAGCAGTTGGGCAGGCACCATGGTCAGAGATGGGACAATTGATCACGTTGACACTCCCGAGATGTTGTATTTCAATTTCGAGGCGTGGTCAGACCCGCCAATGTCTCTTCATTGCGACTGTAAGGGATAGCAGGACCCATTTTGTCGACCAGTCGTCAATGGATCCCTTAATATGAAGGGTACGTCAGGACCGACCTACTTGGAGATGCAATTGGCGCCGGGCATTAGGGCGGCGTGTGGCCGTTTATGCAGAGGCGGCCAGGACGGAGGTCAGGATGGCAAGTCGAGGGAGAAGGGTGGGCAAACAAATTGCGAGCGACTTGCGGTCAGAGAAAGGAGGTGTCGAGGCGAGAGGGGGAACTGGGCCGGTGCCCAAGGCTTGCCGCGGGAGAGCAAGCCTTGGAGGAAGAGCGGTGTCGCCCCAAGGTTGCAGTCGAGTGGTCACAACATATATGGAGAAAGTATATATACGTACTGCTTTATCAGCTCGAGACAAGCAACTCAATATCGAGAGACAAGTTGGAGATTAGCTTGTATCATTGATACATGCATCGCGGAGACTTAGCCAAAGCCGCGAACGAACCGGTAAGGGAGTCTCATATGAGCGAGAGAAAGGTTGACAGTTAAGTTAGATGGACAGTAAGTAAGTAAGTATGTTAACGGAGACGAAACTCTATAAAGGTGCGCCTTTTCGTCAACTTCTTGGTACGGAAGCTGAGATATTGGTTTGTCTTTTCTCGTGTGGTTTCTGAATTGCTTATTCGGAGAAGACCGTATAAGGTTGTACAGCGAACAGAAGCCACCGCCACCCCCTTCACAGCATTAACCCCTCCAAACCGCGCATTGTCGTCTCCTTGCTTCTTACCTACGGTCATACGGAAAATAGAGATTTAAACTCTCCCTGTGTGGCTGCTGACAACAACCTCCGGTACGGTATCGACCTTTGATCGGCACTGTACGATATATACACACATATCTGTTCCACCAGGATACTTGGAGACTGGCGCATCAACCGTCTGGCGGGCGAGACATTATCGTGGCAAATTATCAAGTATGTGATTTTGAAGTATACGTTTTAGAATATCAACGAAGAGGGCAAGTTAAATTTCAGTGTCCCTGAATATCGTAACGTTAGTGCGTTATACAGAGTCGCAAGGTCGAGGTTTCTGTACGTCACCATTGACATAATGTGCGAGCGAGCTACGGCCATAGTACCGAGCTACCTGTACTTCGTACAATCTACCCATTCACATGTCTCTCGCCCCCATATTTTCGATGCTTTTTGCCCCGCTCTGTCCCTCTCCCGAACCCCACTACGAAAAAAAAGTTGTTAGGGTGTGCCATGGAACAAGGCTAAGTGAGGGCTATGCAAACAGCCAGGTTCAAACCTTCGTCCACACTATAAAAGCATCACCACCCGTGTTTTTTCTTATCCACATCTCTCCTGACACTGTACACCTCGCAACCCAGCAAACCTTCCAGCCCAGGTGCTCAATTCTTTCCAACAAGCCCGCTCCCACAGCACTGCTGCGTATAGTACACGTGACAAAAAGCAACAACATCCTCTCAATCCAGCGCCTCACAAGCACACATCTCGCACCAGTTGATTTTCACCGACGAGCGGTTGAAATCCCCTCCCACCCTGCCGGACTTGCCTTTGGTCTTCTCAAAGGCACTGCAGCTACCACGGCTTCATTGGCCGTGAGCTTCGTTTCTGATCAAGATTTCAGCCTGCGCAAATCCTTCCACATCATCAACTCCCGACCTCCTCCACCGCCTGCTGCGACATCCTAAGGGCCGCCGAACGCCTCTCCTGTTCGACATCCCCCAACCGACTCCAAACATCCCCCCAACCCACCGGCTGCCGCATAGGACGAGTTCTAAGGTTCTTCCTCTTGCAGAGGGAGAGTCGAGGAGACCTCGTCAGATCGCTTCGGGATCAGGAAGCTACCGTTTTCGACCCCCCTAACACCAGAGGAACACGTTCCTAGCACCCAACCCTTTGCCGCCGACTACGCTATCTACCTCTTTGTGAGTGTCGATAGCTGCGCCGACGTTATCTAGAGACCCGCCTCTGTGCATCCCGACTCGACCGGTATCCACGTGTAGTAAAGTAGTACACATCAAGCTCCTCTCTCTCTCTCCTTCCTCGCGATTCACGCAACATCGGAGGATATGGTTATGGCCACTGCTCTTGTCGACTATCCAGCCCCGACTTATTTTGAGAATAATCCGATTCTTACCAAAAAGAATCTACTTGTCGACCATCATCATGGCGCTGCTGTTGCAAAGCAAATGATCGGCGATGCTTTCCGCCAACGCGTTGAGAGCGTCGATCATGAATCCTGCAACCCCGGAGACGAGGATACCTTTTTCGTGGGCGATCTTGGCGAGGTGTATCGCCAACACATGAGATGGAAGAAGAATCTTCCCCGCGTTAAGCCCTTCTACGCTGTCAAGTGCAACCCGGACCCCAAGGTGCTCCAGCTTCTTGCTGCCCTGGGCACCGGCTTTGACTGCGCCTCCAAGGCCGAGATCGAGCAGGTGCTTGACATGGGCGTCGATCCATCGCGTATCATCTACGCTCAGCCCTGCAAGACCAACTCTTACGTACGCTTCGTCGCGAACCAGGGCGTAAAGCAGATGACTTTCGACAACGCTGATGAACTCCGCAAGATTGCGAAGCTGTTTCCCGATGCTGAGCTTTTCCTGCGTATTCTGACCGATGATTCGTCGAGTCTGTGCCGTCTGAGCTTGAAGTTCGGCGCTTCCCTCGACGCGACTGACGATCTCCTCCGCTTGGCCAAGGAGCTTGGACTCAACGTAGTTGGTGTCAGTTTCCATGTGGGATCTGGCGCTTCCGACCCACTGGCTTTTCTGAAGGCCGTTCAAGACGCCGACGTCGTGTTTAAGCAAGCCTATGCGCATGGCTTTGACTTGAAGACGCTAGATGTTGGAGGCGGTTTTACCGGCGACAGCTTCGAGACCATGGCCCATGTTCTCCGTGAGGCCCTGGATCAATACTTCCCGCCACACATCAACATCATCGCTGAACCTGGACGCTACTACGTGTCCTCTGCCTTCACCGTCGCTTGTAGCATCATTGCGCGCCGCACCATTGAGAACCCCATCACTGGCGAGACCAGCTACATGGTTTATATGAACGACGGCATCTATGGTAACTTCAGCTGCATTATGTACGATCATCAACAGCCTGTTGCCAAGATCTTACGCACTGGCATGCGTACCTCGTATGACAGCCCTTTTTCTGATGCCATTCCCGAGGGTGTGTGCGCTGGTACCGAGTACTCAATCTGGGGACCTACCTGCGATGGTATTGACCAGATCACCAAGTCCATCCGCTTTGCTCAAGAGCTCGATGTTGGTGACTGGCTGTACTTTGAAGACATGGGTGCCTATACGAAGTGTTCTGCTACCATGTTCAATGGGTTTAGCAACTCGCACGACGTCATCTATGTCTGCAGCGAGCCCGGCGCGAGGGCTATCCTACGAGTGTAACTGGAGATGACGGTGGGAGAGAGCTTGGAGTATTCTTGGTTCACAGTATGGAAGTAGAGTTGATATTTCCTTATTTGATAGACGAAAATTAGATTAGAGGCAGTGTTATGCTGCACAGTAGCGGTTGGATCGATTTCCCTTCTTTCGCCGAGCGTCCCACATTCATTAGGAATGGCAAGGCATATATACTAAATGAACAGTCTTTCCCAAGCGAAAAATTCCGACTTTCATGCCTTGCGAACCCTTGTCTTGACTAGATGTATTATCTCGCAATTATAATTATCCGCCGCGGGGAACTCCTTACTCTGGGAATACAAGCGAGGGGTAAAGTTATCGTCTATTGGCTTCAGGTTACATCCCCTGTCATGTCGTCCCTGGCAGCTCTTCCTTTCACACAGTAGGGTTGGCTCGGCTTGGGCATACGAGTACACTTGCAAGTACACTGGCTTTTCCATGGACACGTAGCGGTTTGCGGTCTCCGTAAAGGTTCTCCCATGTTTACAGTAGCTTGACATGAGTCTATCTATATACTTCCACAGCGATGTTTCCCAAAAGGCTTCCTCACTAGCTATATCGCAAACGGAGCTGTGGAAACCGAACGCAAACATATGAACAATGATAAAGTGCTTAGCTGTCGCTGCATAAACTGAACCGCTCCCACGGAGCGGCGGCCACCGAATCAATCCAGGTAAACGAAGCGCACCGGCGGCGAGTCAGCCGACTTCCGCTTTATATACTACCTACTCTCCAAATTGGTGCAACTCTCCCGTCCAGTATGGCGTTATTTACGACTTCTTTTGGTAGTCTTTGTCATCTTTGGTCAGCGTAGCGTAGTTCATCCCGTCGAAAGCTTAATTAGTGTTCCTACCAAGTCGGTGGGTTTTAATAGATCTAGGTGCCAGGCGAACGGATATTTTGGCATTCTTCTTCCGATGAAATTCTGTTTACGATGCCGGCGCTAAAAATGACTCCCCCCGGAAATGATCGCGAATAATACCTGCTACCCTCGAGGCTCGCCCTTAAAGCCGAGGCCAAGGATTTTCTTGTTGGCAGCGTGAGTTGGCGACGCGATAAACAAGTCTGACTGTATTTACCTACTTGATATGGAAAATTATAGTCCACCAATTCACGATCACACCTGCCTTGGTGAATTGCGATTGCAAGGTCGATAGCTAGCAGCTGCTGCTATAGTAAACCAATATGCGGTCCAAAGATCCAGATTCGGCAAGAGGAATGTTCCGTGAGATAGGCTTGCAAAACTTGGAATCACAATCATGGCATGTCATCTGGCGACCGAGCGCATGTGATACCTTGTCTTAATGGATATCCGCCCCAGATATCCTATGGAGCGCCAGGGCGTTTCTCAAATACTCTTTGAAGATTATACCAATATTGCAACGCCTATCAACTACGAGGTTGCAGGTCACCCCCTTGAGCTGTGAGACATTCCACCATCACCATCCTAGATGAGAACCTGTTTCCGTGAACTGACCGACTCTTCTAGCCCACTCGTTACCATTCTCCAGCTAACTTGACGTGGAGGGTGTGCTGTGATTTGACGAAAGATTTATTTCCATCATCTTGCTTTGGAGTGGGTACTACATACTTATTAGTCTATATACCCCAGACTCCAGGGTAATTATAACCACCCACATCCCGAGGACTCTCCAACAAATTCATCACGAACATTGTGAAGCTAACTTTTCTGAAAAAAGATTACTACGTTCTGCCGATCTGATCGTCGACAACATGCATTTCACTACCGGGGCTCTGGTATCGCTCGGCTTTGCCGTAGTCAATGGCCTTCCTCTCGCACCTCCCGAAACCTCTGGTTGCCGCGTAGATCTGGCCCCGACGCTCAACCCGCCCCAGAATGCCGCTTCGAACATTCTCTACCGTAGGTCAATGAATTTATCCCTTTTTTCCCTTCGTTTTGTACTCCAAATTCATTCGGTGGCGACTCCGACTGACCCTTGATGTCCAGATACCTTGTCGAAGTGGGTTAAAACTACGGCAACGTCATACATCTCATCAGTAGGTTATAGCCCTTTCCGCTGAAATCAAATAATGATACGAGTTGCTACTTACGGTTCTGTAGGACTATTTGGACACCCGGAACACCACCAAGGCCCCATTCTCTGTCACCTTCAAGGCCAACGTGATTCCGAACTTCCAGTCCGACGATGAACTCAGCAGTGTGCTCGATACTTGGGTTGGGACATATCTCGTCGGTGGTGCATCGTCTGCACACGACGACTACGCTATCACAGGTGTTACCTGCTCCTGAGGGTGAGATTGGAAGTATGATGGAATAGTTGTCTAAGCTCCCTTTTTGACAAGATTGCAGTGCTCAGGGGAAATGTGTACAGACCAAAGATTACACTCTCTGCTAGGCATTTCCTTGTACATAGTCTTTCACTAATACCCTTTATGACCGTCTTCATTTAGTTCTCTTAATGATATCGCTTTGTTGCTCCCTACAATTCACTGTATCACTTCTAAACAATAGGGACAAGTGAAAGCCATTGTTTAGTTCAGATAACAAACCCATTGAGCAACTATTATTAAACCGGGAAGTGAATAATTGTATAAATAGAGAAGAGAAAGATAATTAAACCGCTCGGGTTTTCTTCAGAGATAAGTATTTTTCATCTAAACTCTAAGTCTTCAAAATGGTTTCCCCATCACACGAATTACATATTCTGAAGTCCAACGCGGTCATCATCCCGCCGACCGACGAAAAGCCCTATTATCAAGTCTCAGTAACGAGCGAGGAGACGGGGTGCTCCATTTGTATCGCTGCAACGAAGCCATTGGAAGTCCCTATCCACATCTCTCCATTACATCCCGACTTCCACAGACGCAAGCCAAAACCTGCCGAATGTGTGTCAGTTTCGCATATTAAAGATCGTTGTCAATGTGCGCTATACTCGATTTCGAGAAAAGAACTCTTCGCAGTGTGGCGCCAAATACACTTAACCCTTCGGTATAACCCCAAAGATAATGCGTCTTATGCATTCTACCCAGAGTTCGAGTATGAGACAGGAGAGGCTCTCGCACACGCCTCGCTAACCGCCAGCTTGGCACTAGGAAAATCGATTCCTGAATGCTACAACCACCTGATCAAAAATTTCGGCAACCCTGGACTCAGGCTAGCGTTGAAATATAGCGATCCTGAGAGCAATTACTATGATGACAGCGACGACAGCGACGATAGCGACACTAGCAGCATTTCCCCCTGATTAGACTAACTTGCACGCTCGAATTCCTAGAAACTCAGGCAGCATGATCATACTGCAATAAAGGAGTTACATAACTGTAAAGCCACTAGTACAACAGTCAAATTAAATTTCCTTTAATTAGATCTTAGCATTAGGAACCGCATTAGCAATCTCTCATATCATTAAACTAACATCTGTAATCATTCGGAATAGAAGAATTGAGAAGTAACAAGTCGTTTTCGGATATCGTGATGCCGATGCATTGAGCCAAGCCAATCGGAGAGCAACGCTCTGCCAGCACCAACAACGTAATCCGTCGTAGTAGTAGCTAAAAAAAGCCTTCTGAAGAAAAGGCGAACCAGACTGTTTGGCCGACGCAGTAATATAAATGAGATTTACCTTTACCCTTCGAGCAAGTTCGTTCTTCCACCCCCCCGCACATTATTACAGAGAGGGAACCTGATGACGATGGACAGCATCTGCCGGCACCAATCACAAGCCCAGGGGGAATTTTGCCAAAGCTCTCGTATATTGACCAAAGCGACGCTGTCGACACTACCGACAAAGTACCTTCACACCGAATGATGCTATGCGAAGTCCCTGGGAAGCCTTGCTGGCCTCTTTCCTAAATATGGCACCTCTGCCGAGATCAAAACATATTGGAGGGCCACCACATGAGACGAGTCTTGTGATTTACCGTGTCTTGTCATATCTCACAGAACCGAAAGAGTAAAAGAAGAGAAGGAAAATCGTCCACAACGATGCGTTTGCTAAGAATTATCTCGGGTTTCACTGCCCTGCTGGGTGCAGGCAAGTCATCCCTTCGCCCACAATGTAGGCAGCCTCCTAACAATAGTCATTAGGCCAAGTCCAGGCCGAGGTGAGGCAGCTGCCGCTGCCCACGAGCTGCACCGGGGTGTCGGCTCTGCGATTCCCAGGGACGGTGGCGTCAGGATGGTCGGTGATGAAGATCGCGGGCGGGCTCCGGGGCGTGCGGACGGTGATATGGGACGCGAACGGGAACATGCTGGTGTCCGAGGCGGGCAAGGGCATCTCGGTGCACACGTTTGGCGACAACGGGTGCATCAACAGCACGAGCACGCTCATCAGCAACGTGCAGCTGAACCACGGCCTGGCCCTGACCCCCGACAGCAAGACGCTGTACGCGAGCGGCGAGCGCTCCGTCTGGTCGTGGACCTACGACCCGGCCACCCGGACCGTCAGCAACCAGAAGACGGCCGTCACGGGCATGGACTCGGGCATCCACTCGACCCGGAACGTCATCGTCGTCAAGCAGCAGCCCAACCTGATCCTCGTCCAGGTCGGATCCAACGCCAACCTCGACATGGCGTCGGCGCAGCCGGCGACTGGTCGGGCCATCATCAAGATCTTCGACATGACCAACGCCCCGGCGAGCGGACACAACTACAAGACTGCTGGTGAAGTGTTCGCTTACGGTTTGAGAAATGAGATTGGCTTCGTCCAAGACCCGGCTGGTATCGTATGGGGCGTCGAGAACAGCGGTGATGTGCGTGGCATTTTCTTGGGCTCTATCGTACATGAGCTGACAGAGTCAATGTAGGACTTCAGGCTCAACAACCAGGACATCCACACGGACAACCCAGCAGAGAAGCTCAACAACCGTAAGTCCTCTTCCAACGAACACATCTTAAGGAGACAGATTTTCCGCCTCGCCAGCGCTCTATACTAACATCCAAATCATCAAGTGGGCGACCCCCTCACCGCCCGCGACAACTGGTACGGCTACCCGACCTGCTTCAGCGTGTGGAGCCCGACGCCCTTCGCGAGCAAGGGGCTGAAGACGGGCAGCCAGTTCATGCTGGCGGCGGGCAACGGGGTGTCGAGCGACGCCGACTGCGCGACCAAGGCCAAGGCGCCGCGCCTGACCTTCCAGGCGCACAGCGCGCCCATCTGGAACGCCTTCGACGCCAACGCCACCAACATGTACGTGACGCTGCACGGCTCCTGGGACCGCCAGCCCCCCACCGGCTTCAAGGTCATCGAGGTCCCCTTCACCAAGCTCGCCAGCGGCGCCTACGACCCCGTCGCCCCCGCCGACAGCATGACCGGCTACAAGGACATCTTCTCCGCCCCCAACCCCGGCGGCTGCACCGCCAACGGCCTGACGCAGAGCAACTGCATCCGACTTACTGCTGCCGGCTGGTAAGTTCTGTCATATTGTTTTTTTTTCTTTCCTAGATCCCATCAAGTTGCTTGCGCCTGTACTAATCGTTATGTGATCTTCTAGGGACCCGTCTGGACGTGGACTTTTCGTCGGAAGCGACAATGCTGCAGAGGGAGAGATCTATATTCTGTCCAAGAAATAGGTCAGGCTATTTATTCCATACGAGGATTATCTTCCAAAGTTAGTTTTGGGGGATGTGGGTAAGGGAATTATGTAGTTTTTAGCCTTTACACTCTTAAGATTGATAGCAAGTGTCTAGACGTGGTGTTTATGAAGGCAATTTCGCGGTAATATTACCTATTCTGCCCATTATTGCACAATGATATATACGAGTTCTTGGCTTAGCATGTTTTTAGTAAGCGTATTATGCATAGGGTCAAGAAAGATAACTTCATTGCCACAGTGAACATGCAGGTGCGAGGGTACGGTGGCCGTGCTTAGTACAACCCCCTTTTCATAGGGATAGAGAAGAAACGCCGCGATCATGGGAATAAAAGTATATTCCTCTACCTGACAGTAAATCCTAACTAGTAGGCACTGCCAATGCCATAGCGGCATCTATCTAACCCTATCTAAGAGACAGCTCTGACTATTCCTTCTGAGCGTCTATAAAATCAATCGCGTAGCCCTTGCCATAGAATCATAGCGGATACCACACCATAGAAAACCACCGTAGCCTTTGATCCCAGCTGAGATCTACCGTTGCAGCTGCTCTATAAGCCATTCCTCAGTTCACAGTCTATGCGTGTCTGACGAAGGTATTCCAGATACCTATCGGACCATCTGAACCTAAATATCATGTCCGTCGCACTCTAGTACGGTCTTGAGGTGCTGGAATCCTAATTTCTCGTCCTTGTGCACAGCTAGGAGAGCGGCAGATTTAAGCACGTTCTTAATAACGCGCCCATTAATGTCCAGTTTCGCCAACTTCGTCAAGTCTTCCTCACTAACATCGTGACCGCCCTGCTGGCGATCCAGAAAACCGGTCCACACCGTTCTGCGTGCTTTCTCGTCCAGATCCGGGTATGCGAGGCGGAAGTGGATTCTGCTATTGAACGCCTGATCCATGTTCTTCACGCGGTTGGTTGTCAGGAATAGAAGCCCCTGATAGTATTCGAGCGTGCGCAGAAAGATCGATACGATTCGATTCCGGTCGAGATTGTCCGTGCTGCGCGCTTCGAGGAAGACGTCGCATTCATCGAGCAGCAATACCGCGTTCCACTTCGCAACCATATCCAGGACGCGCGTGAGGCCCTCCTCGACTTCACTGGAGTTTGTGCCAAGATCACCAGCGCCCATCACGTATAAGGGGACTCGTAAGTGCTCCGCGACAGATTCAGCCGTCAGGGTCTTTCCAATACCAGGACCACCCGACAAAAGGATGATTATTCCACGGCCCTTGCCGGCGATGACGTCGTCGAAGACTTCCTTATTCTTAACCTGCGCTTGAGCGATAGCGAGTATCAGCGACTTATTACCCTCAGGAAGGACAAGGGAGTCGAAAGCGTTCTCGTCGAAAACTATCTCGCTGACAGAGTCGACAAAGAATTCAAGCCACAACTTCGCTCGAAGTGCATAGCCTCGGATGACAGGTGTGCACAGGAGAAGCTGTTCCTCGGTTAGGGGACGACGGCGCTTAGCCGCGGGATCGTAGATATCCTGTTCTTCGCTGTCGTATTCTGATCCGTATTCTGACCATTCGTCATCAGAGCCTTCAGCTTGGACATTGACCGTGATCTTAACACGATCGAGTGATTTGAGATACAACCGAAGGTAGGTATTCGCCTTCATATGTGCATTTGCGTCGATTATAATGCGCCCATCAACGGTGATCAACGATGGCCCGTAGCGAGTGGTCTCGATGGCGGGGCCTCTGTACGACTTGTAGTGATAGCCAGCTAGTTGTTCAAACTTGCGGCCTCGAGCCAAAAGCTTTTCCTTGATGATTTTCTCCTCGGGGTGGTAGGATAGGGGGAAACATTCCAACTCAGTGATAGGTGTGGTTCCCTCGAAAGGCGTGATGAAGTGTGGTGAAACGTCATATCCGAATCGTGTACCATCCCAGTCCACTCTATCGCATTTTGCTTGGTAGCAAGGTCCCAATTTTTGATGTTGAATGAACTGGCCGTCGACTAAGCGCACTGCGATAGGTTTACCGAACCGTTTGGCGAAGACGATGCATCCTGGTTCAAAGATAGTCCAGATATGCTCATAGGTCACCACCTTGTTCTTGATGTAGTCCTCGGTCGCAGCAATGACATCCTTCAGCTCGCCATACAAGACGTCATTCAACAATGCGAGGTGACTCTTGGTTTCTTCGTCATACTCGCCATTCAACGCTGCGACCAGTTGCTGCCGACGGTGAACGAACGGCTTGAATGGCGCGGAGAAGATGAGCCGCGAAAGGGTGGTCGTGACACCAGGGTAATCTTTTAGTACGTCGTGCAGGACGTTCTTGAGAAGCGGACTTTGAATGACGATGCTGTCAACCTCCAGCTTCTTGCGCGAGTCGTAGCTCTTTTCTACTAAGTATTAGCACCATGTCAAGTCTAGGTGATGTAGACCAAGAGTCGAACTTACTATTACGAACCAGGAGAGCAAATTTCTCTGATTCTTCGTCTTCGGCAGCTTCTTCAAGATCATCCAGCATCTCTGCTATCCATGTAGCCTTGTTGTACTTGTCGATCTTCTGATATAGGTCCTTCTTTCGACAGATCATTCCAACGGTTGCTTTCCTATCCTCATCTCTCGCAGCTTCCTTCTGATCATTTTTTATGGACTGATCGGAAGCTTTCATGTCATTAACACCTTCTTCCCGCATCTTGTCTGTGATGTCAGTCATTCCTTTTGGAAGGTGTAGTTAAGATGAGGTTCAAATAATGAACGTTGGAGGGTGAGGATAAGTGGATGTAGTAAGTAGCAAGAGACGTTGCAGTGTGAGCGCGATACAAAGTTGAGCAGGAAGGGTTCCAGGTTGGGATTAAATATATGTAAATGCGTAAGACAGAAAGCGCAGTGCCTACCCAATTGATCTCACCGGTGAATGTAGCCTACCTAATCGATGCTTGTTGCTGTGTAACACTCTTCAGCGACTTAGTGTGAGTGAGTGCTGTCTTGCCCACGCTGTGACTACAGTACACGATTTCCTCCACTTTTCGCCCTTGAAACCTAGAGTAAGCCTATCACAGCTCTCAGCCCGTCCCTATGACTTACATCAATACACGAAGAGTCATCCATTCCATTGTCTGTTTCTTTACGTCGTTGGTAGTGATTGTTCTTGGCGGCCCAGGCAGATCAGGCAGATCAGGCAACCAAGCTACAGATGGCGGTGGACTATTCCCATTGGCCAGAGCTGGGTGCATTAGTGAAGCCCGCGCTTCTCATTGGTTCAATTACAGAGCAAGAAGCTAGCTATCAAGTTAAGTACTGGTTTCTATTGATGCAAAGTCTTCTTCCTGCCACAGTATGAGCTACATAAAGCATAATGCCGCGCTTCCCTCGTTCCACCACAATAACAACTCCAAAACCATAACTCCAAACGAAACCTTCGGTAATTGCTTTAAATTCGAAATACCACCTCCTCTTGGTATATGCTGGACCATCCAGGGATCAGACCACCATCCCACTATGTAACCTTGCAGAAGGGGTATCATATAATGAAATTGCTATGTCCTTGCGTAACCCTCGGTATAAACTCATGTGTCTCAGAAACTAGAGTCAGTGGCTCTGAAACCACCTAACCAAGAATAATATCCTCAACAAGGCCAGTCTTACGATCTTCCACCGACTGGTAACGATCCTTGATGTTTGTGGTCGCCGGCTCTTGTTGAACTACCCGAACGAACTCCAAGGTCGTTAACGTTTGATTTTGCCCGGCCCCCTTCTTCCACGCCTCGAAAAGCTTACGGAGAGCCAACTCGTGATCTCCCTCTTTGATCCGAATCATGGCTTTGTCACCCTGGTTCAATCCCCTAACCGCTGGCTTCATCATGAAGAGCGTAGTCACATTGGGCCATGCTCTTGAAATCGTGACCCAGCCGGGCTCCGAGATCGCTGGGAGGTGCGGAGAATCAATCTGAACTGCGAGCCTTTGGACTCTGGCACGGTCGTCCTCGTTGTATTGCTGGGCACAGTAGCAAGCTCTACATCCGTTGTGACATGGTTCAAAAATGACAATGTCAAACAGGGTGCCAACATCCTGGGTGCGCACAGGGAACGTCCACAACGAGTTTGTAGATATGTTCTCCTGCGCGAACAATTTCTGGTAGAATCGCATTGCAATATATGCCGACTTTCTGCATGCCATGAACCAGGGTGGAATTTTGTTCTGTATCCCGAAAGTACGAGAATGGTCCAAATTAGAGTACCGATTGCAAATATACACCAGACGGGGCTCGATCGCAGCTTCCCAGATCATAAATTGGAGTTCAGGCGGGAGGTCTGGATACTTATGGAATACGTCTAAAGGCTTTGCCAGTCGAGCCGAGCGACGAAGAGGTGGCTGGATAACCTTGCTCGATTTTTTCAAACTCCGGTTCCGCTTCTTTTGGATACGATGACTGCTTGAAACAGCTGACAAGGCTGTTGATGGGGACGATTCTCTGGCGTCTCGAAGCTGGGCCCGAATACGATCTGATCGACGACAAACACGGAGGCCGCCAACTGTTGGATGGCCTTTTCCCGACTCATCATTGCGTGGCTCCGAAGGGGGATCTTCGACCTGAACTTCCTCACGGTCTCCCTCGGCATTCTCTTCACTAGCCTCTTCGTAGTCGATATCCTCAGCCTCCTCGAGACGCGAAGCGGTCTCTGCTATTGCACTGTTTCTGGTAGTAGCAAGACGCAATCTGCTAAGTGCATCACTCTGACTTGATGGGCTATCCACCAAAATAGAGTCAAAGTAGTCTTTTCTCGCAGATCGTGTTGCGGGCAGAGAGAAGTCTGCTGTCCCAAACAAGGCGTTTGAAGATGTACCAGCCTGAGGTGTAGACATGAGTGCATTACTCTGAGTCTCTGCGTCTTCTATATCTTCATCTGCACCAGCATGTTCCAAAGGTGTCGAATTGGGAATGGCCCTTGCAGAGGGCTCTTGCTCAGCCAAGTTCTCATGGCTGACACCATCCATTGCTGTCCTCCCAGCCCTTGGTTTAACGGATCGTCCCTTCGAGGGCGACATCTGCGTCTACCGAGTTGTGTCTTCCTACCAGCGTCACTATGCTTGATTGTGGTCTCGGGACGAGTTTCAGAAGGTGAGGTTTGATCCAGCAATTACGTGGAGGGAAGGGCTAGCGGGGACCGAGGCCAACCTATCGTCACTAATGGTAAGCTTCAAGACTACGACAACGCACGTTGGAATCAATCTCATTGCGTCTATCCACACAGCACAGGATGGTGTCAACGAAGCATTGAGCACGTGGGGAGGTCAGTTGTCCTCCGACCCGTGCGTGAGTCGCAGTGGATGGCGTCTACATTTAGTAGTGTCTGCTTGTTCGAAAAAGCCGGACCAGTGAACGACAAAAATCTCGGGATACTCACTGGATGTCGAGTTAATAGAGCTGGCCTTAAGTGCAGAGTAGACCAGAGATGGAGGCCCAAGCCTTAGTGGCAATAGAGATCAGCACGAATTACAGGCCCGGTGACTGTGTGACTCGGTGTAAGCAAGCACACGATCTGTTGACACCTTAATTGAGACGAGTGCCAGCAACACCGAGAGCGGAGAGACGATGGAGCAGTGCAACGTGGATCGCCGGGTAGGACGAGTAAGACAGCCACTAAACGGCAAAGGTAAACGTAGGATGAGTCCACGGAGGATGCAATATTGTTGGGCCTCGACGGGAAGCTGTTGGACGCACGCAAGCTGGTATTGTCGTTGGTATTGCTGCTGACGGGAAATTGATGTGCGGTGTGTGACCAGATGCGAACATGGACGGTCTGAAAGTCTATCGGTTCAACTAGGCAGGCCGCCAAATGCAGTGATGCGAGAGTGCGGGGCTATGACTAGGTATTAAGCTGAGAATCCACCAATTCTTGGAGGGGTCTGGTGACGATGCCCTTCTCGATAAGACTGGGAAGCTACACTACAGAACTTACATGTATTTCCACATAGGTATGTGCATGTACACCTAAACGGTAGAGGGCGATAGCGGATACCTTCCATCTGGACAGAATCTAGAGGGTTATCCAGAGGGGTCCACAGAACCCTGGAGGTTGTTTTTGGTGGAAGTAGGCTGTATAGCTGGTGGTACCTAACACATCTATTGAACTGCCAATAACTTCTTGCTTTGGGTCGGTAGGTATCAAGGTACCCTGCTGATCTAAACTGTGAGGTAGTACCTAATGTACTAGGTAAGTAAGCATTACTTCCTTACCTTAGGTCATCGGGAGTTCACAGACGTCGAATATTTGAGGTTACAAGTTTCACAAGCACCTGGATTCATTTCTAGGACGTGCTTGCCAAATGTTTGTGCAACAACTGTTCCCGGTAATCTGGGTAAGATATTCAGATGAACTCAGTTTGGAATGGGGCACCCGAGACATTCTGTTCAGAGAGCCGTGCGTTTCTAACTTGGCAGCCAAGGTGAACATTCCCCATAACAACACCAAAGCATTAATTAGCTTAAAATATTCAATTATCGTCATTTCCAATATGTATGTAACTGGCCTTTACGATGTTGATACAGAAGGTTCAGGGTAAAATCAGCGATAAGCTAACTGAAGATAGTCTAAGATGCTACGTCATCTCTTTTCTGGCATTGTCCATCTCGAGTAGCTAAACGGTACCCTGGGAGGTGAATCGCTAGAACAAGAAATAGCGAATATTAATTTGCCTATGTGTCGCATTTATCCATTCGGTTTCATCAGTCCAACTCAATCTCACCTAACATTCTGCAACGCCCCATAAAGAACCCCACGGTCCTCCGCCGTAAAGGATTATCTACCCTTCAGCGGGCGTGGACGTTTTAAATTTCAGCAACCGATGAACACCTTGGAACCAAACTAACCGTCGTAATCTACCTGACACCACTAAACGTAACTTAAGTGTGAAGCAGCTAAGATACTTATCTACGTACCTTAAGTAAGTAATATTCTAGCTTCGACCACGTGCAAGTAATAAGAGGAATCTTGGCGTTCCGACGTGGGGTCTTCTTGGCGTTCCCAGGCCGGGGTAGTAGAACGCTAGGCCATATAAAGCTAGATAGATACCTTACACCGGCGTTAGAGTGCTTGCAGCCGGCTAATCGATACTACCTACCTTGGTCTAGCCGCTCTTTGTTGGGTCGGGCCGAGCTAGTGTCTATTCCAGCTGTCGACTTCCCGACCGCCATATGATAATGCCGCAAGTATGACCTGGAGTACATTGTATTCTCAGGCCAAGATTCCACAATAAAGATGCTTAACACGGGGAAGAACAGTCTCCTGCGCCAACTAGGAACCTACAGGTTACCTACCCATGCCGAGGTGGCGACATGCCTCTACCGCCGCGACTGGCCGAAGGTAGACGTGCTTAGCCCGCTCGATGGTGGCCTGACAGCCCATACGATGTTGAGGACCATTGGGCATCTTTGCCCATCTTGCATCATTATGCTGTGCCTATGCATCTGCTCTAGCCAGTGAGCAATTCTCCCCCTCGGGCGAGACCCTTGGATGGCCCCCCTTGCCTTTGCCTGCATGAGATTCGGATGGGGTCCGGCTTAGATGAAGGGCATCATGGAAGAAGCACATCAGAACAAGGGCGGCACCGAAAAGGCTTGTAATATATATGTGTATATATCTTGAATTGGGCCAATGCCTAAAGAACCCCCTTTTGTGCGACAATCACCCGCATATTAGCCCCCTCTCACCTAGTTTTGCTGGTTCGCTGAGCATTCAAAATGTCGCTAGACAGCTCCGTGGCCCTCGCTTGAGTTTCTCAAGCTTTGGTACGGTTGTTATCACGTTAATTACGCAATACAAAGACACCAGACACAGTGATAATGGTAAACGAAAAACTCCTTTTGCTAAATGGTCCCAAAACACTGCTAATTACAGAAAGGACAGCCCGAATCGTACGCTTTTAAGAGCTAGCCCAAAAAAGTCCACATCTCCCAACTTTGATATTGATTCATAAGGCTACGGGATGTGTCACGCGTGGCGTTGGTGGTATTACTGCTTGACGTGCGGCCGTGGCCCTTTGAATGGAGAGGCCGTATACTACTGGAGAACATCCTGCGACTCCGACTATGTCGAAACACCATATTGTCCAAACCTAGTCTGCGAAGATCACACCTCACACGGAGCCGATTGTCTAGAGTATGGAATGTACCACAAGTGGTGTTAGCTTGTGTTGGTGCGAGTATCAATGCATCCAAGCGCTATTAGCACACAGACCCAAGGGATTGGGATGAGGCCTTAGCTGCTTAGCTATTCGTATATGCCCGATCGAACGAAACGGGCTGTACGAGAGCAAGGGAACGAAAGCGAAGCTTTCGCATATACAGATCCTAGATCGTCGCCTAGCTGAAAGGGAGGACTGGGCCTTCATACCCCCCTTGAAGCGTTAGATGTTTATAGCGATTCGAAGCCTCTTCCAAGTCCTTGTTACTACTAGATGCTTTAAAGTGAGCAGCGATATGTTTTATAGAACTCGTAACTTACAGCGGTCCTTCTGCTTGAAAAGTCATTAGTCTATCACAATTCCATTTATACAGGCAAGCAGGGCGATTCAAGATCTCGCTAAAATAATATTCGTTCATATTACACGATGGGGTCTAAATATTGCGGTAGGCTAGTCGTGGCTATATACATATTTTTCTTAATTCTAGAGAAAAGCGCAGTCCTTCTCTTCTCACTTAATACCTTATGTATTCTAAATGTCTTGTCCTTTCATTAGAAGAGGTTTCACAGGTAACGGCGCTACTTCTCTCTTCCCGCGTTTCGTCTTCGAATACTTTTGCCATGTCGGTGCTTCTCCTCCTCTTGAATCTCTTCAATGTCATTGTTCTTATCCTCTTCGTTAGTGTGTGAATGAGCACGATTACCGCTAGCATTCCTCAGATCATAGTACTGCGGCTGGCTTTGAATGGGTTGTTCCGATATGCGAAATCTCGCAATATAAGTAACGGCAGGACTCTCCAGAGGGTACGTAACGCGAGGACCTAACCCGGAAGACGAAAAGTGAGAATTGGTCCCAACATCCGAACCTAATATTGTGCGTCGGTAACAAGAACTATTAGAAATCAATTTACTGATTTTAGGGCTTGCCTTACTATTTGATGTTAACTGTGTCTAATATACTACTGTGAGTGTCTAACACGGACCCAGACCCTAGTATTCCAATCCCTGATGCAGAGTGAGCTGAGTTCTTTGCTTCGTTCATATAGCGGTAGGTTTCAGGATGGCGGTGATGACGATGGTGAGACCGCGGATGTCTCGATATTGACTGAGAACAAAATGTTGCCTTTTGCACCATGGTGTTTCCCTGTGAGAGGCAGGGATTCAGGTTGAAGAGGGATGTATTACGACAAACACATATAAACGACTATAGCACTCATGCCGCCTAACTTCCGACGACATTCGACTTCTAATAGTAGACTGGTGTAGAGCTCCAGTTCTATTCCGTGTAGAGAGGGCGTAATTGTGCTGAAATCTGCTGGAATCCTACCCAAAGGAAAGACGATACGAACTTATAAATTACGACACTGGAGGCTGTGGCCGCTCTATCTCGGTGCTAATGTACATGGAATTTCCAATCCCCAGACTTCACAATTGTACGCACGACCCTCGTCGCGAAGTGGCAATGGCAAAGTGCAAAATTAAATAACGAGTCAGTTCCTCATTGGAAGTTTCACCCGAATCGATATTAATGCACGAAAAAACAATTCCAATTACGGGTTCTGGAAGTGCGATTGGTAGCCATCTAAGTTGTCGGTTAGAGTTGTAGACTCTCAAGGCTGCCGTAAGCGAGCCGTCGTACTGCGTCATTATTTCATGCATTAAGAAGAAGTGAGGCAAGCAGTGCTCCTATCTTACTTCCTGATTCCAGACTTATCGATGCCTAAAGTGCATTTCTGAGGGATCGCAAACTGCTGACATGTTAATCAACCTAGTTCCCCCATAAGAATGGGGAAAAAACGCAAAGAAGAAACGACCAAAGAATTAGGTATGTAAATAGAGGACATATTTATACAAGGTCTATCAAAAGATTTTGGATTTGAGCAAGATATGGCCATTTTGGAGAAGACAGGGGTCTGGAAGTTATACGCGACTCTCCTCAATATGCATATTCGCGAGCTCATTTGAACCGCCGGTATCCGTTCGCCGAAAGCTACCACTTAACCCTACTGCATCTGCATGTTGTAACTCCCAAGAAACCAACGGGCTGGTCTCCCCATGTTCGATAATATCTTTCACCTAACATGTAATTGTTCATATCAGTCGTTATCTCTGAACTATTATTCGTCCGGTCGTTCGTTGCACCCATCATGAATCATAGACCACTCCTATTGTTTTTTTAGTATCCTTCGACACAAATGAAATGCCACGTCTTTGATCTAATATGTGAGCGTAGGACGTTACAGACATAGACCGGTCGATCGTCAGAGCTGGGAACATGGCTAAGGGGTGATATCTATACGAAACGCCGCAATAAACAATACAAGACTAACCCGAACTCCTGCCCCTGTCATCATCAATATTTCGTCAATGTATCGGAGCCCTAAAAGCTCATTTTAAAATATGCCCCATCGCCCCCGCTCTTTCTGGTTATTCGAATTTGCGTTTCTTTTCATTCGCTCTTGTTCTCGGCCCTCAAGCTGTCTCAGACTATCCATTTTCCCGAGGACGAGCTCAAGAAGCTCCTTCCGCTTAATAACTTCCAGATGCTTCTTAATCTTGGGGTCCTCTTTGGCAAATCTCTCAACTTCTTCGTCAGACAGGTGACGACCGAGCCGCACATCTAGCTCGCGGGGAAAGTTGTAGTAAAATTCCGAAAGCAGTTCCACGTTAAGAAACAATACCGCTGTCGACGCTAGCTTTGTAGCTACTGCATCAAGGAAAACTTCGGGACAATGATATTTGTTCTTCATGTTGGCGCACTGTTTAGACTTAACAGCAAGTAGACGCATTTTCAGGATGTCGGCGCGATCACGCAGAAAGACTGCCTCTCGACCTATAACATGTCAGTGAAGTGAAATGAAACGACAGCTTGAGGAAGGACATACCCTTAGAGAGCAAGGAAGCGCTGAACCCTCCAGCGCCGGTTTGGCCTTCTCCTTCGACGAGAACATCACCCCTCCGGGCCTTGTCGATAAAGCTAATGACTTCTTTTAATTTTCGCCGCCCGCCTACAGTAGTCTCCAAGTCTTTCATTGCACTTTCGCAAGCTTGTAGCTCTTTCTTCAAAACTCCTTGAACGTGGTCTCTCCCGGCGTTCCATTCACGTTCTTCCATGTCGATATCAAACTTGAATGGTTTGATACAGTTTTCTACTTGATCGCTGGTGCTGTAAAACCTGTCGTTTAAAATGCTCGATGCTGCTTCGGTAATAGCTTGACGAGCAAAAGGGTGGTTGACGAAAGTCGACTGGCTGATAAGATTGTCTACATGAGACTGGATCGAGCTCGCCACCACATTTGTCGCCAGTCTGCCCACGCCAAGTTTAGTAAGTGCGGAAGTAGATGCGTCGAGTCGCCGGCGCCAGTACAGAGAGTCTGGGTCCGCTTTGGGGAGGTCAGCTAAGCTGTCGGGTTCCGGAGGGGGGACACTGAGGTCGTATATAGGCTTATTCCAATATTTTGCGGCGAGGAGATCTAGTACCCGTTGATCAAGTTCGTTCTTTAATAGTTCAGACATTTGAGGACGCCCAAACTCTTCGGCGAACCGCTTGAACGAATGCTTGAAAGCATCCAAACTCTCGGCAAGATATGACTCGGCTGACAAGGGACGGTCATTATATTGAACTTTGAACTCGTAGGTGGCCTCCTCAAGCTCTTGGCGTATCGCGTCGCTCGTGCTCGTTAAGCTACCTGACATAGTTTGCTCGAGAACATGCATGAGCTTCTTCCGCAGCGTCGAAGTTCCAACAGCCACGTCTGCGCCTGGTCCAAACTCCAGAGGGTGAGACGAAAAGTAAGCGTTTTCGTTCTTGGTGATGGCCGATGTTAAATTGTGATCCCCCTTCTTAAAAAGGGTGGCAGTCATAGGCGCGCGGGACACTACACCGACATATCCTAGTCGAAGTGGGTATTGCTTGTCATTTAAAATCGCTGCACCTCTTGTTGGATCGACGAGGTCCATCTTTGTCACAACTCCAATGGTTCGCTCACCCCTGGGATCAACTCTTCGACTTGCTCGCAGTGCGGTAGAATTGGCCAAGTCAACGTCTGCAGCTGAAATGGCCAATATTACGTTGGGTGCTTGAATATACTTGTCACAAAGCTCCGATATCTTCTGTTTGAGCTCCAGGGGTTGGTTTTGCCCTACAACCTGAATGTAGCCAGGTAGGTCGATAAGTGAAAGATCGGGGACATTTGGCGAAGAGATAGAAAGACGAATCGGATCATCCGAAACGCACTGCGCCTCGGAAACTGCTTGGTTAAGCTCAGTTAGGGTTCTTTGTATGGAAGAAAAATCAGATATCTTGCCCAACCCAAGATCAGGAAATTCTCCGTATTCGGCGCGGGAGTCAGGGGTGTTGATTAATGTAAGTTCGATGGGTCTCCGCGTGACCATGTTGGAACCTTTAGGGAGAAATTCGTGTCCGACTATGGCTTCCAACACAGAACTCTTCCCAGAGGACTGCGATCCAATGACGACGATAGAGGGCAGAGTCAATGTGCTCGACTGGCCAATCCTTGCTAGGATATTACGGATCTCGATCATCTTTTTTGTCAATACCATCATTTGGTCATCCTTAGCGGCCTCATTGGCACCTCGCGGATCGTCTTCCGGTGACTGATCGTAGCCGTAAGCAACAGCAGAGGCACCTGCAGCTACGCCTGCTCCCATCCTACTTTGCTTCGGTGGCTCCTCGCCCCCTGGGCCACCGTCTCCGCCACCTGTGCCAACGTCTTCGTGGATTCTCATTATCTTCTGTATCCATTCAGGCAGCTCAACCTGTTCCTTGGTGTTTTGCCATCCTCGCATCGTCTGGTCGGCTACACCCTTTGCACCGTCGAAGAGACTTGTGGCAGTATTCGACACCGTGTCTTTGGTGGTAGTAAAGACTTCCCAGGCGTAGTTCCCAGCCTCTGTATGGTGAAATTAGCAGCCCGATTCCAGGTGCAAAGGAGGGGCCTGCGCACATACGAGTAGCTTGATATTGTATCCATGCCAGTCCACCCACCATGACACCACCAGCTAGCGCAGGGATCCTTATGAACTTGACCATCAGCCTCGGCAAGAAGCGGGCGAAGGAGGCATTGCGCACGGCGACGGCGTTGTGGAACGAGTTCACCGGAAACCACATGCGTCGTCTCGCAGCACGGATGGCGGCATCGGCTCGAAGGAGGCCGCCAGAGGGTACCTGGTGGTATTGGCGTACGGCACGGGCGCTGGCGCTGGCGCTGACCGAACGCATGGCCCCAAGCCGTCCGGCCGTTGCTATCAGCCGTCCGCTCATGCCGATGATACGAGTCGGAGGCGCTCAAGATGACTATGGCCGGTAAACATCAACAACTCCTGTCGGTATAGCCTCGGTAGGGCGTGGAAAGACGGCTCGAAGTCTTCAGGTTCTGGTGTAGTGCTTGTTGCGGTATGCACATATGAAGAATAAGTGGCGTGGATTCACGAGTCTGGAGCTGCTGCTCAATTAGATTAGATTAATTGGTGTTAATGCAACTGCCCCACTAGAGCAAATGTGTGGCTGTTAGTACACTTGACCTGATTTGTGGCTTGGGCCTGGGCTGAGACCAGCTGGACCTGAACATACTGGAAACATTACCTAAATTCGTTATTGAGTTAATTTCGAGCTACATAACAATCTAACGAAGTTCCTATCAAGATCTTGCCCGTAGCAGCCTTAAACGCCACGCTATTTGGATCATGCGCCCCCCTATCCGCTCATCCCTATCTTAACGCCGCATACTATGTTGCTAAAAAGTTCACAGCCTTCAAACACTATGAAAAATAGGCTACAGAAGCTACCTACTTAGTCATCTTCTCATAGAGCCATGCCCAGGACCCGAGCAGCTTTCTCGGCTGTCACATAATCGCCTGTCCTCGACGTGGCTTGTACAGGGCTGGGCGGTGTTTGTACATCCGGCTCTGTAAATTCGGCCGGATGTGGATACTCGCCAACGTTGAGCGACCGACGTTTCTTCTTGATGTTTCCTTGCGAAGGAAGCCTTGACGCTACTTCGGGGCGGTGTGTTGGTGGATCAACCACGGAGCGAATATCGGATGCTGAAGTTTCGGACTTGGATAGCAGAGTTCTACCTCTCAAGATAACAGGGGGAGCGTCTATCGTTCCCATGCCAGGGGGTATCATAGGTGGCATAATGCGCCTATGGGTTTCGGGTTCCGGCCCCGGAGTGGACACCGGACTATTGACCCGCGGTGTAGCTTTCTCGTTGGTTGTCAAGCCCTTGGTCTGCGCAAAGGCGGAGGAGCGTCTATGGCATGGGTCTCGGTCCGAGAAGGCGTCAATGATGGGATTTACCATCACCGTTTGACCATGAATAGTAAGGATAGAGTTTGTCGGGACATTCACCCAGTTTTCTAGGGTATCTATTAGCACTACGTGACGACTGAGTTCGTATCGCGGATTCACCTCTTTCAAAAGTAAGGGGCTCACTGGCAACCAGCACGATATCTGCTCCCTTGTCGCGACGCTCCATTTGATAATCCCTGTCCTCCACAGCGGATGGCTTAAGCTCCCATTGGGTTCCGGAGGAAAAGTATAAGCTGGCCGCTTCGTCCGTCTTGCTGCTTACATATCTGGTGCAAATTATGGAATGGCCATCCGTGACGGCGAAGTTCAGGAGACTTCGAGTGTCGACATTCTCATTTTCTACCGTACTCTCCGGTATGCCCATGGTGAGCTCGTTGATAATTTCAATCGTTTGCAGCATGGCGCGGCGTAACACGGAGGGGCCAAAACCCTTCTTGGGTTGTGAGCTCGGGTCTGTGCCCAAGCGCTCGAGGCGATCGAGAAACAGAGCGAATGCCCACTCGCTATCAGTGCAACCTTGTACATTTAAGTACCACTTGTCATGCAGACGCTCACCAAGCCTTCGCTTGATATATTTCCAACCTCCCAGCCCGCCATTGTGCATCCACATCAAACTCCCATGATAGAAAGGGTGGCAGTTGTCCTCCGTCAGGGACCCCTCAGTCGTAGCTCTAACGTGAGCAAAAACAAGCCGCGAGGCTGTCTTGGAGGCGATGCGATGGAGGTTAGTGCAGTTCCACGCAGGGATTGTAGACGTGAAGAGGCAAGGGGCAGCGCCGAGCTTTGGGTCGGTATAGAAACCAATGCCGAAGCCGTCTGCATTGTTCTGTCCTCGCCTCGTGTCCTAAGGTAGAGCGACTCGGTTAGCCACAGTAGCCCATTGCACAGAAGTCCACAGACAGAGAACCACTAACAAGCCGGAGTCGTGAGTCGAAGGACTGCTTCAGAATTGAATGGGTTGGATCGAGAATCAACTTGGAGAGCAGGATCTCGTCGCTTCCCCGGTATACCTAGGCACGTATTGGTTTAGAATGGAATTTTCGCTGAAAGGGCCGATGATCGGAGTTAACATACTAGAAACCGACACATGATAACAGTCTCAGAAGTAATGAATATCGAATAGGCAAGGGAGATGGAGGTTAATGGGCGGCAAGACTCGAGGATGCCATGGAAGGTGAGCTTCTTCCGTGATGGCTGGGTTTTTGTATCGGTCTGTATTATGTCTTCGGAAGCGTTGTAGTCATCGAACAATTGATGTAAGCGCTGGCGTAGGGCAACGGCTCAGTTTGATGTAATCGATTTGGTGTTGCGTGCGGCCAGGGTGGGATTGCGATTCTGTCATGTTTAATTTATTTAGGCGGAATGCCAGACGCTGGTACCGAGTGCCTGGGCGCGCCCGTCACCCCCTGATTCATGCAAGTTAGCCTTTGTTCCAGCTGTGACGCCTGACAGCCACAATTTTCCCTGTCATTATCTCCCTTGAGATTCCACGCCACATGTGATATATTGAAGCGCCCATCCGGTCATTCATTCAGATTTGGATTGATCAAAGAATTCAATTTACCGTGGGGTGGTCTAGGCAATTCGATATATTATGAAGCATTAGGTATAGTGCATTACTTAGGTACACATTACAAGGTTCATACACCCAAGGCTACCTACCTAGTAGCGGTAAGCTAATATTCACGCTAGGTACCTACTGAGAGGTACCTAGTACGCGCCTTAAAAATAGATGTAGCCTTTGCCTAGAATTGGCCCAACCTGAACTGTACCCACCCTTGGTTTGAGGCCAATGCTTTATCACGATGATATCTTGCTTCTCAGGGAAACAACTCTACCTATAGCACCCAAGGAGGCAAGGGAAATTATGAAGGAGTCCGGGCGTATAAGCTTGGTTTTCCCGTCGCCATCCTAACTCTATACTTGTCCCCCCTCATGTTGAAATGATTCAAGGATGGCGGTACGTAAATAGACAAAAAGTTATTCCTTAGATGTCCCAATCTATTTTTCGCCCGGCTAGCCGATCACTGATCTCCCGTAGCGAGTTGCGTTCCCGACCACGACAATGGCAAGCAGAGTAAAAAGAAAATGAGAGACTCACCACTCACTAGTTTCGGTTAGTCTCTCCTCTTTTTTTTGTTTTGGTATATATGGCGGTGTTAAAATCAAGTAGTAGCCCTCCCAACCACAACTTACATCAACCACATTTAGAGCCTGAATATTGTTTTGAAGCCTGAAATCGTTATTACTATCGCGTTCTAGTTCTCTGTACCCTGCTCTTTCGCATTGACTATCTCCGACAGCTTAACAGGTACAGAATCACACCATTCGTTGATCGTATCTTGTGCCACGGCATTCCAACCTTCTATGACAGCCGCTTTCAGGGAGTCTTCAGTAAAGGTTGGATGCTTTTTCTTGTTTGGGATCTTAAAGCAGTTCTCAATAGGTGCTAGATCAGGACATCCAGGGCAGCTGAAGAAGTAGTTGGGTCCCACTGTAGCTTTCCACTGCTTTACAATATTATCATCTGTCTGACTTCCATGTCCTGCTGCCCCATCCTCCGATAGAACGAAGTAATCGCCCCTTGCAATCCATTTCTTTACGTGAGGCTCTAGAATTTGGTCTCTGTAAGCCTCGAGAGTAATAGATCCGTTAGGATTATTGACCGTGTAGAAAACCAGGTCGCTTTTGAAGTTATGACCAATGCAAGCCCAAGCGTAGAGGCATATGTGTTGTTGTTGATTACTAGTGTTGGTAGCTTGCTTCCGGTTCTGAAGACAATCCGCACAATATCTCTCTTCAGTCGTCCTGGTAATGCTGACCTTGCCGTCTGAGCCCCATTTGAAGCGTACCTCATGAGAATAACGAAGATGTCGATAACTCTCTGGGTTTGGTCCTAGTTGACGAAGCCATTCACGAGCAAAGAACTCCCGTTGGCTCGCTGAATCGTAGTTAACCCAGAATTTGTAACAGGTACCACATTTATGCCACCCGCGGTCATGCATCGCTGTTCTGATCGTTTCTTTAACTGGAACATGTCGCTGATCAGGAAATTCAAGACCAGCGGCTGCAGGGAGACTTTGCCAGGGTTGAGCTCGAGGATCTCGTTTTAAGAACTCCTCTATTTGATCGACTTGTTCTTTAGTCATGAGCCGTTTTCGACCTCGCGTCTCGTTATAAGGCTCATTCTGACCATTTGGGTAGTCCTTCAGTATGCGATAACCAGCTCTTTCGCTTACCCCAAAATAGTCGAATAGTTGTTTTCTGGTATACTTTGCTCCAAACTCGTCCAGCAGCTTTTTCCCACTCAGTATTTTTTCTTCGATGGGTGTCGACTCGGTATGGTGCGCAAAGCGCCTCTGGCTGCGACGAGTAGAAGCAGGAGGAACCGGAGCCATTGAAGCAACTCTGAAAAAGAAAAGAAACCCAGAACGAATCGGCAATGCTTCGTTTGGATTTGAACGTGGTGTTTTTGACTTGCCGAAAAGTGGGTAGAGGTGGTGAAATAGATGGAAGGGTGGCTGCTGTGACAGAAAGCTACTTATAGCGGCGGGTATACCCATGTCAGGTGACATAGTGAAATGCCATTTTATCTTTATACCGCCTTTTCTTTCTTTCGGGTCTATCGATCGCCTATACGAATACGCGCCTCTACGTATTTCGATCGCAATAGATCGTAGATTACTCGACATAGTTAAAACTAATATCGCCGTTGTTACTGTCGCTGTCGTTACTCTGGTTCATAATTGGTCTATTAGCTATTAATACCTCTAACTTGCTAAAAGTACAAAGACAAATAGTAGCTCGTTATTCAGAGTCGGACGTTCAGCCCTTCTTTCTCAGTTGCGGCATCGTCACTCTATTGCACTTGGGTCGTCAAATCCGGGGAACCAGCCCACTCCACCGACAAAAGGGTACAGTATTCCTGGGGTAACTCCATAAGGCCAGATGACCCTAGAATTCATTGCTGAATTAATGCGGAGGTAGAACAGAACTACATAAGAGGTAGTTGTGAGAAGGCAGCAGGTGCTTCGTACAGGCACCTAAATTACTCACTTGGGTTAATCGTTTTATTGGTTCATGCCTTCAGGTTACATTCCCGTAATTGGAAATGCCAATGATGTCTCTGAAACTGCGACAATGAATTTAGTGAATTCGTACCAATTATTTTGCGCCTCGCTCGCGTAGTCAGACTATCATATCCTAAATAGTCGGTCCATAAATCATAAATTCAAATATTGAAGCACAAGTTGTTGATAGTATAACATCATCGTATGTGTTTAAGCCTCAGCTAAGAGCACATGCAAGCTCAGTAGTCTATGCTGCTACGGATAGCACTTATTAGACATTTCGTTAACTACTCTGTCAAGAAGCCTAACTAGAGTTAGTCTTCTGAGGACAGCTTCACTAGTATATCTACTACTTTAGTCTCTAAGTATCATGCCGTGTCTCAGTACGGAGGCAGACGCAAGCCTTCCACAGCCTGGAATTTCGCTCCTACTAATAGATGGACAGACCATTGGAACCCTGAACTGACTTGCTGCCTGTATAAAGAACCCCGAACTAGATACAGGTATATCTACCTATATCAATCTAGTCTTCTACCGTTTTCGCCTCTTTCTAAAAGCGCCTCTCGTTCTCCATTTCCTTTCAACCCATCGTCCCTGTAGAGGCAATAATGTTGTGCCATGAACAATAGGTCGTAAAATATGCTCACATTGCCTAGGATTAACTTGACTGGATTGCCCGTTACACCTGACCAGTCATGCTGAAGATACGAATCTATACCCAGCTGTGCGATACTCAACAACCCCCCGGTAAAGTCAAGCAAGATCTGTGAGATATCCCAGCCCTTGGTGCTGCGCTTGCGCGAATTGTACATAAGCTGCGGCGCATATTTGACCACAGTCACGAGCAGCTTAGCGTAGGAAATAACATAGATTACGTCTAGCCACGCCCATGAAATCTTTGGATCGGCAGTTTGTGGCTGTGATGCCACAACAAATATAATGAAGACAATTCCGGTGATACAGCCGGTGAAGATTCCAGTAATGAAGCGCGACGGCTTCCGGCCGGCCGACTGCTCAAACCCCCATATTGACGGTAGAAAGTATTGTGTGTTTAGGATAGCAGTGAGAACAAGGGCGTGGAAAGCGAAGGCGACATCGTTGAAGGCCACGGTTGGCGTATGGCCATCGTTACGGAGGGCGTACTGATGACGGATGATCGGCGACCAGTATAGCGCGCAGGTGTAGATGAGGTAGGAGAGGAAGCCTGTGACATGTTCGAGTCAGCGCACGTTGCCCGGGAGCCAAGGTGTAGACGAACCGAGAGCATTGAGAAACGGGAAATCCACAGTCGTTCCAGCCGTGGATTTTTTCCTAAAGTTCAGAATCGCTTGCGGGTAGAACGATAAGGACCAGCAGATCGTGTAGACCCAGCCGAATAGAGCAGATACAAATTCAAGGAAGTCCATGATGACAGCATTCCTTTGCGCCGACGGTTTCTCGTGTGCTGTCTAGATTTGCTGATAGCGCATAATCTATAGGCTAGGAGCCATGATGTTCTTTGAATGAGCTGCAAGAATAAGTTGCGCGAAACCAAGTATCGTGGAATTCTGATCACGCGCAAGATCACCTCATAGTTGCCGTGTACTAGCTGACCTCGGGAGCTTTTTACCTGGACCTCAAGAAAGCTTACCCCCGCTACCGTAATATCTACATGTAATTAGGTAAAGGTACGTAGTTACTTACATCTAGGTAGCTTTTCCCTATCACTGGCGGGTAAGTAGCCTCAGCTGTTGTGAACGAAAGCACCTGGGCACAAACGTAAGATACAGGCTGAAGCCATGGTCATTCGAACATTGCTCAAGTGTGTGAGACTTTAGATATTACCATTGGATATATTTCTATAAGTATACGTCTAGCGCTGGTATATCCTGATCCTTGCTTTGGGGCGAGCTGCTGAGAGGAGCTTCAGCTACGATAGAAGCGCGCAGCAGGTTACATAGGTATGCTAGCCGATCTGCATGACGTGTACTCCCATGTACCTATATAGGACAGTGCACAGTAATCATTCCAAGTTCAGGAAGACTTCCTTGAATGTGTGCCACACGTGCTCATATAAGCAAGCTCTACGTGTAAGTAATCTGCCCACTTTGTCAATTTTACAGTTTGGGCTTGGACATTACTGTCCTTATAAATAGCTACACGTATCTACGTATCTACAGGTAGGTGGAAAGACTTGCAGAGCTACATGTACGTAAGGACGCAGTTATTTTAGTCGTACAACCAAGTAAGTAGATCAAGAGATAAGTCATAAATCGTCCTTATTCGACACAATCATTCGCTACCTAGTAGGACGATAAACAGGTACCACAGTAGACAGTTGTTATACGTATTTAATTTAGGTGTCTAGCCAACACCTCGCTCCCAAGGATCGATCCATGTCGTCTTTCACCTATTTGGTTGCTTTTCCGGGGGCAGGAGTGGTCTACTAACTGTACTGGGCATTCTCATTTTGTACTGTACAACGTACAGCCGCACACTACTGCTGAGGCCCCTGCTAGAATAGCACCTTAGTCTCCATCTGGGCAGGTCTGCAGGTTGAAGTTGCCGCGCTGCAACAAATCGACAGCAAGCATCTTAGTGTATGTATGTTGCGCGAGCGCCATAAAACTGCAGTACCAGGTAGCTCTAACCTACATGTACCTAGTCCCGCTTTCTAATAATTAAGCTTCGGAGTCTGAATCTCGCAACAGCTTCAGACTCTATTTCCTTCTCACCGTCTCTCCCCCAACCCCTTCTCAATTCTTTCACTTCATGCTTGAGGGACGAGACGTGTCTGGCAGTGGGACCCGGCGTAGAGAATGCACAGCACGTATTGCTTCTCTGCTTCGATGCCTGCCGACTACCGATTAATCAGTTAATCAGAAATCATCCGACCGAGCCTGGAGGTCCGTTGACGGCATGTGTTAGGAGTATCGGTCTGTGACCGAAACATTGATTCAACCAAACCGCCCATCAAACGGATTCTCCCTCATCTCTGCCTACCTATCCATGGCTCGGTATCCTCACTGACCACGACCGTCTTTGTCTCTCCATCATTTTCGCCCTGTGCCGGTAGTTGAACGGGGCCGCAATTCTCATCCGATTCCTCAGTTTCCCGTTTGTTTTCGTCCTATCTCCAGAATATACCTGAAAACTCGATTCCAACTCGCACCGGTTTAACGGAGTTTACCAACCGGTGTCGAACGTCACTCTTTACATTTCAAAATAACTCATCGAGCCGAGTGCAATACCGCACGCCACGGCTTTCGCTACACATTCATTCCGTCTCTCGATCTAACTAAGCGCCCTTCCATCCTACAGCAGATTGTGTTTCCAACGACTCTTAAATTCTAGAAACACCACGATCAACCTGGATAGAGTTCGCTCTATCTTTGCTACTAACCACATCAGTGCGACAGACAGTGGACGGAGCGATCGGAATCGTTCAGGGCCATGCCAACTACAGACGATAGCCTCAACCTGTTACTTCACACGATGGATCGATCCACATGAATCCTCTCGTCGTCCCGGATTGATATGCTATGCCTGTTATCAGGAAGAATCACTAACGACGAGGAACTGCAAAAGACATCAATCGTAAACCCCTTACCATGTCTGAGCCACATCTTTCCACGCCCGCCGGGCCACGAAGCACTCTACGGGCACGACCACCTCCTTTACGTACCAAGTCACCCTCGCCGGCCCGCCAGAAGCAATCACCTGATGATCTGCTTTCTCAGCTCAAACCGGCCACGGCCTTTGAGGCTCTTCAATCTCCCGCGGGTCCCCTCAAAGCATGTCTGGAGCGAGCATCTGTCTCTGAGCAGGCGTTTGCTCTAAAGACTGCCATTGCCTCTAAGACGATTTATAACTGGCTTGGTGAGCTCTCCGACTGGCCGTGGCCTTCAACTAGCACATCTGCCGGCTTCGAGATACCTCCACCCACGAGAAGAAAATTATTCGAATCTAATGCAGCTAGAGATTTATCTGAGGTTACCTTACCTTCTGATGTTACTTACTATGGTAGCCTTCCAGCTGATGATGTGATGCGGTACGAGAAGCGAATCGAGGAGATAAACCAGGATATGGAGGGCTTGGATCTGGAAGATATCAAGAATCAAGTCCTACATAATCACATCCTTCCTCTCTCCCGTCCAGGGACTCCGTTCTCCGATGCGGGTCTTTCTGTTGCTTCTGCTTTCTCATTCGCCAAAATGGAGGACCTGACCGCTGTCGTCACCGCAATCACTGTACGAACTCTACCTGCTTTGTCTAAGCTATCAAGGTTGTTGCATACTTGGAGTATCCGGCTAGTCGTTCTACGCAAGGTTCCATCGTTGGTAGTGATGATCATGGACGCCGAAGTAGCCCTGCGGTCTGGATGGAGCGCTATTGGGTTGCCGTCGCGTGTTTCTTCTGATTCTAATGAGGGCAAAAGCCCTATCGGATCTTCGACGCTACACCTTTCTCAAAAAGACTTCGACGTTATGAAAACAGTTCTGCAGCAAAAGGTTGCAAAGCCGGGCCGTGATCTGGACTTCATGCTAGACATGCTAGAAGGAATGGTGGACACGCTCCCAGAAGAATGGTTAGACCGCATGGAATCCATTGAACGAGAATATGCAGACTGGGTGACTACAGCAGAGCGAAAAAGAAGGGAGAGCTCGTGCTCAAATTTAAACATGAGTGGTAGCATAAAAAGAAACTTTTTACCGCAGACCCCGCGGCCGAATACTCAAATTCAGGATGAAAGCCCGACGAAAATGCCCATGAGTCCAGGATTTTCAGACTACGAACCCTTGGAAGAAGAAGACCGGGAATCCTGGGCAGTCAGAATCTTAGCGGATCAGTCGGGTAAGGATATTACGGAAAAGATGCCTAAAGGCAACGGTCTGTTAAAGCATGCCGCACACCAGCGTGTCATTGAGTTTGGGGATTGGCTGAAAGGCTCCGAATTCATTCGTGATAAAAGCCCGAATCAGGCGGTGTCACCGAAGTCCAATAATCAAAACTCATCGGCTATTTCATCCAGTGCAGCGCGGACTAAAGCGACTGAAGAACAACCAAATTCGACCTACGACGGATCAGAAGATGTGGAAGATGACCCCCGCCAAAACATCATCTTGTCGGAGGCGAATACGAACATTGTCCGTCAACCTGCTAATCAGTTATTAAAACCGCCATTCGAAGAGGATTTTGAACCTTCTATATTAGAATCGGTGCATGAGGAAGAAGAGGAACCTGAACTTCCCCCGACATATTTTGAAATACGAAAAAGGAGCGATCTCTCAGTCACTTCCACTGTCATCCATGGCTCTTCAAACTACTCGCCGGACTATTCCGATCGTGGCATCTTTCGTGAAGCATCCATGGAGCCCGAGTTGCCTAATCTACCGGATCCCGATCAACCGTTCTCAAGCGATGCTATAAGCCCACCCAGCTCGCCACCTCTGAGGTACAAGCCGAGATCAACCTCAGTGACCTTTAAAGACATTCCTGAGATAGCACCACTGCCTGAGGTTGATCGTTCGCCACCCCGCACTCCTCTTGAACCACCTGAAGTTTTTGATCCAGATGCATCATTCGAATGGGACAGTCAGCTCGGCAGCCCGAGCCGCATGAGCGTGATTAGTACCATCAATGATGATGATCATCTGCAGAAGCAACTCAGGGAATTACTTGAGACCATACCGGCAAAAATTGAATTGAAAAAGCGTGGCATTAATTTGAACCCACCAGACCTTCAATTACCTTCACGGCCGAAGCCTCGTTATCCTGATTCATCGCGTCGTCCAACCTCGGCACTTTCTTCGCGAGCAGAGTCCCGAATGGGGACTCCATATTCACGAAGTGTAACGCCCTCTTTTATGCTCGCCCCGGTACGTGACGCCCGTCAAAGGTCAACGAGCAGCCAAGGGATACGACTCTATCATCTCTCTCGATCTGGCGAGGTACCTATCAAACTCTTCATCCGCTGTGTTGGTGAACAAAATGAGCGGGTAATGGTACGAGTAGGCGGTGGATGGTCCGATCTTGGAGAGTATCTACGAGATTATGCAATCCATCACGGTTCCCGATCAAAGGGCGAGGGTAAAGTTGAAGTGACCGACGCCGTTCCCGTAGCAAGCAAGCGCACAGGGTCGAGTCCTGCCAGCCGTCCCACCAGCCGCCCTACCAGCCGCCCCGGTTCCGCGCTTGAGTCGCCAATGACGCCCCTCGCCATCCGGAAGACTAGAAGAAATCCAGGCGAGGAAGGAATGCCAAAGGCCCCCAGAACGCCGCTGTCCAAGGCTTCGGCTCTACAAGAAAATGCCAATACACCGGCGTCCGAAGCATCGGTGAGATCACGGGCTTCATCACACATTGACTGGGATGAAGAAGATAGCTCGCTGGGTCTTGCGGGGCCCAAAGCAGCCAGGCGTAGGGAAATCAGTGATGAAAGCCGCGCTTGGATTGAGAGTGTGAAGCACAAGGTCCGCCTAGCTAGTGGCGAGCGATTGACTGCTTCTGCTTCGTCCGAACAGCTGAGGCCGCCACAATCCTCGCAGACGAATGGGCATCAGAGAAAGTCACTCGGCGGATTTGGCGAGATAGGGAAAGCAGGCAGCACAAAACGGCTGTTCAGAAGAAACTAGGGGCATCTGTACGGCTTGTAAATACGATATGCCCGAAGAAGAACAAGGAACTGTTGGCTTAGGTATGTCGTTACCATTGCTGTCAGGCGCTCGAAAGGGTAGAGGGGTAAAGGACGGAGTCTTTTGATTATTGGTGGGAAACGGGGCTCAAGGCCTTGTCTGTCTGTCTGAGCTTACTGGGGGGAGTACCAGGGAAGGCTTCGGAGGAAGGATGTGTCGATACCACGATAACACGCGCATATGTATCTACGCTTGGTGTTCACTAGTCTGGTCGGGTCGGGTCTGGTCCAGTCCGGTTGGACTTTGTCATTACGCAGGAAAACAGGCCTGCAATGTCTCCTTATCTGCTTTAAACGCTGCTGATGGGGAGCATTATTGTATTTTCTTTTTTCTTGATACCAAAAATACCCAGTTTCTGTTTGTTCGCGGAACATCTAGTCAAAAACTTTATTCCTGATGTTTGACATTTCGTGCTCGTTTCACTATGGAGTGCGTACGCTGGTTTCAAATTTGAACGAGATACGACCGACTACTATCATAGTTTTAATATAGGCACCTAGTGACTATAAGGCAAGTCCAGGACTGGCTCAACTAAGGGGCATTTTGATTCATGTAATCTAACCTCAAGCCAAGTGCAGAATCATATAGGTAGTTATCAAGTGCTCTGTAGCAAGGTTTCGTAGGCTATCATGTGAATGGCGAAATCTTCATAGGCTGAGACTTGCCCCAAGTTGTGGAAGCTACAAAATGTACCTTTCCCCATATCATTAGTAATCATTCCATAGGAGGTAGCCAACCATTCATCCCCAAGCCAACCCAGCAGGCGGCTGTTCCCACTCGCCATTACTGGCGCCGTCGTTCTGCGGCGGAGCACTACCGGCACTACCTTCGCCCCAGATCTCAAGCCTCTCGAGCTCACGCCTGAAGAAATCCTGCTGGTTGCGAAGCGCAGCCCTAATCTCGGGAGCCATCTGATCAGAGTACATGCGGACGTTGAACCAGTGCGTCAGACTCCGAAGGGCCTGCTCCAAAGGGAGGGCTTCCTCAACCTCGGCGTCGACGTCGCTCCCAGCAAGCCACTCGTCACGTAACTCCGGTCGACAATGTAGGTAAACAGCCGTGATTACGCGCATGTTACTCTGCCGCCACTTACGACCGCAATAGGGGACCTGGTTCTTGAACAGTTTTAGGGTATACAAGCGCAGCTCGTTTTGGGGTATCTTCAGAGATTTGCGGATGATATTAGACGACTTGTACTGCACGAGAAGCAAGTTGCGGTGTGCTTTGTTTTTGCATATCTTCTGCATGATACGCAGGTAGTTGATGAGTGCGAAGAAGTTCCGCCACGAAAAGTCGGTGATGGGTTCCTGAGGCAAGGGATTGACAGGATAACCCAACTCATCTACTTCAGGGCGGCTAGAATTCAGCCCTACAGCCTGCAATGAAGGTCCTTCATTCTCGACTTGGCCTCCTTCAGGATCCAGTGGCGACCGTCGACGTCGGATAGGTGGAGGGGCAGCCTCATCCTCGCTTTCGTCATCCGCGGCCTCAATTTCGGTGGGCTCGGTAGGCAATTTATCATCAGGCTGTGCGCGCTGGTTGCAGAAATGAAAAAAGCTTATACTATGTCAGGCCGTGTGGAAAGTAAATTGTAGTACGATGCTTACCTATGCTCAATATGGTCTGCCTTACTATCAACGACTTGTTGAATATCTTGATGCGCGAACAACTTAAGCACCAGCGGGAGGTAATTAGAATCCAGCAGGAGTTGAGTTAAATATTCGAATTTCAAGATATCTGCCCAAGTTAGATAAGTCCGTTGTTATCAATGTCTTAGTAGTGCTTACGTGATATCTTTAGCCATTTTAAGAGTAAGAGGATGACTGCAGTTGATGCCTTTGCTTCAATTTCCATGTTTCTCCCAGCATATGCATCGTTTGCGTGTGCTGCTAGGTCCTGGTTTAGAGAGCCATTGGTTCCCGAAGGACTGTCCGCAGATCGATTCCAAACGGGTCTGCCACTTTCGCGAGTGGCTGTTGGTGCTGGTCCGGTCTGAGTGAAAGAGCCAGCTGAAATATTTGCTGTCACTGATGTCAAAAGTACTTTCATGAGGACAATAACCAATGATTGCAGTTGAGGTAGGGAAGCTTTCTAGTGGTAGTTAGCAGTAAGTCATAGTGCAGACGCACAATGTATGACTCACGTAGAATTCTTCTATAGCCTCAAGACGCCGTTTTATATCTGTTGAAACGCCTGGATTGGGGCCATAGTCAATCGCGGGCGTCTGCGTCTTCTTCTCTCTTTTTTGAATAAAATCAAGAAGTTTATCCGAGTCGACGTGGTCATCATCAAGGCCAAGAGTATCGAGATCCATTTCGGTGATCTCGTCCTCCTCGTCTTCAGGCTGTTCCCAACCTCTCTCAAACCTCTGAAATAGCTGACGTTGTTCCCAAAGCTGCCTTGTGGCGCGTGTCATACGCACTCTCTTAGAAAATAGCTCACCTGCCTCGAGAATAGAAGCAGGGACATCACTACCTTCCCATTTCCGTTCGATTACGGCTTGCTGGAAACTCGCAGCGCCCTTTCCCCCAGCGCTATTGCTAGTTTCGTCTAGTGGGGGATATAGAAAGGGGAAATTCTGGTTTGTTTGGTAATTTTGTTTCTTGCCCCCTTTTCCACCTACTGTTGGGGATGGCGGCGGAGAGGGCGCAGGAGTAGCGATGTGTACAGGCTGGTGTAGGATTGAGGCACCACCGTTCTGCGTCCCTGGTGGGGCTGGCAAGATTCCGTTAGAACCGTTGTTCCTCGAAGGGTGGTTAGGTAAAGGTGGCAATAGCGAGACATTATCGGAATCCAATGGTATTTTCGATTGGGGAGGCATATACGCTGGGTATTTCGAAGTGATTTCCTGCCGAAAGACGTGATAATCTAGAGGTGAGGCGGTGATGATGTTCTTGTCCTTATCATCAGTAGTGCTCTCCCTGAGAGCCCGCTTTGTCTCATCAATTTCCCTGGTACCTCCAAAAACAAGCAGAATTGATTTCCAAAGCATCAAAAGCGCCTAAACAACAGTTAGTTGGGACACTCAAAAACATGAGAGAATCAAGAGAACCAACTTGGACATGAGGGACAACGATAGTATCGTCCTTTGGTTCAAAGAAACGAAATTTCGTCGTAACTGTAAGCATGTATACTGGAAGGCACGGTTGCAATGATACTGCAACATTTAGTCTATTGGTCTTGTTCTGCCCAAGTCGCAATACTCACTAAGCTGATCTCGCACCGAATCCATACCCTCGTGATCGCCCATGACGACTTGGATAAAAATGTACATGATTGTCATCAAGTTCACAAGCCCGTCCTGAGCTTCTTGCCTGTTATGAGCTTGTGACACGCTCACCTCGTCAGATCTAAAATACGGTCAGTAAGACCGAAGGCACATTAGAAATCTCACGACATACAAGGCGGAATCAAGGGCATTGCGCAGTGCTTGCCAAATCACAGGGACACCACCCAGCTCAGCGATAGCTTTGACGCCGACTTTTATGCCAGCGAGTTGTCTCGAGCTTGCAAGTGTTCGAAGCTTGGATGTATCACCGGCAGGAGGACTGGCAGTGTCTGCCCATCTACCTAAAACAAGGTAAACAAGCTTGCCCGTCGCGGCAGTACAGACGGCGGAGTCGTCCACCTTTGTCTCATTCAAGGCTTGGCGTATAAAGGTAGACCTTACGTCTTCGGCCGCCTCGTCCCACGTAACTTCCTCCTCTTTCGCGGCTAGGTCATGTTCCCATTGTGATTCGTAAGCTCTTTGAGCATTGACGAGACGGACGAACTGCCAAAACTGGTAGGAAAACCATTCGTCTATCTCCTCAGCATGGGGTGCTGTATCGGCGTACTCGAAATCGTATGCAGCTGCTTCTGCTCTAGGAAATTCGGAAACAATACGCCTAAGTTGTGCCAGCGAGAGTGAGTCGGCAGGCTGCGTATTGGGGGTAGCTGGGGGCGGTTGGCTAGGAGGGTTCATTGGCAGCTGATTCCGCTGGAGAGGAGGTCTCTGAGAAGCGAGGTTGGATGACGTCCTCGTCAATCCGGGACCGATATCAGCAACTCCAGTATCAGCGACATCGACGGGGTTCTTAGCAGCCTCGGGGCCGTCGCCCGCTTGCTTCGAGGGCCACAGGGAATTCATGTTGCGTCACGATCCAGGGCTGAAAGCGTCGTTGTACCTGTCCAAAAGCTCACTCATAGTGAAGTGCAGGGCGGTGCCATAGAGACATTGCCATGAAGACAAGGAACGTCAAGGGAAATGGTCAGAAAGACGAGAAAGACCAAGTGCAGTAAATATGCCAATATACAAACACGGGCACATAAACAACACAAGACAGGTACGCCGCGAAGTGGGATAAAGTTTGGCGGGCAGAAGTACCTAACTTATACTAGTAGTTAAAGAGCTAACCCAGGAAGCTCCATGGCGGCGGGTTATGTATTGTGGCTGCCCTATAAGTGTTGGATGATCTGTGCCACAGTGGCGCTGTGGAATCAATGCATGTCTTACTTTGCATACTACAATATCTACTTGACGTCGTGTGTTCGTGTTCGAAGAGCTCACTGAGGCATTGATTCGCTTCAATAAGAGCCAATTCAGACTATTCCACGAAAGAACACAATGAAGGGGGGTTTTTTGCTGTAGAATTACTATGCTTTAAGCCGTACTGAGCAGCTAACTCGTTCGCCTGTCAGCTTCTTTTCTTATCTTGCGCTTTCAACGCAGCTGTCCTGGCCGTCCTATCGTTCCATTTCTCCCAACCAGCTTGACAAAGATCCTCATCTACGACAAGGTCTCTGACCCTCAGCCATTTTGCTATAGGGATCTCCATTGCCCAGGCCACCCAGCCGGTTCGACGTAGTATGCTTGTTACGGCAAACCAGGTGACAGCGATGACTGAGCCAGCTGTACATCCAACTAGCACTTGTTTCTCGGTATGGTAATTCAGATAGACCCGGCTCCAGGCTACCGTAAACGCCCCCACCAAGCCCACCGCGCTCCAAAACACACGTTCCAGCATGGTCATCGGGGTGTGGTCTCTCCTCCTGTGTTCCGGTCCTGGCGGCTGATGCCGGAATAAAAGGAAGAGGGCCATGGAGACGGCGAAGAATGTGACAAATTGCGCATGGCTACTAGGCATACCGTATCCCTTCCCGTTCATGCGCGGCGGTCGCTCCTCTTTGATGAGCCGTTTCAGCGCAAAGTTGAGAACCTCGCATGCGAACTGACCCGCGCCTAGAAGTACTATCTCTATCTCGCGTGTCGACCAGATCAATGTTACGTACATGACGCAGAGGCCTTGCGGGACGAGGGCAAGCCAGGCGCACAGGTACGATATTGGATCGGTGGGGTCCTGCAGACACAGAGCGAAAAGGTCAGAGAGGTCTCCTTTCGCTAGAAAAACGACAGAGGATGCTTTTATTAGCAAATACGTACATAATGAACATGGGTCAGCGAGAAAGATGTCAGGGATACGATTTCCTCCGACATGGCGACCCTCGTAGATGTTGATGTGCTAACCAGGAGTTCGTTTAGGAATGCATTACTCTTGGTCTGGTTGAAGGTATTGATAGCAATGGCAGACTCATGCTACCACAGGGAACGCCACGTTGGTAGATTCATGGGGTGTACTCCCACCTCGACACAAATCCGACAAGTTTGAATTGACGAACAAGTTCCTGTTGTACAAAAAGGCAAGCAGGTTCCGTCATTGAAACTGTCCGACAGCTGGGCAGCCAATGTCGGCAGTTGACAAGTATGGTCCCGGTGAATTTGGTGCTAAAGCCGTTAGTTACAACTTTGCCCCTCGCCGGTGTGGAGCTTTCCTACCTTAGCACCATCAACGCCACACAATTGACCGTATGACTGGGCTCAGATAGCTCAATTAGAAATTGTTCCCATTCCCAATCCCTCGCCTCCGTAAAAGTGCTATTGTTGCTATTGTCTTTTGTTCCTATAATCGTGAATGCGCGTGTTAAGGGATCTTTCATCGTTGCTGTGCTCAAGCTTGATAAGACAAACAACAACCTTCCAGTAAAAGCAACACACATGTTGATAACTGATTTCCAAGAACAAAACACCGAAACCCCCATCATTTATTAATAAGCAGGATATCCAGGCTCCTGCTTGGGCATCTTTTAGATATGCACACAATTACGCTTTTTAGTTTATATACTCTTTATACAACCCGGTAGCGACTGACCATCATGGACGAGGACGCACGAGACATTGAGTTGTCTACAATTACCGCTATATTTCCCGAGATACAGCTTGAGGAGAATAATCCTCACAGACTTTCCATCGAGCTTCCTGTGAGCCTGTCGAAGCCGATCACTGTTCTGTTCCCAGCAGTGACGGGAACAGCACCCTCTCTTGTACCGCCACAGGCGACAGTTTCGGCAACCACGGCAGCGGCAGAAGTCGATTCACAGGCTCTGTCGAATCTTCCCGCTTTGCAGGTCCAAATCGCTCTGCCCGATGGCTATCCCCAAGAAAATCCACCAACAGTCTCAATTTCAACAGAGCCTCCATGGTTATCCAACGAGACGCTAAGAAAACTCGAGACTGACGTCAGAAGACTATGGGAAGATGTTGGTCGTGATCAAGTCATATTTACATACATTGACGATCTCCAACGAGCCAGTGAAAATGTTTTCGGTTTAGTCGACAGTAAGGGGACCCTTGAAGTTGCTCCGGACCATAAAATCGCCCTTTTGGACTACGATATCAATGCCAAGCGCAAGGCATTTGAGAAGGAAACTTTCGAGTGTGGAATATGTTTGGGTAAGTTTGATTTTTTTTTTTTTTCTTTGTTATCAAGAGTTTTTTGCTAACCCAAAGTCACAGATCCAAAGAAGGGCGTTGTTTGCCACAAAATGATAGATTGTGAACATGTGTTTTGCATTCAGTGTCTACAGGACTTCTACAACAATGCCATCGCAGAAGGCGATGTTACTGCAGTCACATGCCTTGCACCGAATTGTGCAAATGAGCGAGAGAAAAATGCCGCAGAAGGTTCATCCCTGAAGAGGGGAAAACTCAAGACCTTCATCAGTCCCAGCGAACTACTACAGATTTCTCTAAATCAGGACACGGTCAAACGTTATGTTATGCTCAAGCACAAGAACAAACTCGAATCTAACAAAAACACTGTCTACTGTCCCCGCTCCTGGTGTCAAGGTGCAGCTCGATCAAAAAAACATAGGAAACCAGAAGGTCTCGAAGATGTTGACTCAGATGAAGAAGAAGAGGAAGACACAGGGCTACTTGCTATCTGCGAAGATTGCGCCTTCGCCTTCTGCACTCGATGCTGTCAGGGCTGGCACGGTGAATTCGATTACTGCATTCCAAAGGAGAGAAAGGACGCAATCACGGAAGAAGAAAAGGCGTCACTTGAATACCTAAAACTACATTCAACACCGTGCCCTACGTGTGCTGCCCCATGTCAGAAATCACACGGCTGCAATCACATGCGATGTTTTCGGTGTCATACTCATTTTTGTTACCTGTGCTCGGCATGGTTGGACCCCTCAAACCCATACAAGCATTTCAATACCCAACCTACAGACGGTTCGGTTAGCTGCTACATGAGACTTTGGGAACTAGAAGATGGAGATGGTGATGGCGAGCAACCGGAGATTGTTCAGCGCCCTCGTGCCGCACCCCAGGCTCAACAGGCCCCAGAACAACCCAGACGTGAAGCACCCCAACCCCAACCAGTCCCTCAAGATCCTCAGCCTCTTCCAGAGAGGAGAGCTGCTGTTGCCCGTGAAGGCCCGCTTGTTCTTCGAATTGAAGGCGGTGTTCCTGCAGCGCGAAATAGAGAAGAAGAACGTCCTCGAGCACCACCTGCTGCAAACCCAAGAGGTAATGCAGGCCACCGAGGCGGCCGTGGAGGCAACAGACGAGGCAGAGGCGGCATCGGATTTAACCAGCCCAATAACCGAATTCAAGCTCAGGGGGCGGTCCCCAACGGCGCCCGTGTGCACCAGGCCCAACAAGCCGCAGGCGACCGCCGCGATAGGCAACAAAATCCAGAGCTCAACCCTCAACAGGAGGCTTGGATTAGACAGTTTGTACAGCTAGCACTCAACGACGAAGAACATCTCGTCGACCTGGATAGCGATGACGATTAACACATAACGCCCCAAAAATAGAAAAAGAACTAATGCATGAATGACATTGATTATGACATTGATTATAGGATGGTTTACTAAGAACGCGATCAGATCCCAAAATACGTTCCCATTAAGTAAAGTGATAACTTGGTGCGTGCATTTATGTGTTGACATAGCAATGACATAGCTCATTCATTAAACAAATCGTAGTTTCAAGTCTCAACCCCACGTCCTAGTAGAAACCAACCGCGACATCGGTGTCTAATGAGTATTCTAGTAAAAAATAGGATGCTGCTCATCGATGAGATCAATGGCAGGTTGGGTTACATTCGAGGACGGGTTTTGACAGCTGTCACGAGTAGCAAATGTACTACAACGTATAACAGACCATATTTATCATAAATCCTCCTCCTGCATTCGACACGTACCACAGGTAGGCAGTCAGAAAGATCTATGTTGCGGCCTATCAGTATGTCGTGCCGTGGGGGCAGCAGCTACGCTGTTGCCCCTTACCCCCTTTCCCCCAAATTTACTATTTTCAGTTTCGCCGCCTACCCGCACTTGGAATGGAGTTTGCCGTTCTGTCTCTTCTTACGTTACATTCAATTTCGAGCTTACAAAACAACAAACTTTCGTGAGAAGACGAGACGGTCGATCATTGTTAGATACTGGAGTAGGCAGGATGCTGGGCACCGCGGTCATCATTAGTCAATGATTACAAGGTAAGATAGGAGGGATGAAAATTTTTCCCTCTGTTAAGCGCAGATATGCGCGAGTAGGACCTATCTTTAAACTCCAAGGGTGACATCAAGCTCTCTGCCTCTCGGAAAAGGGGTCTGGTCTCGCTCAGGGGGAAGGAGAACGCAAGCCAAGATCGATACACATAGTCCTGTGTTATTTCAGCTCCTATCCATTCTCACATACCATGATGATAAGATCGTTGTATAGAGTAAGAACACATATTCACTAAAACAAGTCCCTGTCCCCGTTATCTCTTGTACCGCTTGGCCGTGTGGTTTTCGGCTCGGTGGCTAATGACTCGCAGAAGGTCTAGGCGAGCCCAGTCGTAAAGCTGTAAGATTAAGGCGAGCCGGAGAATATGTATTCCCGACACAAAATAATATCAACGATGCCCAGAGATTATTCATAGCATACACGGTTCTATCCGGCTGGGTTTGGAGATGATCCTCATGTTTGTTGCTTTGTTGTCGTTCTCGACCCTCTCCAAGTACATGTCAAAGATGCATACCACTCTCGCAGATCTGCAGGGGCTGTTTTAATGCCTTGACCTCGAGAAAATTTTTCGCCTTGAATACCAATGATGATGTTTTCTTTCGCCGCTTACTTACTTCCTTACTCACGAGGCAAGGCTATGCCATCGTATCATTACATCAGAAGGAATGATGAGGACCTGGTTGCGTAGTGTCGTACTTTGCCTAGACTTATCGCTATGCGGATCTGTTGGAGCACCAGCAGTGGTACTGCCGTAGGTTACAATCAAAGCCGAGGCCAGGGAGATTAGAGTTACAGGTGATTGAGGTTTCGGGACCACTTGCAGCAACAAGCCATGGCTACGTCCCTATTGGTGCGCGCTGTGTTGCCGGCCATGCACGCGTCCGTCTCTTGTCTTTGTTGGATTTCTTGTGACGGACGCAAGCAGCAGCAGCGTATCATGAAGTTTACCGTACCTTACGTTAGCTGAGCTGGGCCGTGTAGTAATATCGATATCCTTGGGTTAGGGCAATGGAGTGAATGTCGGCTATAGTATACGATGCTTACCAGTGAGCGGTGTTCAGGTAACACCAACTCATACAGGGTGTCTTCAACAAGTCTGGATTCATATGCAGCAAGTGCCTAGGATTCGCATTGTTGGGAATTGTACGCATCTACGAAACTCTTGATACGATGATTGCCTTACCCGTTGGCCAGGCCGGGGCCTAGATACACCCCGTGGCAGTAATAGTGGAAAGCAATATCCCGTTACATTTCAGCCATCTCTGATGCTCCCAGCCCGCTAGTTCTAGCCTACACCGCGTCATTTACTGAAGGATGGAGGATTCAGCTTCGAGTTGCTCCTATTCAAGACGTCGGACTCATGTGTCATGTAAGGCGATGCAACGCGTTCACAGCCATCGTATAGGTAAGGTAGCCACGAACGGATGGGACATCGATGAGGAACACCACATTTGACACCCGCACGTGGATGAAAACGGACATATCTTCGGATTGCAACGGCAGCAGTAGCAGTATCACGACAGCCAAGCAGCGTCATTAGGTGTTGCCAGCCCGAATTATGACACTCGAAATGGTAGTCGATGTAAGTTAGTACGTCTTTCTGGTGACCGAGTGCCGACTAGGGGGCTACGAATATGTGCCGCGATCCCCTGTATCTATTTCTGTTTGGGACAAGATCGTTGGTGGAATAGGCAGGGATTATCTCGGCCATCTAAATACTTCCATGTTGCTGACGAGAGCGGCGTTGGAGGCTGCGAGATACAGTATGCGCGGTCCTTTTCTATTACGTCCTAGTCTGGCTCAACCTGGTCGCTCTATCAATCAGTCGCGTTCACCACAGCCTGCATGCGACTTTTC